>JALIGW010000003.1:32352995-32760495 GCA_023053685.1 Diadophis punctatus similis
ACAAGAATAGAAATGACTTCATAATGAAGAAGCAAGCAACAGAGTTATTAAGGAAACCAAAAGGTATTGGAGATCTTAAAGATGAAGTGGCATACTTTTGGAAATCCATTACCTTGTTTGCCAATTAAATTTATATTTTGAAAGTTAAGGACAAACGGAAAGTCATACTTTTCTCCTATATATCAAGTTAAATAAAAATCACAGACTAAGTTTTTTTAAAAGAAATGTTAATTTATTGTCCTGTATTTTCTGCTTAGCAACTTCCTCTGGACTTGCCTTCAGCTGTGGCGGAAAACTACCTTTACATTCCTTACATCTGGATGAAGTGTATTTCTAATGCAGTCAAGTGTGAGTATTCACCTTTGAATACCATTGGCACAATATGCTGTTAGCCTTTAACAAGAATGTACTCCAAGGCACTGTTGGCATTAAATAGCTCACAACAAACCAATAAAGCAAAAAGTTATATTGATGTAGCTCCGCAGTAGGTCACTGAGTGGAATGTACAATGAGGATCTTTGTTCCTCAAAGCTACTTCGTTCAACTCAGGGGTGTCCACAGGGGGTGATCAAAGCAATCAAAATGGCAGCCATGAAGGGTGCAATCAAAACTCCACCTATGTCACACCTAAGCAAACAGAACTTCAATCATGCCTTCATGGCTGTCATCTTGCATTTATGATCATAAATGGCAGACAACCCTGATTCCCCTAATTTATGGAGCTGTCACATTGCCTCTACCTGTACAGTCACCTTTGCACAAAATGTTTATTAGAACAGGTAGAGCAGGGTGGGGAAGGAAATCTGCAATTGTAAAAAATTATTGGCAAAGAATGAGTCTACATACGTATACTTGAAGGAGGAAATATAACTAAATTGGCTGTAACTACTCCCCTGGCAACATTTGCTGGGAATATTGATAAGACAGATTGTTTTAAAGGAAGAAGGCAAACAGAATGGCCAAGGTACACAACACATTTTATTAAAAGCTTTCAGTCTCACTGCATCTTGTCTAAATATAATATTAAGGTTGTTATAACTTATTTCATTTGTATTTCAGATCAAAGTGGATCTGAAGCATCAACATCTTTGGGTGCCACTTTAGTGTTTGATATTTGGAACAAACACTTTCTTCCTTTTTTATTACTTACAAATAATCCCAAAAATTATCATGTTGTCCTACACAAAACATAGGCAGCTCCAGCTGAAAAAGTGCATTTGGTACAAAATGAGGAACATGAAGCATAGTTCTTATCAATTTTGATTGGATTGTTTCTAAAACCATTACATCTTTGTAGACCCAAAGTCGTGTACTCAAGAGCTGAAGTGGTGCAGTGGTTAAATGCTGTGACTGCAGGCTGACTGCTAGTTCAGCAGTTCAGCTGTTCAAATCCCACTAGGCTCAAGGTTGACTCAGCCTTCCATCCTTCCGAGGTGGGTAAAATGAGGACCCAGATTATTGGGGGCAATATGCTGAACTCTGTAAACCGCTTAGAGAGGGCTGTAAGGCACTATGAAGCGGTATATAAGTAAAGTGCTATTGCTATTACTAAACAGAAAAGGTTTAACACCTTGATTCTAAATAATTTAATTGCTGCAGGGACAAAGTTATTAGCATTATAACTAGCAAATCTCAATAACGATGTTGGAATCCTTGTGGGCACATGGACAAACAATTGTGTAGGTGTTTGCCCACAGTGATACATATTTTGTTTGGCCAATTTAATGTGCTTTCTATGGAGACACATTTGAAGTGTCAGCTAATGCAGAATGTGAATCCCAATTCCAAATGGGACAGCCAAAAAGAATAATATTAAATAAGTTCTAAATGGTTAAAATATCAAGCTAGAAACTGGGAGAGTATGAGTTCTCATCCCATCTTTGTCACAAAGGCAGCTGGGTGACCTTTGGCCAGTCATTCTTTCTTAGTCCTAGGAAGAAGACAACAGCAAAACATTTCTGAAAACGTTGCCAAGAAAATATCAGGAACTAGTCAAGGCAGTCATCAGAAATCAAAACTGACTCAAAGGCATGTATCCACCCATTCCCTCCGCCACAAAAAAACTGCACTGGTTTTTACTTGCATCTCAGGTCCAACTATATTTTCAGGATATTCTTAGATTAAATTTTATTTTGACTGAAGTTCTAACCCTTTATAAGAATTGCATTGCATACCAAATCTGCATTGATAAAGCTTTTTTCATAACTGTAACTTAAGATGCCCAAAGCAAGACTTTGATAAACTACATTTCAAATTGATTCGATGTAAAATAAAATGGTCCCTCACACCTAGTTGGCTTTCCATTAATAATATTGTCGAAGAATTACTTGTGGCAGTTCAGAGTAATTCCAGGATGCAGTAAGTATTGCTTGAGAAAAGAGAAGCAGTATGTGTCAATAATGATTCCCAGTGAAAGAGTATTAGATGATTTTACAAAAAGTCTAAAAGATGAATAAATCAGAAACAGAAGCGATACAGATTAATCTAAATATTTTGTAAAGTACGTGTATATTTAATGCACTCAAGTAAGGCTGTTAATAAATTTTACTTGCTCATTTAAATGTTAATGTATCTAACATGAGCAATATTCAATTTGTATTTTGTCTTATTTCTTTAAACTACAGGCATGTGATTTCACTAATTCCTGATACTGCCTTTAGCTTGCAGTCATTATTTGTCTATTAGCGTGATCATAATTTGCAGAATTAAGACTATATATTTGCAATCTTATAAGGTCTCCATCTCCAGTTCCTGCTGATGGTTATTTGGCATATATTACTTTGCCTATTACCAATAATCATTTAAATGTTGTCTGTGACTAGAAAGATTATGGGAGAAAAGTTGCACTGGCAGGGCTCTTAACATATTATTTATGGGCTAGATCCTAGAGGGCAGGACAAGAAACAAGGAATGGAAACTAGTCAAGGAGAGAAGCAACCTGGAATTAAGGAGAAACTTCCTAACAGTGAGGACAATTAACCAGTGGAACAGCTTGCCTTGAGATGTTGTGGGTGCTTCATCACTGGAGGTTTTTAAGAAGACAGTCACTTGTCTGAAATGGTGTAAGATCTCCTGCTTGAGTAGAGGCTGGACTAGAAGACCACCAAGGTCCCTTCCAGCTCTATTCTCATTCTGATTCAGTCAAGGAAAGAAACAGAGGACAATGCAGAGGCCCTCACCAATGTCATCCAAAATCACCTTAACATAACTTTTAGTGGCAAAACAAGCTGCAGAAAGCCAGCAAAATGGTTGAATTGTATGAGGGTGAGTCAAAGAGTAATGCCATTTTCTTTAGGACAGGTATAATTACCAATACAGGAACATGTAGCATACATCAAAATGAAGCTGGTCCTCTGTGGATCACATCCCTACTTCTCAACATAGTCACCGTTTCTCTCAATAGCAATGTTCCACCTTCGAATGAGAGCATGTATCCCTGCCTCGTAAAATTTTTTTGACTGTTCTTTGAGCCACTTCTTCACTGCAGTTTTCACTTCCTCGTCACTGGAATAATGTTTGCCTTTCAAACCCTCTAATCTAAATGTATTGTCCTCAAACACATTTTGTAATGTCTGTGAATGTTCACAGGGGTTTCCCCCTCAGCAACAAGGAATTCAATCACTGCTCTTTGTTTTTGACGCAACTCTAGGGGGCAGCCATTTTGAATTTTCCTTGCAAGTCTACAAACCTGAAAAGTAAGAAACAAAATATTTCAGAACGTAAATGATATAATCATAACTGGGAAAAATTTCAGGTATTTTTTTATCAAAAACTTCACCTGAAATAAAGAAAATGGATTTACTTTTTGACTCACCCTCTTATATAAGATTTTGAATACATTCTCCCACATTTTTGATTATGTTAATCATTTTGATGATTTTGTTTAAATTTTTTTTGCTTGAATTATGTGTGCAGTCCAGAGTCACATATGTGAAATAGATGGCTATATAAATGTAGTGAAATAAAATAAATAAAATAAAATATGCTCCAATATTTGCCTGTATTTTTTTTTTAATCTAAAGCATGTACTTAGAAAAGAAAGAAAAACATTGCATAGAACTATTGCATATTACAACCTTAAAGCTTCAGGGAGCTTCACACTATACATTATTTATTATAGCTAGAATTCATAGGGTGAAGTTACATAATTCTCCTGTGAAATCAACACTGAAGATTGTACCAATGAGTCAGTGGTTTCCAAAGTTAAAAGAGATTGCCCAGGATTGTATTCATGCTGTACTATTGTTCAGCTGAGACTCCAATCTTGCAGTAGGTTTTGGAGGGCTGTGAGAGATTAATTTAAGAGTCCAGAAAGCTACATGTTGTCCAAGAGCCTAGGCTGAAGACATTTGACTTAATTGATCATTAGTTCATTTTTATGTACTAATGCCCGAATTAAGTACCCAAATAAGCTGTAGAGCTTGAGAAAGTTAGGTGATCTCCTCCTCCCTCTCCTTCTCCTTCTCACCCTCAGTCTGACCTTAGCCAGGACATCCTTCTGTTGGTGTCTGCACAAGGCATGCAACGTAGAATGGGAACAATTACTTCTGGAAATGAAAGAGGACATAATAGCTATGCAAGGAAGATCAAGATGTTCCTTTAAGTGCCAGCAGTATTTTATGTCTGCAAAGAACAATATGCCTTGGCAACAATAATGAAAATTTAGTGAGATTGTAGAGTTCAGCTAAAATATAATAATATTTAGGCTTATTCTCTGTTTTTGTTTCTTTTTGTGTGTGCAGATTGTTTAGTATTTTCAGAATTCTGTCTTCCATAAATTCTGGAACAGCTGAATAGTGAGAAATTTATGGAAGACCGAAGGCATGCTTCTTTGCACTGTGGATAAATGAAGTAGGAAATTTGCTACAAAATATAGTGCTAGCTATCAATCTGGATGGGTACAAAAGGGGAATATGCAATATCACTGAAGATAAAATTAGTGGTGGTTTTCATTAAGATGTGTCAATCAGACTAAGCCAAACACTGCACCCCCAAGATGAATAATTTGCCTCAAATAGGACTAGATGGGTCAGAACTTCAAGCATCACTGAAACCTATCCTAATCTGTAAAATTGCTATGTAGGATAATAGATACTATATCACAAAAATCTATTTATTATTTGTTATTACCAATCATATTTTATTTTGTTTAATATAGGTGATTAGATACATTGAATTGGCCTGACACTTTAGCAATAATCCCATATCCCTTATAAATGTAAATGAATGAAAGAAATACAATTTTTACATTCTACTGTATATAAAACACAATTATTCAACACAAAAAGCCATGCCTTGCTGTGAACATTACATAGCCAATGACTATAATAATTACACAGCCTTTAAAGCTATTTTTAATATACTTCTATGGCTCGGAGGAGATGAAATGTCTTGGAAATCACCAAGAAAATACCATTCTTTCTTTAACTCCTAAGAAAAATGGAATTTTCAAACAGACAATGTGGAAAGGATAATCATTGCTAAGGAAGATGAAAAGCAGTGAACCACTCAGAGATTACATATTTATATAACATATTATGTGGATATGTGAGTGGATCAGAGGTGGGTTCCTCCCGGTTTGGACCGTTTCGCCCAAACCGGTAGTGACCCGCTGGTGACATCATGATGACATCACGGAACTGGTTCGGTTGGTACTGGTCCGTGGGTGCCGCCATCTTTTTTTGGAATTTTTTTTGGAATTTTTTTTGGAATTTTTTAAAATTTATTTTTTCTTCTGAGAATGAGAAGCCAAGTTTCTGGCACTGCGCATGTGTTGGCATCATGTTTTTGGCTTTTTAAATTTTTCTTTATTTTTTGGCACTGCGCATGTGTGCATGGGTGGGAGGCGCACCCATGTGGCGTAGGAGGAAGCAAACTGGCAGCAAGGTAAGTTAGAACCCACCCCTGGAGTGGATAGATAGATAGATAGATGATAGATAATAGATAGATAGATAGATAGATAGATAGATAGATAGATAGATAGATAGATAGATAGATAGATAGATAGATAGATAGATTTCATTTTATTTATTTATTATTATTTGTCAAGCATATATAAGATTACAGTAAAAGTATAAACATGTATACATGAGACGATTCCGAGTACATGGGGACATTAGGATAGGGACGGTAGGCATTAAGAGTTGTTAACCTAATCTTACGTAGTTTTTTCTCCGGTAATATTACACTATTAACCAGAGCATACAAAACATTTGCCGGACCAATTCTTGAATACAGCTCATCTGTCTGGAACCCACACTGCATATCGGACATTAATATAATAGAGCATGTCCAGAGATATTTTACGAGAATAGCCCTCCAATACGTTTCCCCACCAGACTTGAAATTCTGGGTTTAGAAAACTTAGAACTATGTTGCCTTCGGCATGACCTAAGCGTAGTTCATAAAATTATCTGCTACAACGCCCTATCTGTCAACGACTACTTCAGCTTCAACCACAACAATACATGCGCACACAACAGATACAAACTCAAAGTGAACCACTCCAAACTCGATTGCAGAAAATACAACTTCAGCAACAGAGTGGTCAATGCCTGGAACTCACTACCTGACTCTGTGGTTTCATCTCCAAATCCCCAAAACTTTACCCTTAGACAGTCTACTGTTGACCTCACCCCATTCCTAAGAGGTCAGTAAGGGGCATGCATAAGCGCACCAGCGTGCCTTCCGTCCCTGTCCAAATGTTCCCTTTTATTTGTACCCATCTTATGCATTCAAATAATGTTATACTTTTGTATATTATCAAATACGTACTTGACAAAATAAAATAAATAAATAAATAAAATAAAATAAAATCTTCCCATAATGAATCTGGAGCCTTGAAAGGTTTTCATTGTGGAATATGGTTTTTTGGGGGGAGGGGGCGAGAACCAGTACCAGTACCTGGATTCCACGACCAGGTTCTCTCCAGATGTAAGAACTTTAACTCCCAGATGTTCTCAGCCAGTGGGGTTACTCTGAGACTTCTGAAAATTTAGGAAAGGTAATTTATGCAAGAAACAATTAAAACATTGACAACTTTTGCTATGAAAAAAGGATGACGAAAGAGGGATATGGCTGAGATGTATACAGGTAGTCCTAAACTTACAACAATTCACTTAGTGACCTTTTGAAGTTATGACTTAACATTTTTTATTGAGTTATATAAGATACAAAATACAAAAGTAAATAGGAAAACATGGGGGGAAGGAGGGGGGAGGAAAGTGAGGAAGGGTTAAGAAAAAGAAGCGTTGACTTCCGACTCTCTGTTGCAGTAAAATAAGACATTAACATCAAATCACAACTTTTTGTTTTTTCATAATATAAACTAGCCATTTCTATAAGGATCTATCAACCTAATTGGTAAAACCCAAAATCAAAGTTTCATTGACCTTTTGAAGTTACAAAGGCACTGAAAAAAAAGTGACTTATGACCCCCTTTTCACACTTATGACCGTTGCAGTATCCCCATGGTCATGTGATTTACATTCGAAAACTTGACAACTGACTCACATTTAGGACGGTTGCAGTGACCCAGGGTCATGTGATCCCCTTTTGCAACCTTCTGATAAGCAAAGTCAATGGGGAAACCAGATACACTTAACAGCTGGGTTACTAATTTAATTAATTGCAGTGATTCACTTAACAAATGCGGTGAGAAAAGTCGTAAAACGGGGTAAAACTCACTTAACAAATTTCTCACTTAACAACATAAATTTTTGTCATTCATTTTTTCTCAAACCTCCACCACCTGATGTGAAATATCTTTTCAGCCATGGTAAATTTAAAGTCTTTTTTTCCTCCCAAAAGGCACAGAAATAGAACATGTTATTATGTGTGAAGAAAAAACAGAACAAGAGGGGAAAAAAATGCCCTGCGGGGATCTTTCTTGATTTGATTGAAAAGCTGATTGTATGAATAAACTAGAATTCAGCAGAAGCATAATGTACTTTTGTTTCAGCTGTGAAATAGATTTCTGGGAGCATCAATACACCATTTTCCAATTCCTTTATCAAGTGGATACCTTTGAAAAGAGTAATGTTGCTGTAGGTCAAAGGTTTACTGCAAAAAATCCAGACAAATAGATTACCTTATATACCTTATTTAAATGTTCAGGTGGCTGATTACTTTATAAATAACAGATGAACACTCCAGGTTTGGTATGGAATACACTATGCTTTTGATGATCAATGCTTGTTTTTATAGCACTGTAGTAGCAATGATAAATGTTAGTGTGGAAAAAAACCTCAGATATACTTCAGTGGTTAAATAAACAAAATATGACCAAAAATTAAAAAGTAATTAAAAAGAGAAAAAAGAACTATATAATATCCAAGGTATCGATATAAAATTAATCTGTGTCTTAAGTGTAACATTAAATTTAGATCACATAGAAACATTTAGATTCATTTTCTCATTTTTAAAATACAAAGAGTCCCCCCCCCCCAAAAAAATAGATCCAAAAAGTCTGATTTTAAACTCATATTTTAAATTCAGGAGAATAAATTTGTTTTTTTATACGAATAAATTATCTTGTTTGCTGTACCCCAGTTAGATAGAGCCAAAGCTTTTCATAAGTTGACAAATACCATGTTCTAGGAATATAATGTTTCTCAGTCCCCTTTCATAATCTCAGCATGCTCAGCAATACAATTCAGGATGATTATCCATCAGTCTTTAATTGTATCAGCATGGGAAGCTCATTGTTCTTAACTTCATTTCAATAGTAGACAAATCACTGGCTTCACAAATTGTGCTATTGCTATCAATATGCAATAGGCAGTCATATAAATTTGATAAATAAATATGTTTGGTGGTTAGTGTGATGTAAATGCCCCCAGCTTGTTTTAGGACAGTAATCTACATGCTAAAACCATGTAGACTGTTTATGTATATATTGGTCTACTGCAGTGGTTCTCAACCTTTCTAATGCCATGCTCCGCACCCCACCCCTGCGCCCCCACCACGACCCACCCCACCACCACCGCGACCCCGCCCCGCCACCGCCATTTGGGTTCTTTTATCCTCTGCGTATGCGCAAAGCATTCTGCGCATGCGCAGAGGGTAAAAGAACCCAAATGGCAGCATCCGGGCGAAGTCTTCTGACCCCTGTGAAAGGGTCGTTCAACCCCCAGGTTGAGAACCGCTGGTCTACTGATTGCTAAGTCACGCTGCATTGTGTGTGAATGGATGCATCCTTTAGTTGTGATTTCCTAGTTCATTAGTTACTAAACAATCTACAAGTAAACAATCACCGTTGAACTCCAAACTTTTGAAAGAAACCCCCCCCCCATTTGACTATCTTTGTTCCTTCCCTGATATGACATCATTACATATGACAATATTCTGTGTGTCCTTGGAAGTCACATAAAAAGTGTAGCCCTTGCTGCAATAAAGATGTTCCTAATTTTGCAAATATCTTATTATTTAAACCTGGTTTCCTAACCAGATGTATTTTCATAAGTTAATTTCATTAATTAAATGCTAGTGACAATAAATAAATGGTTACTTGCTTGATTTTTCTCCATCAGTAACCTATAGTTCTTCTAAGAACTATTCTTCAATTTCCTTGATCTTATCCATTCATCTGATCAGTTTTCTTTCTTGTCTTTGGCTGCCTTCAACCAACCTTCGGTTGCACCATTGTGGCCACCATCTCAACTTTCTTGATCATGCTCTGTGGACATTCCTTCTTTCTATTAAAGTTATTTGAACCCTGCCTACCTGGACACCCATATTAAAGGAAATCATGAGCCTAGAAACAATTCTTGTGCCCGCTCATAGTTTTTACATTTCTGTAAATGTAGAGACTGTGATTCCTATCGGTCTCTCATTTCAGGCTGGTTATTCTTGCGGTTTCAAACTATGAAATGCATGGCTATTTCTCCTCCCCCCAGCTTATTTTTCACACCTTGGATAGCAATTAAAATGAGATACGGAGTTGTCCTCCCAGAGTAATTACAGAGATGTTCAATAGCTACTGGTATGTTTCAACAGTAATTCTAATGGATTATCTATTGTTAATCCATCCTACTTGTTTAATTAGTGGTAGGTAATCAATCAGAAAAATACTTCGTAAGTATAGCTATTGAGCATCCATGAATATGCACTCTGTGGTACTGAGAACACAGTATAAATATCTCTGTGAACCAAATGAACACACACAAACTTATTTAAGGCAGTACCCTGTGTTAAATAAACGTTCCCTGCTATGGTGTAACTATCATGTTTACATTAGAATTTAGGATCTAAATTCTAGATTGTTTGATTTAGAATTTAGGATCTGTTTTTTTTAATACTTAAACCAGCATTTTAATGCACAAGACTTTTGCTATCTTTTTTTCTTTTTCATGAATGTTTTGTGCAACTCTAGCATCATAAGGTTGAATAAATCTGCCACACTATCTGCTTCACAGCAGTGGATGGAAGCTACCTAATGGCAAACAATGACAATCCTATATATTTCTCAATGGAATATATACAGCTACTGTTGATAGCAAGAGGAAACTGCAGCCTTCCTGAATGAAAAAGCTGCATTGCATGTGAGATGACTGACCACTAGATGGCATCTTTAGAGAAGCTTCAAATTATCCCCCTGCTCCCATCACCATTCATAGAATGCCAGCCTAGAAGGCTTAGCCTATAAAGAAAAACATCAATGGACAAGGCAGATGGTGCGGATACAAAATATGATATCAGAGACACTACTGGAAGATGAAAACCTGGGTGTTTGCCTTGTACTGATGCTGATGCTTTGAAATTTCAGACTGTCTTCATCTCTTTGCTAGATGCAAATAATAAAATCCTAGAAGCTTTTTTTAAAAAACGAAAATGAGGGACTTTGACACTTAATTAATAAAAGCAATGTATATTATAGTTTTGTAACTCCTCCACTTCATTACATTATAAATGCATAGCAACTAAAGGCCTGGGGGTATATTTTAGCAAATGGAACTGCCAGAAACACAGGACTTATCTTGTTATATCAGCCAGAAATTGATGTTGTTTTTCTTGCTGTTTAACGTACATGGTATATCAATGTTCTCAAAAGAGAGCTTGTGTGCTTTGCTGCTACAATATTAATGCTACATTGCTATAGAAAAAAAAGCAGACATCAATTTACATAGCATTCACTCTATTACGGCAGTGCAGTATTGAGGAAGCTGGAAAGCAGGCAGCCCAGGTTAGAGACACAAGCTGCACGCGACAGGGGAAGTGTCAACTTGCAAAGCTTTCAAGTTGCCATAAGCAGGAGGGGGGGAGAGCTGACAGAGTGGCTGATTGTACTAACTGAAACTATATTCCACAAATGTTTCTTTTACTGATTGTGTCCTAGGTTACCGGAGTCAGCAGGAGGGGTGTGGGTTTCACAGCCCGCCAGCGTAGTTCATTGGAGAATGTGATTTATGACATGTCCAGTGAGGAGGGGGGAAACAGGGTCATGAGGGCACGTAACCTACGTGAGCTCAATTCTGACTGCATCAGAATATTGCCGAAATGTTGCTCCTAATAAATGGCTGTATTTCTTTTGAAGTTTGGCTTGTGGCTCCTGAATTAATTAGGGCATCTTTCGGAAACCTCACAGAAAGCTCCTGTCCTGGCTCCAATTCTGCCAACCTAGAAGTTTGAAAATGTACAAATGCAAGTAGATAAATAGGTTCCATTTAGGTGGGAAAGTAACAGTGCTCCGGGACATCATGCTGGCCACATGACTGCAGAAATGTCTTCAGGCAGTGCTGGCTCAATGTCACTGAAATGGAGATGAGCACCATCCCCTATAGTTGGTAATGACTAGCGGAGTAAAATCCGCATCTTTTTTTTTCACTCTATTATTGCTTTCTGCAAGGTGTATAGAATAGAATAGAATAGAATAACAGAGTTGGAAGGGACCTTGGAGGTCTTCTAGTCCAACCCCCTGCTTAGGCAGGAAACCAACCCTACACCACTTCAGACAAATGGTTATCCAACATCTTCTTAAAAACTTCCAGTGTTGGAGCATTCACAACTTCTGGAGGCAAGTTGTTCCACTGATTAATTGTTCTAACTGTCAGGAAATTTTTCCTTAGCTTTAAGTTGCTTCTCTCCTTGTTTAGTTTCCACCCATTGCTTCTTGTCCTACCATCAGGTGCTTTGGAGAATAACTTGACTCCCTCTTCTTTGTGGCAGCCCCTGAGACATTGGAACACTGCTATCATGTCACCCCTAATCCTTCTTTTCATCAGACTAGACATACCCAGTTCCAGTTATTTATATGTTTTAGCCTCCAGTCCCCTAATCATCTTTGTTGCTCTTCTCTGCACTCTTTCTAGAGTCTCAACATCTTTTCTTTATATCATGGCAAGCAAAACTGGATGCAGTATTTCAAATGTGGCCTTACCATGGCATTATAAAGTGGTATTAACACTTTGTGTGATCTTGATTCTATATCTCTGTTTATGCAGCCTAGAACTGTGTTGGCTGTGTATGGTAGACCACTATTAAATTAGAGAAGTGTCAAATGAGACAGTATCCTGCAGCACTACCTAAGGTCTATTCGGAGCTATACCTGGTAGACTGCAAAGTTCATTTCACTGTGAAGTTGTCTAAAGCATTGGTAAAGCTATGCTACCTCTGCCACCTGAACAGCAACTTCCTTCTAAAACTTTCTCCAGCCTAATTCTGCCTTTAAGAAAGTTGGGTCATCGTATTTTTCAATTGCACCCCCTCCCCATACCTGCATCTGCATCTGCAGGAGAGACAGCATCTGCAGAGACTGGGAAAAGCAATATTATGATGTCACTTGCATTTTCCAAAGTGGTGAAGCTTGACATCTCTTTTATTATTTTGACAATAATGGCAAAGTCATATTGGTGTGGCTGCATAGCTGGGAATTCTAGAGATTATGGTCCAATGTTTCTGGAGGTCATCTGATTAGCAGACAGTAGATTGTTCCGGTAATCACCCACCTCAATCAAAATCAGCTTGCCACAAATCTCTGGCTTTTATGCTGCTGGTTGTAAAAGCAGAAGCAGGCCTTCGAAGGCAAATTCCTACTTCCTATTCATAGTGCTGGAACGACGTGTGTCCTGCTTATTTCTTGGACACCAGAAAACATTTCTTGCCTCGCGGACTTCATTGTGCTAGCTCCTTTAAAAGGAAACATTCACAACCTGTGCTTTTCTCGAAAATCTTACCCTATACGATGAAGAAATATCCAGTAAGATTTAGGGTGAAAACATCATTACTTTTAAATGTAGCTTGGAATAGCACTATAGCAATAGCACTTTTCTTATATACCGCTTCATAGTGCTTTACAGCACTCTCTAAGCGGTTTACAGAGTTCAGCATATTGCCCCCAACAATCTGGGTCCTCATTTTACCGACCTCGGAAGGATGGAAGGCTGAGTCAACCTTGAGCCTAGTGAGATTTGAACAGCTGAACTGTTGAACTAGCAGTCAGCCTGCAATGGCTGCATTTAACCACTGCACCACTTCAGCTGGAAGATGATTGCAAAGAATTAAAAAGAAAATAAAAACTCTTTCACAAAAAATGCTAGCTACTAGGATTTGTTACCACCAATTTGGAACACTGCGTTCTTTCTTCGGAAGAGAATTTAAGCTTTCAAGTTTTGAGAAATAGCTGAAACTGCTGCTACAGAAGTAGCTGTTGACCTGCCACATGAAACTAGAATTTATGTAAAAAGCTCCAGCCATTTCACAGAATTTGGAAGTTCAATATTGCTCCTTGAGAAGAAACTCAGTGTTCCCAAATGTACTGAGCTGTCTTCAGTTTCAGTAATTGGCATTTCACCACTCTTTCTGGCTTCTGCATCTTCCTCCTTTTTATTTATATATTATTTGTGCTACATTATCGTAAACCCACTGTGTTTTATGGACTTAATGTATGTTGATCACATATCAACTATAGCTTGTTATTTTCCTTGAGTAAACCCTTGATACAGAGACATGAACCATATATCAGACATTCTGTGTGAGCCAAGCTTTCAGAACTTGAGATTCTGAATATATATGGTAGAAACCAATGACTGAGAATTCTCCTACATAGTTGTGTCCAATCTGCTAGCCAAAAAAGTGACTCATGCCATTCAGGCTTTTGCAGTGAAGTAAGCATCAATGTAATACTGACACGTATCTACATATGGGCTTTATTCAGGGTGAACAAGCGAAAGGGTCTAATAAGAAAGATCAATGTAATTTGGATCAAGCCAATTTGAAGGAAAGTAAAGTCTGATCATGCCTCTAGAAATCTTTCCAAGAATTTGAAAATATAAAGGGAGCTAGCTATCCTGCTTCTGAGTCAGCCATCAGAGTTATTCAGGGGTGAAATTCGACCATCTTGGACCGGCTCGGGAGAGCCGGTAGGGACAATTTGAATCAGTTCACTGAGCTGGTAAAAACCACCCCTGGTTTGCACGCTCACTGCTCACCCCTTCTGGCTGCTCATTTGCCCCTTCTGGCCGGGTCAGGGAACGCATGATTCCCAGGCTCCGGCCTTGCCCCCAAGCCGCCGGCCGCTTGCCGCCTGCTTGCCCTCCGCCTCGCTCACCTACCTTTGCGCCTGGGGGGGAACACCGCAAGGTTCAGCTTCCTTTCGTGCTGAGAAGCCTCCAGCCGCCGGTGGTCATTTTTGGCTGCCTTCTGAGCAGCTCTGCTATGAAGGGAGGGAGGAAGGTTCGGCTTCTCTCTGCCTCAGCATTCAATGTGGCTGCTTATCGCCTCCTTCTTGGGCTCATACACACAGAGCAAACATGAGAAGGAGGTGAGAAGCAGCCAAGTTAAATGCTACATCAGAGAGAATCCAAACTTTTCTCCCTCCATTCACAGCAGAGCTGCTGCAGCCTGTCCCTTTAAAGTACTTCAACCCCCGGGAGGGAGAGGGCCAGGGGGGGACCATAAAGGGAACAGCAGCTCTGCTGTAAATGGAGGGAGAAAAGTTCGGCTTCTCTCTGCCACAGCATTCACTATGAACCCTTCTCGTGCTCATACACACATTTTTTCCTACCGGGTTCTGTGGGCGTGGCTTGGTGGGGGGTCATGTGACTGAGTGAACATGGCCATGAATGACATTGAGTTGGCCACACCTACTCAGTCACAGGGCCCCACCACCAAGCCACACCCACAGAACCGGTAGGGAAAAAATTTGAATTTCACCCCTGGAGTTATTGACTGAGGAATCCTTCGTGCTCTCTGTTTTCTTGCAGACATTTCATTACCCAAACAAGGTAACAGCATCACTAGCACTGATGATATTACCTAGTCTGGGTAATGAAACATCTGCAAGAAAACAAGCAAGCTCAGAGAACAACAATTTCAACTCATTTCAATTCTGATCCACAAATATTCTTCTTTATTGATTTATTGATTAACTGATACTTGATAAGGAAACAAAGCATATTTATTTATATATTTATTTATTAGTGAGACTTATATACCGCCTCAAAGTGCAAGCACTCTCTAAGCGGTTTACACCATTAAGCAAAGTATATTTACATTGCCCCGAACAATCTGGGTCCTCATTTTACCTACCTCGGAAGAATGGAAGGCTGAGTCAACCTTGAGCCTGTGAGATTTGAACAGCTGAACTGCTGATCACAGTCAGCTAAAGTAGCCTGCAGTACTGCACTCTAACTGCTGCGCCACCTCGGTTCTGTTATGGTAAATGTTCTGTCATTGGCCCTTGTAGGTGCTCAAAAAGATGGAATATTCCTTTTATGAAGACTCCCAATATTGCCTCCTCACATGATATCATTCAAATTTTGTCAGTTTCTTAGGGTAGTCATATGAATAGCACAGATGTTGCTACATCCATGTATATCTAAAGGACTCTGATATCAATTGAATGATATGTTATGGAATGTGGGGCTTACCAAGAGAATTGTCATGTTAAGAACTTATTTTGGAACATTTGAACAGGACTAGAGAAGACAGGAGCAGAACAATTTTTATCCATGTTTCAGAGCCCTTTGAGAGGCTGAGTGTGGAAATAGCAGTAGTCACAGTATTGTGATACACAGATACATTTCAAGGGGGAAAAGCTTTTTAGGGGATTGGATAAATAGGAAATATATGTCCCCATAAATCCCAAATTGCTGAAAATGCCTTGGTTACATTTAAGCCACTGAAATATAGTTTCTCTTCAGAGCTTCCAGGTGAACCTTTTTCATATAAAATGATAACTGACACATATTTCAGTGTGCATATGTAATATAGATCTACTGGTATGATATCATCTTCATGTAAAGCATACAGAATTATTGTGGCAATCCTGTAAGTGTATAGTAAATAACACTATCTGTATGCAAAACACAAGAAGAAAGTATTAATAGGCTCTGGGAAGTTTAAGGTTTGCAAAGTACAAATTTCTAAAATCTTTAGTAGAGAAAAATGCTTAAGAAAAGGACTCTACATCCCCCCCCAAAAAAACCCTAATAATAATAACAACAAATCAATACAGGTAGAGCAGGTCCAGGTCCCATAGAATGTTGATGGGTGGGAATGAGATAGATAATTGGGATGAATCATAATGATAAGGCATTATTATAAAGGAGAGAGAAGCTATCTAGAACTTTGAATGAGAACAACTTAGCCTTGTCTAGGCATTCACATGTATCTAATGGATGAGAAGTCCCTTCATCCTTTCACACCACCTATTCATGTGGAAGATCTGAAAAGGAGCTATGATTGAGTGGTTTGAATGTAACTACTGAATTCTGAGTTATCGAAGACCCTTCTTAATTAGTATAGATTTCTCTCTAAATCTCACCCTTGAAGAGTGAAAGTTGAATGTGAATAACAGTGAATATTATCAGTGATAAGTAAATGATAACACTGAATATTCTCTTCTTACTTTAAAGCCTACCATATCTATATACTACAAAAACTCACATGTACTGTATGTCTGTTTGTAACCTTCAAACTGGGTGAAACGATGCATCACAAGGCAACACATTTTGAATCAACATACTACAAATGGGTTAACTTACAAAATGCATGCAAAATCAGGGACCCATGTCTCCCCTGAGATTGAAATTTGGCAAAGTTGTGGTCATTTCATGAAATTTTGGTCATTTCTGATGACACTTCTCCAAAACCCATTGATTACATAGTGCAAGACAAGATGGAAAGGGCATAGACTATCTTCTTTTCTAACTCCTTCTGGCTTCTGCACCCAATTATCTGATAGCAAAGACTGGCAGATGACTGACAGTTGGAACTGAACCAAAATTTGATTTTTTTTAAATGGCAGTGGGCAGCAGGAGAAGGATGAGAAAATGACTTGAATGCCTGGTGTGAATTATGGCTGGATGGAGGGTGTCAGTAGCTGATGAGTAAGTGTTCTTCCTCCCTAAAGTGAGGAACATACCAGGATGGGGAACAAGGGTGCAGTTTTCCTTATGGTTCATGGCTCCCTTTTTCTTCTTCCTCAAGTAAAGCAACATGCAATTCTGAGGATTAGTCAAAGAGGAGGTGGAGGAGTCAACTTCACTTGGGGTCTCTTGAGAGTCATGAGGGGAGAGGAAACAGTGTATGTGGAAAATTGGTATCAATAAAATCAATATGATTCAGTATTACACAGACTTCAGAGGATAATCAGAACTGCAGAAAAAAACCGATTACTGCCAACCTGCCTTCCATTGAGGACCTGTGCACCGTACGAGTCAAAAAGAGGGCCGTGAAAATATTTACTGACCCCTCGCATCCTGGACATAAATTGTTTCAACTCCTACCCTCAAAACGACGCTATAGAGCACTGCACACCAAGACAACTAGACACAAGAACAGTTTTTCCCTGAACGCCACCACTCTGCTAAACAAATAATTCCCTCACCACTGTCAAACTATTCACAAAGGCTGCATTACTATTAGTCTTCTCATCATTCCTATCACCCATCTCCTCCCACTTATGACTGTATGACTGTAACTTGTTGCTTGTATCCTTACGATTTATATTAATATTGTTTTCTGATTGCTTATTTGTACCCTATGACAATCATTAAGTGTTGTATCTCATGATTCTTGACAAATGTATCTTGTATTTTTATGTACACTGAGAGCATATGCACCAAAGACAAATTCTTTGTGTGTCCAATCACACTTGCCCAATAAAGAATTCTATTCTATTCTATTCTATTCTATTCTATTCTATTCTATTCTATTCTATTCTATTCTATTCTATTCTATTCTATTCTATTCTATTCTATTCTATTCTATTCTATTCCATTCCATTCCATTCTATTCTATTAATAAAAGTAAGCTATGGACAATTGTTTTTTGGTTGCCGGGCGGGGGTGGGGAGAGAGAAGTGAAACACATTCAGCCTATACATGCTTGCCAGGGAGTAAGAAGTGACAGTACCTGGCTACCACTTTTTGGATGTGGAAGCCTAAGCAGGCTACCACTTTTTGGATGTGGAAGCTGGACTTGGTTGATTATGCCAGGAAATTCCAGGGCTGTGACTATACTGGGAAATTGAAAAAAAAAAAAAACCCAACCCAGAATATGGCAATGACAAGCTACTTCTAAATTCTTGGCAACAACCTATATAGTTGTGCCCAAGTTGTAACCATGGATTGGGCTTGACTCATGGCCATCTTTACCAATTTTAAAGCATGTAAAAAGTAGACTGGGAAGTTAAAAAGAAATCTGGAATGACAGGTATGCATCACTTGCATACCGGACAGTAAACTTTTCAGTAAAAACTGTTGTGAAATTGGTACAGAATTGTTGAACTGATTTCTTGCTCTGAGCTTTTGCAGAATAGAAGCAGAATGCTGAATCTCATGAACTTTTAACAGATCCAAAACGACTCTTTTTTTAGTCTTATGGTCTTCTTGCCTTGTGAGGAACAAGGACATGAATTGTATGACGTGCAATTAATCAAATAATTTTACTGACTAATTTGTTTCTTGTTATGGGCTGCCATACTAGGAGTTAACTGGTGCATACTCCTTTTAAACATAAGACAACAATATAAAGGCAATTATTAGCAGCAGTGCGCATCTCTATCAAATGGTGACTTGCTTCAGAGAAGGAGTGATGGTAATACATACAGTGAAACCTTCTAGCTCTAATCATTATTTCTCATAGACTATTCAGTTTTTTTCCTGATATCCAGAGGTTTTTGTACTTTAGTTGAATCCCTCCCTTTAAAAAAGGATGTTTAGTTTGACCTCTGGCATAATACAGAACCATCCTTACACAAAAATACACTTCTTGTGTACCCCTTTAAAGATTACCAGACTTGAGTGACAACACAACCGAAGCAAAAGAAAACATTCAATTATTGAAAATCAATCCTGTCTGAACTTTATCCTCCTGCAACTCTACTTTCATCCTCACTGGATTCCTTCTTTCAGCTCTCCTCATTTTTATCTTCAAAAGCAGATTCATTTTGTATAAACCAGAAGGAAACTCTGGTGGTCAGTGAAATGAATTTTCTTAGGAATCTTGTCTATCAGGGACTGTTGAGGGGAAAAAAATCCAATATCTTGAGTTTACCATAGTGATTCGAATGACTTCATCATTGGGCTAAAAGCAAAAAGGGCAAAATATTGAAGCTTTCAGGAATCCAATTTGGACTGAATTGCTCTGTTCATTGGCAGCAGAGACAGAAAAAAAATCCAACACATGCCAGTATCTAATCCAATGCACATCAACTATTTAGCATAATGGTTGGTGAAGTGTGTTGTTGGAAGACTTCTGTTAGGCATTTATAGTTAATTGCCTTGGCATCTTGTGGATGTTTCCAAAGGTCTTTTTTGTGCATCTTATCAATTATGTGTCACTTAAAGGCAAAACTTAAGAAATCATGCAGGAATGACTATAACATCCTCTGCACGTACAAGCAGAGAATAAATAGCCCACATATCTAAGTTTTTTGTCTAGACTTAAACATCTAACATTTTTGTCAGTGGAGGGTTCCCAAATTTTTTACTACCACTCTGTGGGCGTGGCTTATTTTGTGGGTGTGGCTTGATGGTCATGTGACCGGGTGGGAGTGGCTTGTCGACCATGTGACCGGGCGGGAGTGGCTTGATGGTCATGTGACTGGGTGGGAGTGGCTTAAAAGTCATGTGACTGGGTGGGAGTTGCTTGCCGGCCATGTCACCAGGTGGGGGGTGGCTTGACAGTCATGTGACTGGGTAGGAGTGGCTTGACAGTCATGTGACCGGGTGGGTGTGGCCAATTCAATGTCACTCACATCAAGGGGTGCCTCACCTGGCCCCACCCCTCCCAGCCATTCCTTGTCACACCCAGCCTCAACGAATCTACAGTTCTGTAAAAATATTGTTCACCATTTTTCAACTTTATTATCTACATACTATAAATGTACTTTCATGGACCACTGAAAGGAGGAAATGGCTCACATGCTTTGCCCAAGGGTGTGATAGGCAACAGGCTTTTAAGGGGCTGCCAGAAAGAAGGGGGGGGGCAATGTATTTTCCAAAGTACCAAAAGGCAAAACAAGAAGCAATGGATGGAAACTGAACAAAGAGAGAAGCAACCTAAAACTAGGGAGAAACTTCCTGACAGTGAGAACCAAAATAGAAATATTTCAATCATAATTTCAGATATAAAAAGCCATTCATGTAATATAACCTGCATATTGTTTAAAACAGTAATTAGTATTATGGCTGATGTGGCTGGTTATGGATTATCATATTAAGCTGGACTTATGCAACCTGATGTACAAAATAAAAACACATATATTTATGCTCTGGACTATAGACATTGAATGCATGTAAATCTCTGAAAAATATGTGGTAGCCCTGGGCAAAAGAAAGGCAGTAAAATCACTCTAGGTGTAGGGACAGTGTAAAATATTAACACATAATAAATAATGGAACAATTAAAAATAATAGTAGAGTTTTCTTTCTCTCTCTCCCTTCCTTTCTCTTTCTTTCTCTCCTCACTCTCTCTCTCCTTTCCTCTTTCTTTCTTTCTCTGTCTCTGTCTCTTTTTTTCTTTCTCTGTCTCTGTCTTTTTTCTTTCTTTCTTTTTAAATCACTCTAAGGTTTGATGAAAGCAGTCACAAGCTTAGGGTGAATTAAGTCTTTCTCCAAAACTTAAACCAGGATTCCAACAAAAACCTCTAGGTCAGCATCAAACAAGGAATGGAAGGCAAGCCAGGCTAGGAGGCATCAGAAAGGAAGGCTAGGATGAGGGATGTCTATGGGGATTCTTGGTCATCCAGGTTGCCACAAAGATGCTTTTTTTTTCAAGAGGCAGCTGGACTTCCTGCTTTTTCTTCTAAGACCTTTCGCTTCTCCTCCAAGAAGCTTCTTCAGCTCCTCCCAGAGCAGAGGTCTTCAAACTTGGCAACTTTAAGACTTGTGGACTTCAACTCCCAGAATTCCTCAGCCAGCAAAGTTGAAGTGCACAAGTCTTAAAATTGCCAAGCTTTGAGACCCCTGCAAATTATCTCCTCCCTGAGAGCTCTCAGGGAGAAAGCAGCAATCACTAAAGTTCAGCTACACAAGAGCCATAAATTAGGCTTGTTTGACAAAGATCACAAGAGTGCTTCTTACCAGGAATCTCTCTCTCTCTCTCTCTCTCTCTCTCTCTCTCTCTCTCTCTCTCTCTCTCTCTCTCTCTCACACACACACACACACACACACACACACACACACACACCCCTCTCCCTCCCTCCCTTCATCTCTCTGTATGTGTGTGTTTCCACTCATTCTACAAAGGATCCATCAGCGTTTCCAAACTCCCTTTGCCCCTTCCGGCAGCAAATTTGGAGTAGGTCTCTCAAAAATATCTCTGGCTCTCCGATCAGGTAGGGTGGGGAGGGGTGAGAGGTGTTTTGGCCAGATCTGGAACGGAGCCGCATTTTTTTTCTCTCTCTCCCCCCTCTCCTTGCAGAAAAGGAAGATCGAAAATGAGCTAACAGGAATCTGCTTCTCTAGTCGGGGCAAGGCTGGGGGTTAAGACTTGTGGACTTCAACTCCCAGAATTCCCCAGCCAGCATAGCTAAATAAATAAACTAACTTTGTGCTGCTGCCTGCCTGCCTGCCCACCCTGGCTCTGCTGAGAATAAACGTTGCCCAGAATCATTTGGGCTGGAAGAAAAACCCACCCACCTCATCCCTTTATCCACTCGTCTTTCTGCTTTCCCCGTTGCATTCCTGATTCCTCCTGTTGCCTTTTTTCCCCCTTCAGTAAAGTTTTGCTTTGCAGAGCCACAAATAACTCACGTGGGGAGGAACTGTTGGGTTATCTTTTGAAATTCAGCAGCGCTGCTACAAAACTGGGAGGTTTCCTCATACTGATTATTTCTCCTGGCCAGTCCCTTCCCTTCCTTTCCTGTTAGGAGAGCCAGCCGGTGGTTCTCCTCCAGAATCCCGGCTGTGGGAAACGCCGGGGAAGGCTGCTGAAGGGGGGGGGAAGAAACGGAGATAGCTCCTGCTTGGCGGTCCCCCTCCCCTCAGCAATCAGAGAAGCTCCCAACGTGCAGAAATGCCTGGGATCTGGGATCGTTGCTGGCCGTTTTAGAGCTTCTCTGACTGCTGAAGTGGGGGGGGGAAGAAACGGGGATAGCTCCTGCTGGGCGGTCCCCCTCCCCTCAGCAATCAGAGAAGCTCCCAACGTGCAGAAATGCCTGGGATCTGGGATCGTTGCTGGCCGTTTTAGAGCTTCTCTGACTGCTGAAGTGGGGGGGAAGAAACGGGGATAGCTCCTGCTGGGCGGTCCCCCTCCCCTCAAGCAATCAGAGAAGCTCCCAACGTGCAGAAATGCCTGGGATCGTTGCTGGCCGTTTAAAAGCTTCTCTGACTGCTGAAGTGGGGGGGGGGAACCGGGATAGCTCAGGAGTGGGTTTTGACTTACCTCCTACCAGTTTGCTTCCTCCTGCCATGCGGTGCAAAAAACAAAGCCGGAAAACAGATGGGGGCCGCATGCACAGTGCTGGAACTCGGCTTCTGTGCATGCTCAGAAGGGGGAAATTTTTTTTAAAAAAAACCTGCCCAAAACGAAATGGCGACGCATGCCCAGTGCCTAAAACTCGCGCATGCTCATTAGAAGAAAAAAATAAAAAAATCCCAAAAAATTCAAAAAAAATTCGGGGGAAAAAATGGTGGCGCCCAGGGACCGGGACCAGCTAATGACGTCACCAGCAGGCTGCTACTGGTGCGCCCGCACCGGGGCGCACCGGGAGGAACCCACTACTGATTTTTGTTTAGCTATTATGTTATCTAAAGTTTTTAACTTGTGAACACTCTGAATAAAACCTGTCCCCACTAATGTTGTTCATATAATATTGGTCTCCTATGATCTCAGCATTTTCCTGGCTTCCATGTGAACCAGAACTCAGATAATGCAGAATCCTGGCTCACAGAGAAGTCAAGATGCATGCAACTGAAAACACAAAGGCTTCTGTTCAGAAGATATCCATGCTAAATAGGGTCATGTGATAAGGGCTGTAGATAACATAATGCCTGAATGGAAATATTGATTAACTTAATTCTTGGAAATGTAGTACTGTCATTCAGCTAAGTCATATTTTCTTTCCTGCTTTAGATCACATAAATGCAGAACATGTCTTATTGTTAAAACTTTAATACTCTAATTTTATCTGGACCCTTAGTCCAGGGGCAGGTTGCTCACTTACCTCGCTGCCAGAGCCATGCGCGCGCATCTCCACGCTTTGGGGGGGGGCGCTCGCTATGCACGTGTGCCCCCTCACGCGATTTTGCTTTTGCGCATGAGCGGAAGCAAAATTGCGCTGAAATCTCGTGAGGGGACGCATGTGTGTGTGAGATTTCGGCGTGATTTTGCTTCCGCACATGCGCGGAGGCAAAATTGCACCGAAATCTCACACATGCGCGCGTCCCCTCGTGAGATTTCGGCGTGATTTTGCTTCCACGCATGCGCAGAAGCAAAATCGCCTGAAAATTACCGAAAATCAGTGGAAAAAAATGGCGACGTGCCAGGTGGACCGGCAGAGAGGGCTCCGGAGCGGTTGCGAAATCCGCCGCTTCCTGCCGGAGCTGTGTACCAGGCAGCTCCAGCAGGAACCCACCTCTGCCTTAGTCATTTATAACTTTCTAAGATCAAATTCTTATTAACCTTTTTGTTATTTATTTCTGATTCTCTAAATTCTTAAGCTTCTTAACATTTAAATTTTTCTTTCATTCAAGACTGAAAGCAGATTCACCTGGTGTTTTTAAACCTATCATTCCAAAACTCTCTAATACCTTAAAAGTAGTTAGTGAGTTATCTCTGAAAGTAATTAGAATGTGAGCTTTATGAGCTTAGTGTCCTTTAAAAGTTTTTGCTATGATATGAACAAGATTGCTAATTCCATCATCTCCCGGTGCTCAAATCTGTGGAAAACAACTATCCTGTGGTTTCCTTATAAGCACCAGCCATCAGGACCACATGTGGGTAGTTTGGTCTATTCTCCTTATCCAGAGACCTTCCAAAGAACTAGTCTACTTACCCTGAACTTTGTCACAGCCATTAGTTCTGCTTTCACAGAGCCATCTTCAGTTTGCCAAGTCACATATACCAACTATTTTCAAGGAGAACATCAGGAACTATTTTGAATTCTGGAACCTCATTGGTAGAAAATAAGAAAAAAATACAGAATGAATTTAAAGAAGTTATTAAGAATGAATGTGAAAAGAGACTGCCAAAAATGAAAACCAGGAAAAAAGCAAACTGGATGTCAGAACAAAGCATGGAAACTGTGAAGAACAGAAGCCAAAGCCAAAAAGAAAAAAGAAAGAAAGAAAGAAAGAAAAGAAAAGAAAAAGAAAAAAAGAAAAAGAAAAGAAAAAGAAAAAAAGAAAAAGAAAAAGAAAAAGAAAAGAAATCTCATGAAGGAACTTAATGAAATGTTTCAGAGCGCTGTGAGAAGAGACAAGAAGCAATATTACAACAACATCTGTAAAGACATTGAAAATGAAAACAGACATGGAAAACCCAACAAAAGTCATCCAAAATATCTCTGAATTCAGAAGGAGGTTCCAACCTTGAATTGGTATGCTAAAGGATACCAATGGACAGATAATAACTTATTCAAGAACATCAAACAAAGATGGAAGGAATATACAGTAATATTGAACAGTGGGGATTTCAACATCAAAAATACCTTAGAAAATATTCCCTACTTACAAGAACCTTTAGCACTAGAAGATGTAGTTACAGTATTTTTTTCATTACTAAGCCAGAAGGGTTTAGGATGTGATGGAATATCCTCAGAGATATGGCAAATAATAGAAGAAGATTCTAACCAAACTATGCCTGCAAAACTGGAGAACAACACAGTGGCCAATAGACTGGAAGCTCACAGCACTGCTATTTATATGCAAGTAAAGATTCTCACATGACAACAATCATTAGTTTATTGATAAAGGGGGTATGTAATGTAATTCTGAGAAATAAAGTCCCTATTTTGGGGTGGGGTGGTTGATAAAATTGCTGAATCCATGTATCTTAGCTGTGGTGTCAAGAAGTACATAATGTATAGTAGCTGCTTTCCAGAATGATATGCAGGATTATATTACTGACACTTAGATAAGAAAGCATATTTCAGTAAGCAGGAATATTTATGAAGTAGAATTAAGATGAAAAATATGACATGACATGACTCTCATAAGAAAAAAAAATCCTAAAATAATATCCTTTCAATATTTTAAAAGTACTAAGAAATGGAATGAAAATATTGCTCCAATTGAAAGCAAGAAGTATTATCTACAGAAGTACAGTATTTGAATTCCTAATACCTTTACTTTGCTTAGCAAATCAGATTATTCTATCACATACAGTAGATCATGCCCTGGTTCATATCCTTATTTAATTTAGGACATTGCCAAATCTCACTGGCTACTTGATTTTATCCTGCTGCTTTTGTGATCCTTGATTGATGACAATTGCCTCCTCCGCATCTCTGAACATATGGCAAACAGTAGGAGTAAAAATAAGAAGGGGAAGTTCCGTGTAATTTTTCAGTTCTCTAAATTTTCTGGTCCCATTTCTGTGAATAAGAATTTACTACTGCCATATGTATCAGAATGTTAGAAACAGTGCAATATCTACAACATTGGGAATGTTAAGAATACAATTAAATTCAAATACAGAATATGTTTCACAATCACTATAAGTTTGCTTTCTGTTTTGTTTAAAATTGAACTACTGTAGTACAATTCTCAGCTTCTTTGCCCAGTGCTATAAGAACATGATTGATGCCCACCAGAATGGCAAAAAAAGAGAATATTAACCACAGGGTTCAACCCTCTGGCCAAGAAACTCCTTGGCAATATGCTTAAACTGAAATTAGTTGACTACACACTGTGTTTCAGACATTTCTGTCCAGTCTAATGCATTCACGTTGTAACTATATTATTCATTCTTTGCCTTACTGGGATTCTGAAAGACTAAAGCAAAGCCACATTCAAGAATTGTCCATAGATCATTGAGATATCAGCTTTCCTATGTTTATTTTCCTCATTATTTTATTTTAAAACTATTTTTAGTTTACCTATGAAATGTTTTAGCATTTTCTGTCATAAAATTTCCATTGTGGTATAAAGTTCCTGAAAAATGTACAGTAATTAAATGGATTTTTTTGTTTGTTTCTTCACTGAAGAAACACTACTAACCAGAGAATACAAAACATTCGCCAGACCAATCCTTGAATACAGCTCATCTGTCTGGAACCCACACCGCATATCGGACATAAATATATTAGAAAGTGTCCAGAGATACTTTACAAGAAGAGTCCTCCATTCCTCTACTCGCAACAGAATACCTTATGCAACCAGACTTGAAATCCTGGGCTTAGAAAGCTTAGAACTACATCACCTTCGGCATGACCTAAGCATAGCTCATAAAATTATCTGCTACAATGTCCTTCCTGTCAATGACTACTTCAGCTTCAACCATAACAATACACGAGCACACAACAGATACAAACTCAAAGTGAACCGCTCCAAACTTGACTGTAGAAAATACGACTTTAGCAACAGAGTGGTAAATGCCTGGAACTCACTACCTGACTCTGTGGTTTTGTCACCAAACCCCCAAAACTTTACCCTTAGACTGTCCACTGTTGACCTCACCCGATTCCTAAGAGGTCAGTAAGGGGCGTGCATAAGTGCACCAGCGTGTCTACCATCCCTGTCCTAATGTTATAAATAAATAAAATAAATAGTTTAACTAAGGTCCTCTCCTATCTGTGAACCAGAAGGAAACTAATGTTGCATAGTTTTTGCTATCTTCATTGTCAGGTTTAATTGACTTTCTTCTAGATGGTATCCAGTAGAATGAAAGTATGTTCATATCTGGTGTAGAAAAGTCTGCCTTCTCCATTCCTTTTCTCTATGTTCAACAGGTGGTGGAAATACCATCTGCCAATCACATATTTTTGTTTTGTTAGATAGAGGTGGAGAAAGTCCACAAGAAGTTAGGTGATGTTAGATGTTTGGAGACTACAAAAACTCCAGCCATACTGCAAAGTCTATGTATTTTCTGATGCATACAAGCAACAGAGAAAATTTACCTTCATAATATGAAACTGAAATATAGTAGTCTCACTATATTCAAGAGTCAATACCTGGGGAGAGAGAAGAACAACCGGATCTTTAAAACAGTTCTGCAATTTATTATAAATAGCATTTTGAATTTCTCAATAATATTTGGGCACAGAGAAACTGCATGTAATCCTTCGGGGGTGGGGGGTTGTCTAGAGAATAAGAAATTACCTAACAATTTCTCAAGAACAGAACTCTTACATAATAGGACAAATAGCACAATTATTGAAGATATTAGGAGTAGGAGTAGGAGAAGATACTCACCCTATCTTTTCATGGAATTAAGTGGTAGAAGGTAGGGGAGCTGAATAGCACCGGAAATACAGGATATGCACATGCAACCATTGATCATTCTTGTTTTGTGCAAGCAGAAAGTCCCTTCTTCTTTCCAAAACTTTCAAATAACTCTTCTTTTTCATTATATTTGTAGGAAAAATGCACAAATCACACATGAGGCAATTTCTTTGTCCATTACTAGTATCTTAGAGGGAAAAAAAGTCCGACATTAATATAATCCTTAAGGGCATTTTATTGTATCATGTTAAAATATGTACTTGCTTATACCTATCTCACTTTAGGATGATGAAAGTGTCTCCTTGCATCAACCTTTTGTACATTCACCTATCTAGTAAGAATACAGTTCAGCTTTCAATAACCTGGTATGTGGAGAGACGAAAACTCTCAGAATTCCCAGACACCGTATTTACAGCCACAATAAAATTTTCAGTGCTTTAGATTAAAAAAAAAACATTCTCTTTTATGACCTTGTATTCTGTTAATTCAGGGCAACTGAATGGAGCTTAGCCTTTACTGGCCAGATGCCCTTCCTGATGCCATGTGGAGTTTGCAGCAGATATTTTTTTATTTGTGCACTAGGAAAGAAACATCTGCTGCTGCTACCTAGAATTGAACTCTCAACCTTCTGAGCAGAAGGTGAGCATCTTCACCACTAGGTTACCACATGCTTTAGACTGCTCTAGATCACTTGTAAAATCACATGGTAATCAGGGTTTCTTTCCTAGAAAGAAAACCTCAGTTAATTCAACATTTCAACCTTTAGGGAAAAATAGGTACAGATTCTTTATTCCTAACAGTAATACTTCTAATTTCTTTTGAAAAGCAAATGTGTTCTAAAGGTTCTTTATGAGTGTATATTTAGCGCATTAAAATAGTTTAGGCTGATGTTTACCACTGCCTATATTCAGAGTAGCACTTTGGAAAAGTGGCTGTACATTATATCACTTCAATTATATCTAGATCTCTTTGGTATAGGGAAAATGGGAGGAAATTATGGAGGAAATGCATTCAGGGTGATGTTAATGTTATTAGACACCTTCATTATAATGTATGATGAAGCATGTAAGTGAAATTTCTCTGGACCCATGGGTAACATATTGATTTTGGCAGACGTTAAAGTTTCCATTTGATACTTAAACAAAATCTAATTTGACTTTAGATTTAGCAGAATATTTTGCAGTAATTAGACATGTTTGTGCTTTATTGATTTTTAAGATGAATATACACATGTAGGGAATTCTAAACCTCCCACCTCAAGGAAATCAAGTTTCCTGCTTTGCTAGATTTCTTCCAATTAAATCTCCCTTTCCTAATATGGCAATCATTACACTAGAAAATAAGTAAACACATAAAAGGCTTGCTGAGTAAAACAATAATTAGAGTGAGCATTATTAGATGCTTTTAATGGGAATTTGCCTTGGAATATGTAGGATGATCATTTGTATTGGTTTTAACAAACCTTTTCTTACTCTTTGTTTTAAAAATTAAATTACCAATACTTGGTGTCATTGTGTATGTATTCTTGTTACCACTAATCGACACTAAGACATGCAAACATACACACACATCTCTTATTATTATCATCATGAAAGTTGACAACACATCTAGCACACAAATAACTTGCTAACCTCCTACAATGAGATCTGTCTACTAGCAGATAAGTAGCTGCATGTTTTATATGATCATTCCAGCAAGTAGTAGACAGGAAAAAAAATAGGCAACAACTTTGGGCCAGTGTTAGTAACCTAGAATCTTTTAAGAGCTGCAATAAATAATTTTGTTCTCTACATTTAATTAAGATATTAGTATAATATTTTGATCTCTTTGCAAATTTCTCTTGGACAGGGGACTTCTTTGACTATGCATATTCCAAGGCGTGTATCGGTATGCTGAATAGCTAAATGAAGTCTCCCTGTGCAGAATTACTACAAAATGAAATTCTGAACCCACATTTATGGGATTATGCTGTTTTACTTTGCATGCAGCTAGACCTAAAAAAACACTTTTAGTGTGATTTCTCTACTTTAAGAAAAGAAAATGTGTAAATAATTAAATTGAATCATATATTTATTTGTTAACAGCCTGATGAGCTGGACTTTAATCTGATTAGTATATTATGTGATAATTTAAACATCATTATCCTTATAAGGACAGAAATAAAAGGTAAGCAACATGAGGCAATCAACAAAAAAGAGAGACAAGAGGAAATGACAAAGAGATGATTCAAACTGATGCCTAAAAGGGTAATGATCTTTAGATGCACAAAATATTGAAAATAAAAATTATTGGAGGAATGTTCAGCAGTGAGCTATCCTTTTCAAAATAAACAGATATTTTGCCCTGGACTGTTTCTTCCAACTGAAATATATCAGTGGGAAGTTGTAAAAATTGTAAAAAAAACTTGTAAAAGTTTTGAATACTTTTACAATTAGCATTAAGACCCAATAGGAGGATATCTGGAAAAACAATTGAGGGCAACAATTTATCCATGGTCCTTCAATTACTGATAGATCTTATATTTTTTTAAAAAAATTGGAACAAAATAGACATAGAAATAATCTTGTGTTTATTCATTGTAACAAGAATTCTAAAAGAAATATAGTGCATATTTTTTAAAAGTTATCTTTAGTATATTGTATTAAGAAATTGTGAACAACAATCAGTCTTACAGCTCATTGCAAGGAAGCTGTAAACATGTTGAACTTCTGAGAGTGGATTTTTCCATTGATAAGAAGGCTAGCAGCCACTGTGTAAAGAATAACCACCAACAGGCCAGGCTGTTTTCTCTAGACAACTTCTTCTCCACTAGCCATCAATTTACAAGAAAACAAACAAGAAGCAAACTACTTTGAATTGTATAAGGAAGGAGTGAGCAATCAATATCCCTCAAGGGGCCACATGAGGAACTGGGACTGTTGTAGAGAACCAAACCAATAGGGCTGTGAAGGTGTGTACACATGCACACACATATGTAAACTGAAAAAAGAAATAGCAGTTGCCGTCAGATAGAAGCAATCAGTTGTATTGTGTGCATGGCATACACTTATTTACATTTATTTGATTTCTAATTTCCGATTGACTTCACGCAGGCCGGACAGGGACAGCCAAAGAACCAGATGTGGTCCAGTGGTTGTAAAATGCCCAGATCTGGCATAAGGTATACATTTGAAAGCAAGTATTAGTTGGAATTCTTTCCATCACCTTAACTTTCTTTCCCCAATACTGCTTAGTACGGTAATTAAGGCTGAGAGAAATGTATTCCTTGATTATTCATTTCTAGTCTCAACTGCTGCCAGAGAGATATCTTTGAATGCTTATGTGTAACAAATGCAGGGAAGGTGAAGATGTGCTTAAAAACATTTAGACTTAATTTACACAATATGAAAAAATTGTTGATAGATTAAAAAAAAGGATAACCAGAAACAACCTATTCTGGATGAAGCTGTTGATGATGCTTCATTTTTTTTGAAGGAGCATTTTTATCTATAGCCGGGGAAGTCTTTACCGATCTTCAGTTAGTATACCAACTGCAGCCTTACTAGGGCATGCGGTGGCACAAGGCTTAATGACTTTGGATATGCTGGGCAATTTCTAGCACTCTGATGGTTTGAGTCCAGCTCCGCAGGTCAGGGTGAGCTCACATCTCTCGTCCCTAACTTCTGTCCACCTAAGCAGTTCGAAAGCATTGTTTGTGAATAGATAGATAGGTATTGCCATTTCTGTGGTGGGAAACTGCTAGCTGTGTTGTTCACAAAGAGTTGGAAAAGGTGCTGGATCTGCCTGAAGACAATCAGCAGAGGAGTGGTGGAGGAACGTCTGGATGAGCCGACTTCCTCTGAGAATGCTGCAGGTGTGAAGCTAGTTCACCCTCTTGTGATGCACCAGTGCAACAAATGGACTAGCGACTGTCAGCTACCAGGAATTCTACTGTGTGCATAACTTTCTTTCCTCCCTGGCCTTGTATGCAGTACAATCAATCAATCAATCAATCAACAAACAAATAAAGCCTTACTCTGTATTTGAAAGCTCAGTACAATGTGACAGTAGACGTATGGTAGGCTAGTGTGCACTTTAAAGATCATATATATCTTCACTGTCTTCTAACTTGTTTCTGAATTCATTGATCACTGACTTATCTGAGTTTCTCATCTTGTGTAAGCCTACCCATAAAATATGTTCTTTGACAGAAGCTCTGTTGTATATCTTACCATCAAGAAGGGCTAGATTGTAGATACAAGAGATAAGATATCTCCTCTGACAGCAGAGGACAGTACTATAAAATTTGGAACATCAGAAGGAGGTCGTTTTATCTCAATCTTACCTGAATTTTAGGCATATAGTAAAGCTGCACTATTTTAATGGCCTCTAAAAGCTCTCTTTCTCTTCAATTTTGTTTTTCACTTTCTAAAGTATATGGTTTCCCCCCCCCCCTTTGTTTTATTGTGATGTACTTTAAAACTTTATTTTAGGATGCTAAGAGGGCTTTAATGTGCAGAATAGTTATTTACTTATATAATTTATGAATACTGCTAGTACTATTATTTTTCTATGACTAATACCATTATTGTATCACTTATTGTTATTGTCATTGTATTGTATTATTATATAATTTGCTTATATTTTATTGTTTACTTCTATCAATACAAGAGAAATGATTTCAGTGCAAGGGGAAAGGAGCAATTTAAAAAAAAAAGACCTGGCAAATTGATATTTGATCATTGATAATCATTACTTACTGACTACATCGTTTAGCAACTGTTTGAAATTATGATGATAATTATGATGTTCTGAAGGCATATAAGTGAAACTGTACTAGAATAGAATAGAATAGAATAGAATAGAATAGAATAGAATAGAATAGAATAGAATAACAGAGTTGGAAGGGACCTTGGAGGTCTTCTAGTCCAACCCCCTGCTTAGGCAGGAAACCCTACACCACTTCAGACAAATGGTTATCCAACATCTTCTTAAAAACTTCCAGTGTTGGAGCATTCACAACTTCTGGAGGCAAGTTGTTCCACTGATTAATTGTTCTAACTGTCAGGAAATTTCTCCTTAGTTCTAAGTTGCTTCTCTCTTGATTGGTTTCCACCCATTGCTTCTTGTCCTACCATCAGGTGCTTTGGAGAATAGCTTCACTCCCTCTTCTTTGTGGCGGCCCCTGAGATATTGGAACACTGCTATCATGTCTCTCCTAGTCCTTCTTTTCATTAAACTAGACATACCCAGTTCCTGCAACCGTTCTTCATATGTTTTAGCCTCCAGTCCCCTAAGTGTCTTTGTTGCTCTTCTCTGCACTCTTTCTAGAGTCTCAACATCTTTTTTTACATTGTGGTGACCAAAACTGAATGCAGTATTCCAAGTGTGCCCTTACCAAGGCATTATAAAGTGGTATTAACAATTCATGTGATCTTGATTCTATCCCTCTGGTTAATGCAGCCTAGAACTGTATTGGCTTTTTTGGCAGCTGCTGCACATTGCTGGCTCATATTTAAATGGTTGTCCACTAGGACTCCAAGATCCCTCTCACAGTTACTACTATTGAGCAAGGTACCACATGTACTGTACCTGTACATTTTGTTTTTCTTGCCTAAATGTAGAACCTTACTTTTTTCACCATTGAATTTCATTTTGTTAGATAGCGCCCAATGTTGAAGTCTGTAAAGATCCTTCTGTAACTTGAGCATCCAACAATTCTGGATTGTTGGCTATTCCTGCCAGTTTGGTGTCATCTACAAATTTGATGAGTTCCCCATATATCCCCTTGTCCAAGTCATTGATGAAGATGTTGAAGAGTACTGGGCTTAAAACAGAGCCTTGGGGTACTCCACTGCATACTTCCCTCCATGTAGATGCAGTTCCATTGAGCACTACACGTTGAGTGCTGTTGGTTAGCCAGTTTTGAATCCATGGTGTTGCTGTCTAACCCACATTTTTCTACCTTTTCTAGTAGTAGGTTATGGTCTACTTTATCAAATGCCTTACTGAAGTCCAAGTAAATTATATCGACAGCATTCTTCTGGTCCACTAATTTTGTCACTTTGTCAAAGAATGCAATAAGATTAGTCTGGCATGATCTGTTTTTGACAAACCCATGTTGGCTTTTGGTTATTACTTTTGGTTATTACTTACTCTAGGTGTTCATTGATTCGTTGCTTGATTATCTTTTCCAGAATCTTCCCTGGTATTGAGGTCAGGCTGATAGGTCTATAGTTTCCTGGATCTATTTCCCCCCTTTTTGAAGATGGGAACTACATAAGCTCTTTTCCAGTCCTCTGGCAGTTCCCTGGTGCTCCAGGATCTTTGAAAGATATAGTTCAGTTGTTCTGAGATCTCGTCTGCCAGTTCCTTCAGAACCTTGGGGTATAATCCATCCGGTCCTGGTGGTGGCGCAGTGGTTAAAGTACAGCACTGCAACCTACTTCAGCTGACTGCTAGTTCAGCAGTTCAGCTGTTCAAATCTCACCAGCTCAAGGTTGACTCAGCCTTCCATCCTTCTGAGGTCAGTAAAATGAGGACCCAGATTTTTGGGGGCAATATGCTGAACTCTGTAAACTGCTTAGAGAGGGCTTTAAAGCACTATGAAGTGGTTTATAAGTCTAAGTGCTATTGCTATTGCTATTTCAACTTGTCTAGGGTAGACAGGTGTTCCCTTACCATTTTCTTCCCTATTTTAACTTGTGTTCCTAATATGTTTTTTGTGGTGCTGTTTTTGATAGGTTGGACTGTTTTTTCCCTTTGTGTAAAGAACTAGAACTGATGAAGCTTCTTGGATGAGAATTTAAACATCTTCAAGGAAAAAACAAAGAAAGTCCAGTTGCCTTTTGAAAAAGACAAAGTTACAGAGCCATGGTGTAGCAGTGGTTAGAATGCAGTATTTATTTTATTTTATTTTATTTAGTTAGTTAGTTAGTTTGTCAAACGTATGAGATAACAGGTATAAGTATAAACATGAATATGGACATAGGAAATGGGTACGAATAAATCGGGACAGTAGCACAGGGACGGTAGGCATGCTGTTGCACTTATGCATGCCCCTTACAGACCTCTTAGGAATGGGGTGAGGTCCACGGTAGACAGTTTAAGGTTGAAGCTATTTGGGTTTGATGAAGTAACAACAGAGTCAGGTAGAACATTCCAGGCATTGACCACTCTATTGCTGAAGTCGTATTCTCTGCAATCGAGTTTGGAGCGATTTACTTTGAGTTTGTTTCTATTGTGTGCTCGTGTGTTGTTGTGGTTGAAGCTGAAGTAGTCGTTGACAGGTATGATGTTGTAGCAGATAATTTTGTGTACTACGCTTAGGTCAGACCATAGGTGGTGTAGTTGTAGGTTGTCCAAGCCCAACATTTCAAGCCTGGTGGCATAAGGTATTCTGTTGTGAGCAGAGGAGTGGAGTACTCTTCTCGTGAAATACCTCTGGACTCACTCAATTGTATTGATGTCCAATATACAGTGCGGATTCCAGGCAGATGAGCTGTATTCAAGAACTGGTCCAGCAAAGGTTTTGTATGCCCTAGTTAGCAGTACAATTGTGGTGCCCACATACAGGTACTGAATGTAAAAGAGTTAAGTTGTTGTATAAAGTTAAAGTGTGGTTAAAAGGAATTGTATACACAAGTAAGTATGGAGCCAAACAGCTTTTAAATGTATGGTAAGTAGAAAGGGGGAGGTGTTTATCCCAGTTCTCCAGAAGGGAGGGGGGATAGATTACATCATAAGGAGCCAGCCAATTGGATCATAGATAGCAGGGCCGGGAACTATAAAAGTCCTAGGTGGAAGAGCTGAGGAGAGCTTTGTTTGTGGTAACTTCCAAGAGGGAAGGTTTATAGGGATTCTCTGCCTGAGTTTAACTATCCAAGAGGGAAGTTAACAGGAGAGAAAATAGGCTCTAGGCAGTTCTGTGGGAAGCAGGTGCCAGGGTCAGGGGACTTTATTGATTGATATATCATGTTATTTGTAGATAGAGATAAACGGTGAAACGTGCTCTAATCTATAGGCCTTAATCCAAAGAAGAACTGGGTTTTCTTAGATTTAGTCAGGAAATCTAGGAAAGTTCTCTGAGGGGAAGAAAAGGTGTAAAGGAATTGAATAGCTGGTTGTGGCTGTAAGAAGTTTACTTGACATTTACTGAGAAGTTTGTATTCAAATAAACTGTTTTCTTGTTTGTTCAAGAAACGTGTCAAAATCTTTCTATTTCTCACATAAAGTATATCTTAAGCAATTCTGCAGAGCGTAGAGATATTGTAACAGTAAAATCAAACCTCTAAGGAGAGAGAGCAGTGAAACAGAGGGCATTACCCTTGGTCAGGGAGATATAAAAAAGAAAATTAAACATAAATCTATTCTGAGTACTATTATACGCTACCAAGACATAGAGAAACAATAAACCTGACTGGAAGTGGATGGGTGACCCTCGCAACAATATTACCAGAGAAGAAGCTTTGCAAAATTATGTTAACAACTCTTAATGCCTTTTTGGCAATGCTGTTACAGTGAGCTCTGGTGGTTAGATCATTTGAGATGAGTACGCCAAGGTCCTTGACAGAGTGAAGGTCGTATCCGCCCAGCTTGTATTTGGTGTTCTGATTTTTTTGCCAATGTGTAAGACAGAGCATTTATTGGCATTTATTGATTATTACAGGCTAACTCTGGCCACATGAGTTCGATCCTGACCAACTCAAGGTTGACTCAGCCTTCCATCCTTCCAAGTAAAATGAGGACGCAGATTGCTGGAGGCAATATGCTGACATTAGTAAATTGCTCAGAGTACTGTAAAGCACTATGGAATGGTATATATATATCTAAGTGCTATTGCTATTAATGGACAATGCAGAAGCAAAATCATAAGTTGTGGTCAAGTGATGTCTTGTTTAATGGCTGTGGTGACTCACTTAACAACTGAATGGGAAATAATGTCACAAGTCTACTGACTGAGTTTCCTGTCACAATTGTAGTCGTAATTATTTTGACTTTTAATGTTCTTGGGTGTTTTGAGAACACCTGTTTCACTATAAGGTTTGAAAACTTAACAAACATCTGTGTTTCTTAATTATTCCTACCTTGCAGGACTGTGGCAGACAATTATATTAGAAAATATTCTAAGCAAGAGTACCTATTCTGTTCCTTCCTGCCTGAGGTGAAGAAAGCGGCAGCATATGATGATTGTTTTATGTTATGTGTGGCTGCCTTCCTTTTCAAGATAATTCTTATCTGCATATTGATTTAAAAACAGTGATTTTTTTTTGTTCCCTTGGGAGAAAAGAGAAGGGCATTTTATTTACAATGCTGTTCAGACCATCTCTATTGAAATAATTCTTTTTCACTGTTTTCAACAGATGCGTGGCACCTGGAATATGGGAGGGTGCCCATGGTTTTTTTGGCTCTTATCTTCTCTCTGTATCAGTCTCATTCACTGAAGCACTCTAAGAATAGGACAATACAATACATTATTATTTGCTTTTTGAAAACTTTCTCATTCTCTACAATACAGTTTCATAATCTCTAAGTCAGAAGTGTAACAATTTGGTTCAGTCAAATAATGACAATAAGACTTGCTGATCGAATGAAAAAAGGGTCAGAGCTAAAATGAGTAGAAAAGCTCTCTTTTTCTCTGCTGCATACCAAATTCTTCTCTCATTCCTATTTTCTGAAAGTCTATTTTCCCCCATCTGTCTCCAAATTCTAGACATCAAAAAGAACCTTGAACCAATTCATATCAGACCATATATATGGTGCTTTTTCTTTCACACATACAGATTTGTCTATGATGATTACACAGCTATGATTTATTCCATTACTTCAATGTGAAATGGATTCAAATGTTTAGAAGCAATGATTTGATAATTAACATTGCCATTTTCTGCAAAGACATTAAGTATATGGTACAGTAAATGTCAAGAAGCTAGTGACTGGAGACGTCCACTAGTGATTTTTTGAATACTTTGGACAGAATATTGGTAATAAACAAGCACATTTCTTTCCCATCTTTTATGCAAAGAATATAACACTTATCAGCTCCTGCTTATAAATGTCACCAATAAAGTTCATGATACAAGTAATAGTTATGGCAGCCGAGTGCAATCTTTGTTCTATATATTATTGAAAATACGAACCATACACTGAGAAGTTCAACTTTCCTATTACTTACTTTGAGAGCATTTCAATTTCTTTTTGATTTATAGCAAAGTAATAGTGCAAAATAAGTACTATAATTTCACAGAGATTTATTTTTCATAGAGTCCTTCCTATTTTTGTAGAAGCTGTTCCTTTCAGTAAATAAAATGACCAAGAAATTATAATAATGGTTTTGACACTCAATAGCATTTTCCATTGCTACTCAGTTTGAGATCTAATATGGACTGAAACAACTACAGATAATGAGACTAAGACCCAATGTAAAGGAACCAGGTTCCCATTTTTTCCCCATGGAACTTACCTCTGATAAGATCTCATTGGTTCTTGCAAGACCAAACAATGTAGAGATTGAAGTGTGGAGATGAGGAATAGCATCTATTGCAGGGGAGGGTTCCTAATTTTTTTACTACCACTCTGTGGGCGTGGCTTATTTTGTGGGTGTGGCTTGCCAGCCATGTGACTGGGTGGGCGTGGCTTCTCGGACTGCTGAAGGGAGGGGAACTGAGATAGGTCCTGCCGCCCATTCCCCCTCCCCTCAGCAACTCGAGAAGCCTCAAACGTGCGAAAATGCCTAGGATCATCACCGCGCGTTCGTGGCTTCTCGGACTGCTGAAGGGAGGGGAATGGAGATAGCTCCTGCCGCCCGTTCTTTCAGTGTCTCACGTGCTCCCTCAGCCATCCTCCCCTGCTTGAACTCACTGTGGGGTAGGAAGGCAGTGCATGCTCAGTGCCGGAAACTTGGCTTCTGGGCATGCGCAGAAGAAAATTTAAAAAAAAATATTTTTTTTTTAAAAAATGGCGGCACCCAGGCATTAGCAACCGACCGCACTGGTACTGTGACATCACCAGCGGGCCGCTACTGGTGCTATAGAGTGGACTGCACTGGTAGGAACCCACCACTGATCTATTGGTACCATTAGGGCTTTATTAGCAAAAGAACTGGAGTCCTCTGAAGTATAAGAAATGCGTAGTACATTGTTCCCTTTGGATCAACCCCAATATTCTTAACGTGAATGGAAATTTAAAACAGATGCTGTTCTAGGATTTCACTTTATATGGATCATTTAAAAAATGTATAGTTGAACACAATTTATCTGAGAACATAGGATGTTGGGGAGGGCTAACAGATACCACCTCATCCATGTTCTTCCCAAATTTTGTATTCATATGAATGTATGATTAAAGCTTCAAATGCCTTGTGATTCTATGATGTGGCTTTCAGCATTTGTTATGTTGAGAAGATGTTCAAGCAGACTTTTTTTAAAAAAAATCAAATAGACATTTTCTTCATAAAGTAATGCTAGGAAAACTTTGGGATATACATTATGTATATTAAATGAACTTCCCTTGGAAGAGTAATTGTGCAGAAAGTAGGTCTCATGTTGAACAAAATCAGTCACAAACTACTCAGTTATCCAAAGACAAGCCACCTCCTCTAGACTCCTAGAATGTCCTGTAAAACAATTCACTGTTTATTTGTCTTGAAAACATTCCAAGCAAAACAGAGGACATATCCATCTCCGTGTTTATTTTCTAGGAATTCAGTGAGGTCTAAAATAAAGATGATGAAGAGTGGCATTTTGCTTTGCAGCTTTCCATTTAATTTGCTCAAATTAAAATAATCCTTTAGAAATGAAGTAAAGTGTCAGGAAGTATCAGATTGCCTACTTCTGGGTTAGAAAGAATCTCTCTTCCTTAACTGGTATTCATACCAAGAGTGGTTCATTGCAGTAACCTGTGTCTTTTCTAGCTATAAAATGTTCTTGATTTAGTAATAGCTGGTGTCTTTAGCTCAATCATCAGGAAAAAGAAGGGGAAGGCAGCCAATTTGTCAGGTATTCCTCCTATTATTATTCAACTCAAGGACATGCCACTAAATTCAACTCAAGGACATGCTGTATAAATTGCTTTGCATATTAAAGAACTTCATAAAGAAACTATTTTACTAGATGATTATTGGTGAACAAAAAAAGAATATCCAATATGTTGCATTGATTTCCCTGATCATTCTGACATATTTTTCCATGATCACTCCATTGCAATTCTAGGTGGCTTGAATCAACACCGCAGATATACAAGGGTGTACATATTGCAAGTTATACAAAACCCAATTTTTTATACAGTAGGACTATAACCTTAGTCTGTAAAACAATTTCTCCTTAGCCAAGGATACCTTAGCTCTCCTGTAACTTAGCAACAAGTACTATACAATGTATTGCTTGTAATCAGTGTTCAGGTCTGGCTTTTATCTAGTGAGGAGCCACTTAGTTAAAAACAATCTATATACAAATGTATCATCCTTTCAAGAAGTCAGAATAAGTCATTGTTCATTTGAACTGGTTTCAAGGGAGTATTTGCTTAAAAATATTAAAGGGAAACATAATGTCCAATAGACCAGATGGCATTGTGAATTTTAAAGTGCTAGATTTAACAGAATGCACTAATTAGTGAATTAGCTGACTTTTAACAATTTTCATCGGTAACAACACAAAAAGGAATTAAGCATGGTCATATTCAAGATGAAAACTTCAGCATGGATTTCAGAAGTGTTGATGAGGGATACATCAATTAGTGAGGAACAGATAAAAAAAGTCAAGATGGTGGCCACAATTATGAAATTGAATCCCCACCTTTTTTTATATGTGTTACATGTGACACATGTAACAAGAGATGGGGGGGGGGCTTCAATTGTGTGGCTGTTACCATCATCTCTCTCTTTTTTTTGACACCTACCATACCATCTTTATGGATGCCCCTGCTGGATTCATAACTGAATCCAGAATGAATCTGTGGTGGCGCAGTGGTTAGAATGCAGTACTGCAGGCTACTTCTGCTGCCTGCCCTGCTGCCTGCAATTTGGCAGTTCGAATTTCACCAGGCTCAAGGTTGACTCAGACTTCCATCCTTCCGAGGTCAGTAAAATGAGGACCCAGATTGTTGGGGGCAATATGCTGACTCTGTAAACCGCTTAGAGAGGGCTGTAAAAGTACTGTGAAGCAGTATATAAGTCTAAGTGCTATTGCTGCTACCGGTATATCTGTGCTAAATGCTGACTTGTTTTTACCATGGTATGTTAAATAGCTATACTGTCTGCTTTACCTATCATGTAAAGTCAAACAAAAAAAAATGCAAATCACATTAAGTGTGAAAAGCAAATTCGAATAGTACCACAGCATGCAGTGCTAAACTTCACTCTGTGAAAAATATAGGCCAGGGGTCTCCAAACTTGGCAACTTTAAGACTTGTGGATTTCAAATCCCAGAATTCTAGGAGTTAAAGTCCACAAGTCTTAAAGTTGCCAAGTTTGAAGACTTCTGATATAGGCGATCAATAATATAAAGATATTCTGGACCTGTGCTAATGTGGAACAATCTTCCCTAACTGCAGCTTTTAAGATCTCATGCTTTCCTTTATTCAATCTGAAGAGCCAGATGAATCTTTTAGCCTTTTAGCCTTTGGAGAACAGGAATGGTGCTTGCATAGTGTGGCAAATATCTGAAGGAAATATTTAAAAACTATCGTTGCTCTGAATTTTTGACCAGCATGGGACATTATATTTAACAGTTAAAGTTAATATTGTAGTTTAGAAAGTTATAAAACTTTTATTACTTAAAATGATCCAATGTAATGTATTTATGTCCACATATCAGACATAAATACATTAGAAAGTGTCCAGAGATACTTTACGAGAAGAGCCCTCCACTCCTCTACTCGCAACAGAATACCTTACGCAACCAGACGAGAAATCCTGGACTTAGAAAGCTTAGAACTACGTCGCCTTCGGCATGACCTAAGCGTAGCTCATAAAATTATCTGCTACAACGTTCTTCCTGTCAACGACTACTTTAGCTTCAACCACAACAATACATGAGCACACAACAGATACAAACTCAAAGTGAACCACTCCAAACTTGACTGTAGAAAATACGACTTTAGCAACAGAGTGGTTAATGCCTGGAACTCACTACCTGACTCTGTGGGTTCATCACCAAACCCCCAAAACTTTAACCTTAGACTGTCCACTGTTGACCTCACCCGATTCCTAAGAGGTCAGTAAGGGGTGTGTATAAGCGCACCAGCATGCCTACCGTCCCTGTCATAATGTTCCCTTTTATTAGTACACATCTTATGTATATAAACAATCTTATATCTATGTATATCACCAATACATACTTGACAAAAACAAATGGTTAATTTATGATGATGTGGCCAGTAGCATGGAGCAGTTCACGAGATGAAAAGAGTTGTACCACATTTCCATATTGCCTTTCTCCTAATATCATACTCCTGATACAGTATAAGCACAGCTCTGCTTTGAGAACAAAATTAGATTTGAAAATTAAGAATGTCCTATAGCCTTTTATTAGGTGTTTAGTTTGGGATTTAGTAGTAATGATATCAGAATTCCACTGAGAGTCATTGTCCTACCTGAAGATATATCCCAAAGGTGCTTTTTTAGGAGGAAACTGGACTTCCTTGTTTTTCTTTGAAGACATTTTGCTTCTCATCCAAGAAGCTTCTTCAGCTCTGACTGGATAGTAGGGAATGGAAGGGTTTATATTTGTCTTCAAAAAAACCCCAAGAAGGTCCAGTTGCCTCCTGAAAAAGCACCTTTGGGACAACTATGACCTGGATGACTGAGAATCTCCATAGACATCTGAAGATATAGTTGTCCACATAACTGTCTCCTAATAGGAGAAAGTTTTTAAACTTTTTTCTCCTAATAGAAGAAAGTTTTTAAACTTTCATTTTAGATTCCAAAGAAGAGAAAAATATAAGCACATATATTCAAGAAAACTACACACCTATGGCATTAAGCCATTCTAGCAATGTGGAAGACAAAAAACAAGCAGAGTTGATATAAGCCTTGACTGAAAAAGGACTCTATAGAGCCATAAGTCCCATGGAGTCAACAAGTGATCAGTCCTGACCATGGGATTCTACTGTTTAAGCATCTTTCCCAACACTAAGAAATCATTCCACAGAGAAATATTTTCCATATTACAGATTGAAGGTAATTATGTTTGAGGATAATGCATCTATTGTGGTCATAACAGTGATGCAGCCCAAACAATTTCTTGGTGGCAGATGGGCTATATTACAATTGCAGTATGTAAACAATTCACTTTAGATGTGTGGGATGCTGTCAGTGTGACTTCTATTTGTACTTCTGCCATGAGAAGTTGGAGGCATGTAGCCAGTGGTGTAGACTTTCCATGGGCTGGCAGCAATCTATATGATAAGCTGTTTTTTTTGTTTTGCTTTATTAATCTTCCAAAATATAACAACCACCTTAGCAAAGAAATTACATCTCAACAACACCAAATTTTAAATATCAAGTTGGATACACTTCAAGTGCTTCCAAATCATATAATTTAAATTAATAGAGTAACAAAACACATACAATCTCCCAGTCCCCAGCCCCCCTCCCTTAACACATACACATCTAGATGAGGAAGAAGGAGAAAAACAAATGCATGTTCTGGATATATATAGTCTTAAAAAAAACATTATCGAATGTTAGTGCCATGTCTGGTAACACTCACAGTGGGTATTTGCATTTGACACAAAGCCAACAGATGATTTTCCTGAAGGAAAGCACTGCATGTACAGAATTGGCTAAAAGCATTTTTTCTCCCCATCTGGAAATCCATACCATGCTAAGGCTTGAGAATAATGAAACTCATCCCACTGCACAGTTACTGTTTTTTTGACTTCTGGCAGCATTGACCAGATTGAAAGTGCTAAGCTGAAAATGTGATTGTTTCATATAGCCAGCGAGATCTTCCTGGCTTCCCACCAAAGTAATTCTGATTCTCTTTTTTACTTTCCCCCTGATAACAATGAGGCACTTTTCTGACTTCATATTATTGTTCTTTAAATATTTATAGAATACAATTCATTTTTCATTTGGGGATGTCTTTATAGGTAGGAAGTCAAAATGCATTTGAGAATGCTTCCTGTAAACTTTAGCAGGAAAGCATCCTCTCACGTTTGGTTGATTAGTCTGAAATCTTTTTCTCAAGTTTATTTTCTGCCCTTTCTAGTGGCAAAAAATTCTGATTGACTGAAATAGCACTTACAGCACTTAGACTTATATACCGCTTCATAGTGCTTTACAGCCCTCTCTAAGCGGTTTACAGAGTTCAGCATATTTCCCCCAACAATCTGGATCCTCATTTTACCGACCTCGGAAGGATGGAAGGCTGAGTCAACCTTGAGCCTGGTGAGGTTTGAACAGCTGAACTACAGCTAGCAGTCAGCTGAAGTAGCCTGCAGTGCTGCACTCTAACCACTGCGCCACCTCGGCTCATCCAAATGCCAGCTCAGCTAATATTATGATGGCTGCTGCAATTTGTCCTGTACAATAACTAATCAAAGTAGATGCTCCAAATATTCAATTTCTCTCCACATGAATTCCATGGGAAATTATCATTTTAAAATTAAAATCCATGTCATGGGCCGTGATTCAGATTCAGGTTCCACTCCTAACAATGCAGATGGATAGAAATTTCCATTCCCAACTGTGGGTTGTAAATCAAGGATTACCTGTACATGCATCACTCAATATATAGAATAATATATGCTTCCCTCATCAAGGTGAAGTTTTTTCTTGGAACGCAATTTAGTTAGCTTGTCAGACAAACACAAAGCTGTCTTAAGTGACTGAAAGTGATGAACTAAAGGAATTTGGTAAGAGATTATTGGCTCAAATGTGACTGTTCAGTGAATTCAAGTTATAGCCACATGAAACTCAGAGCAACTCCGTAGTTTTATTTTTTTTTAACCCATAACAGATGGGATGACTATATCAACAAACAGCTGTTTCTGCCCAGGCTCCTCCTTACCAAGAAGGATCACAGCAAAATTGAACCAGCAATTAAAATCACCTCGACCCTGTGTTTAAGGCTATTTTGAGGAGCCAGAGAATGAGATACAATATTAATGTGTCATTGTTCGGAAAGGGGTGGAAATTCCATTGGGTACAGCTGCTGTAAATTGCTGAGTTGTTGGCATTCTCATCCTACGATTCATATATATATATATATATATATATATGTGTGTGTGTGTGTGTGTGTGTGTGTGTGTGTGTGTGTGTGTGTGTGTAACATTTTTTGCTGATAAATGAAAATAAAGGGAGACTATTATAGATCTATTTCGAGCTATTTTGCTCTCGTCAGATAGCCATACCCTTAGTGGGATTTGAACCTGGGCAGTCTGCTTGTGTATATATATCACAAACATATACACACAGAGACAAAAATATAAAAGTGCAAAATGCAGACACAGACACATAAAATAATAGAAATGTTTTGAATATTGGAAAAAGATGACAAATTGGATACTAGTGAAAGTTTGTTTCTAAATTGCTTCCCTCCTCCCCCCAATTTAGGACTGACCTCCAATAGGACCTTACTCCAATGGGTGATTTGAAAAATATACAAAATTCTCACTGTACTAAATAGTTCCTGCTGGGCCTGACCTGCAGAAGATGCAGTTTAATGAGGAAATAAATATTTAAACAGAGATGCTAATCCCATAAATGTTACAACTCACAAAATGCACATCGAGCTTCTAAATTCTGTTTAAATGTTTTGCGGTGTTTGAAGAGGAAATTCATTTTATGTTTCTGAGGCTTGGAAGCTTAGACAACCCAGTTCATTGTGTTTTCTATATCATCTATTTTACTGGCTTTCTCAAAAGTTTTGCTTTTGAAAGGCCTAGTATTCAGACAAACCAAAATACAAAAGTAAATTGTTCAAATAGTGACACTGAAACTGAAGCACAAATGCTCAGAGATTCAGCATTGCCCCTAGGACTCCACTTCCTTATTTTAGCTATATCTCAAAATGTTTGTCGATGATATCTGGATGCACCATTCATAGCAATATATTAAGATCTAGTTTTATTAATACCTACAGGATATACAATTTCCCATTTGCAAAATCAGCATCCATTTGTCCCATTGATATGTGGTTCACTAAAAAGGAATAAGCTGATAATAGGAACTGCAACCCAGCTCAGTTTAAATTCTTTTTTATCATTACAGAAAAAGCATGGAAAAGAAAATGTGAGGCTTTCTTAAAAACGACAAAAGTTGGATGGATGGATGATTGAGTAGGGAGAATAACATTTTCTTTTCTGGATTGGATTGTCATGAATTGTAGGAGAACAATAGCACAACGTATATTTTTTTTACTGATTTTGTCCCTTAATCTAAACCCTGCCCAACATAATGCAGTGATGAGAAAGAAGTTCAAATATGTTCATTTTCAGATATAAGCATCAGATAAAATATTACAATATCTGGAATGTAAAAGATGCAAATGGCAACAAAAAATTTATATATATAAATCTTGTGGTTATATATAACCATCTTGTGGTTATTTGGATTTTTTCACTCCCACAAAACCCCAAATTGTCACCCAAATATAGTAGCCCGAGAGTTTCAACATGTATTTTACTTTATCACAATTCCTTGGTAACAAATATTTTGGTTTTTATTTCTTCCATGATTGTTTACTTTTGCTCTGCTGATAGGCATTTCTGATTTATGTGAACATATACAACATCATTGTTTGACTTTGTCTATTCCATTGTATGAGATTCTCAGAGAATACATAATATAGCTAAGCACGATAAGGTTGGAATTTGGAGATCAGCAACATATATTGTGGTCCTAAACTCAACTGCAGAATATTTTCATCTCTTGTTAGAGGAAAGAGAGAGAAATAATATTAGCACCAATGTGATGGGGTTTTTTTTTTCAGTTGGCAATGGAATCCATTATACTGGGTTCTGATGATACTGCCAGGGAACTTGATCCTAAAACATGCTTTTACCAATAGAATGCTCCTGAATAGACAAGAAATTGCACACCCAGATGCATGATGTTGCCAAACCCATTCTTTAGGGACACTAGAAATGATGCAGTATGTAATCCATGTATAATCCAGCACATGATCTATTTCAGCAGTTCTCAACCTGTGGCTTGTGACACCTTTGGGGGTCGAATGACCCTTTCACAGGGGTCACCTAAGACCATCGGAAAACACATATTTACAATGGTCTTAGGAACCGAGACACCGCTCCTCTATCCGTCTCCAGGCGGGTCCACCCACATGCAAATAGACTACTGCAAAAAAAAATCTGTACCATGGGAACTTCTGAGCATGCACAGAAGCCAATTTTCCGGCACTGCACATGAGTCACCATCTTGTTTTTGGCTTTTTTTTTGCAATTTTTAAATAAAAATTGGCACTGCGCATGCGCACAAAGTGCACACACGCCCACGAGGCGCGGCCACGCAGCGTAGGAGGAAGAGAACCAGCAGTGAGGTCAGTTAGAACCCACCCCTGAGTTTCCTAATAATTTTATTATTTTATAGTTGTGGTCACCACAACATGAGGAACTGTATTAAAGGGTCACGGCATTAGGAAGGTTGAGAACCACTGATCTATTTCATCTAGTTCAGAATAAACTCATGGACATTTGCTATCATGCTGTACTTTAAAGCAGTGGTCCCCAACCCCCGGTCCGCGGCCCGGTACCGGGCCGCAGAACAAATGGTACCGGGCCGCCCTGCTACTGCGTCTTCTGTTTGTTTTGATTGTTTTGATTTAATAATCAACGTGACGCCGCAACCCCCCCCCCAGTGGGCCGCGGAAAAATTATCAAACGTTGACCGGTCCACAGCAATAAAAAGGTTGGGGACCACTGCTTTAAAGGTCTTTCCTGCATACCATCAATTACAACTGTTTGTTAACATTCCTATCCACTGTAAATGCAGGAAACCTAAGATTACTTTATAGTAATCTTTGATTAAGACATTATCCAATGATTGAGTGCAGCAGATTCTAGTTTGTTGGTTTGCTTTATTAACTACAATATATTAAGGACCTAGTACTAATATTGACAAAACTAGCTTTGGATGTTTTCAAGAAATCTGTCAAAACGAAGTGTTCAGTTTTCTCATACACTTTCATGGTGAAGAATAAAATATTAATATGAGAAATTCACATATTTCCTGTAAATTTTTGATACCCCAACAGTAATCATATTTCTATTCTGGAATGGAAAAAACTCTTATGAAATTATTTACTGGTGAGCTACCCATGAGTCATTTATTTTTTGCGGTATTTTCTCTTGGTTAAAGTAACACACAAAAAAAGTCTTTTTAATTAGATCATCCATTCTTGTGCTTTGAAATAACTGAAGTGAAAATGTGCATTACAATTAATGCCATTTAGCTTTTTCATGACTGCATTTTAAAAGCTTGGTGGGAAGCAAAAAGCATTAAGCTCAACAAAATTTAATATCTAACCATCTAACAAACCTGTGAAAGAGTTTGCTGGGGGACATCCTAGAAGCTGGATAAATTCAGCTACTATATCTCTAAGTTCATTCTCATGAACTCAGGCTGCGACATCTTTGTGGCACTTAATTGCTTAATTGTCGCTGTAGGATTTCATGCAAAGAAATGAAAGGAAGGCCTATTCTGAGTAAGAAACAAAGTCATTGGTCCCAGTTTTGCAATACAATGGAATATATTTAATATATTTCATTATATCTGAAGGTGCATTGTTGGATACAATTTAATATAGACATCTTTTCAACTTTTTTTGACAAAATATTCATGCTCACCAGGGGCGGTTTCCTAATTTTTTTACTACCACTCTGTGGGCGTGGCATATTTTGTGGGTGTGGCTTGCCAGCCATGTGACTGGGTGGGCGTGGACCTCGGGAGCTTGGCAGCAGCCAGAGAAGCGGGTGGGCATTGCCCATCCACAACGCAGCCCCCTACAGCGGGAGCAGCAAGACCGCGGCAGCAGTTCTTCTAGGAGGCTCCATCTGGCCTGAATGCTTCTCTCCATTTGATGATCCTAGGCTCCTGCCGCCCGTTCCCCCTCCCCTCAGCAGCTCGAGAAGCCTTGAACGTGCAAAAATGCCTGGGATCATCACTGCGTGTTCGTGGCTTCTCGGACTGCTGAAGGGAGGGGTACTGAGATAGGTCCTGCCGCCTGTTCTTTCAGTGTCTCACGCGCTCCCTCAGCCATCCTCCCCTGCTTGGACTCACTGTGGGGTAGGAAGGCAGCGCATGCACAATGCCGGAAGCTCGGCTTCTGGGCATGCGCAGAAGAAAATTTAAAAAAAACTTTTTTTTAAAAAAAATGGTGGCGCCCAGGCACCGGCAACCGACCGCACCGGTACTGAGATGTCACCAGCAGGCCGCTACCGGTGCTATAGAGTGGACCACACCAGTAGGAACCCACCACTGATGCTCACGTATCTGAAATAGAATATATACTTCATATGGACCTTTCAATGTTTATTTTTAAGCAGTTCAAAGAATCTCAGAAAGGACAGAGCTAATACATAAAACGAAACAGTATTGTATCACTATGGTTTCAGTTAAGTAGAAATTACTCATGTTCAGAAGAGCAAAATATACTGTAGGTCATCATTTCTTTTGGGGTTGAAATGAGCCACATACTTGAAATCCCCTTCCTAATTGCTCTCTGAAAATCAGGAGTAGGTTATCTCTTTGGAAGGAAGGGAAATAAACTCTAAGGTTCTTCTATGAGTGTTAAATGTAATAAGTACTCAATCCATCAGTACCTTATACCTCACATATGAGGTACATATTAACAGCAATACCACAATGCTATTCTAGCCATGCATGAAATTTGTAGGCAGTCACATAGTCAAAGCAGTTACATGCAGTTGCAAGAAGTATCTATCATTTTTTACTTTTTTGTGCCCTTAAATTGCTCATAAGTAAGGATGAGAAAGCCCAAGGTTTCAAGAAGTATATAACATGTTTAGAAAAATACTAGGGGTGGTGAATCAGATCTTAAAATAGTTCAATGGGCATGGTTCTGTGATCTGCCTGTTGTGTGGGGAAAATGGAAAACAGTAGGAGGGAGGGCAAAAGAAAGGCATATTCTGAATAGGAAAACACCACATAGCAACATTTGCTGCTGCCTCCATTGTGTCATTATTTATCACCATCCTCCTCCTTCTCCTACCTTTCTACGCAAGAGAATCATAATTCTCTCAGGACTAGTTATTATATAACAAAAATAACATTGAGCAAGTGTACTTTGATTAAGCATGTAGAAATTGAGGATTTTTTTTTTCTGATCTTCCTCTTTCTCTCTCCAAAAAGTTGTGTATGTTCAGTGTGGACAGAATTTAGACAAGCTGTTAGGCAGGATGTGTAAAAAAATCAGTAGCAGGGGACATGGAATGCCTGGAATCAAGAACAGAAGCTTCAAGTGTTTCAACATTTGCAAGTTCCATGTGTTATGAATAATCATTTTCATGGTGCAATGATGAATGCCCTTGCAATAACATCATTAGAAAACTGTAAAAAATATCCATTTTATTGAATTTGCAAAGACGCAACAAAGACGCACCAACAGCTCCTACTTCCAGTGAGATCTCTGGCAAAAGGGAGAAAACGCAGCTGTAAAACAAAACCCATGAAAAAGATTAAATACAGAAGAGATGCATGGCCCAAGCTCTGGATGGATGGAGGTTATTCACAATTAAGGATCCATCTGATTGGATAGTTGAATTGCTTTCTTCAGATTCCATGGATTCTGTGCACAGGTGCACCCAACCTATAGTCACCAGCTTAATGGACTGCTTTAAAAAAAACCCTACTTCAAATTATAAGAAGGAATGGTCAGAGGTTCAGAGAGAGTAAGGAAGTTGTCATCTTAAAAGCATAGAGTTGAAACTATTGTATGCAGATTCATTGAAACATTTAAAATATGAATTTCTTAATAATGATTGACTGTCTAATGTCTTTGAATGGGATTTCTGTCTGCCTTTCATGTAAATCCTGGTGCTTCCAGAAAGTGGGGTAATGCTTCTGTGCTTTCCAACACACAAATTGCCTTGAGCTCAAGTTATGGTTTCCCTCTCCTTGTTCCAAACCATTTCAACAGACATGGCTTCATTTCATTGCTCACGTCTCTTAGGATTTGAGGAATTGTGAAGTGTCAGGATGAAAGCACGCAATGTACAATAATGAGAAAATGCAGACTGCATCTATTGACAATTATGTTAAACATCAGTCTCTTACATGTTTTCTCATTATTCAAATTAGCCTCTTTCAGTCTCAGACTAAAGAAAAGGTGCTGGTAGAAGAGGAAAGTAGTAAGAAAAGAGTAGAAAATGTGATGAAAAATTTGAGTCTTGCCCTGGTCCAGATTCCCCAAATTGATTACTGGCAAACCTTCTTTGCTAGGCTTAAAGAAATAGTTATCAAAAGAGAGTCCTATTATATGGACAGATGGACATGAACATAAATAAATAATAAATATAAGATATTTAAATGTGCTATGAAACAAATCTGTTGAAATATACTGTAAGAGGAGACCTATTAGATTTTTATCTGGTGCACTTAAGAGAAATCCCATGATTCGGTACTAGATTTAGGAATTCTGATTTATATCCCCCACTCCTCTCTCTCATTTTTGGGGCTGATTTAGTTCCAAACTGCTAATCTATCTGATATTTTTGCTGTGATGGACTCATTAATTTCCTTATTATTCTGAATGTCAAAAGTCTGTGTGCTTCAATTATTCCCAGACTGGCCAACAACCTACATGCCAATACCCTCTGAGATGTCATTTCCCATCTAGTGAGTATACGTTCTGTGGCCTTGGCAAACCTATATAAAAAGCAAATTGGTTGGAGGGTGAGGTGTTAAAAATAACTAGAAGATCAGGTTCAGGTGGAAGGAAAATTGTCGCTGGGAGAGATATAATGACAAATTGAAAGTGAAAAGGGTAACTTAAGGCAAGAAACCTCCATTGGGACACATAGATTATTTTCAGACAACAGGAGAAAAGAAGATCAGAAGGTGACAGTCAGGCTTGTCACTGTGACAATTTGCAGGATAGTTATCACCTGTATTGCTCTCTATATTGTTGCTCAACCAAGATGGACCTGATGAGCTGCCAATTGCTACAAACAGAGGACTGTTGATTGCCCCAATAGGTGACATGGTAATTAACCATTTACATCTCTCCCAAACAAAATGATGTGTATTTACACGAGAGAGGAAGGTCTCTGGGACTATAAAGGGAAATGCTTATCAATTTCACTATCTTCAGATCTAAGGGTTAATTGTTTCATAGAGCCTAATGACATTTGGGAATGACTGGGGAGACAGGAGGGAGAGGCACAAACTGGACAACCAGTATGTAAAAGATATCTCAGTCTACATAAGGATGGAGACCATGGAAAACATTTCAGAGGGACCTTCCCTAGTTTCTTGTAAGGTAAAAGGAAAGAAGAGGGAAAATACTTTCAGTCTTGCAAGATTCTGTTAATGTATAAGATAGAGCTAGTATTCCTGATTGTACTTCTTCTTTGGACTACCTTAAAATCAAGCCAATATTTAAAAAATTAAACATTATTCAAAACTATACAGATTAACAGATTAGAATACCTATGTGTTTTTGATAGAACATGATAGAACATTGGAATAAAAAAATTCTTGCAATATGTGTGAAATATAATTGCGATTCATTTTCCATCCGTTCATAAAATATGGCATGAACTAAAGTTCTTATCTGACAACTGTCTCTCCTCTCCTCTCCTCTCCTCTCCCCTCCCCTCCCCTCCCCTCCCCTCCCCTCCCCATCTCCTTTGCATTTAGATTGATTGGATTTTATGAGTTTGGTAATTTGGTGGTTGAATGCACATAAGGATAAAACCAGTGGTAGGAGTCAAATTTTGTTACTATCGTTCTCTGGGCGTGGCTTGGTGGGCATGGTGTGGCTTGGTGGGCATGGCTTGGTGGGCATGGCAGGGGAAGGATAGTGTAAAATCTCCATTCCCTCCCCACTCCAGGAGAAGGTTACTGCAAAATCCCCATTTCCTCCAATTCAGCTGGGACTCGGGAGGCAGAGAATAGATGGGGGCGGGGCCAGTCAGAGGTGGTATTTAACGGTTCTCTGAACTACTCAAAATTTTCGCTACCGGTTCCCCAGAACTGGTCAGAACCTGCTGAAACCCACCTCTCAATAAAACTGGCTGGAGAGTAAGATGCCACATCTTATTTTGTGTTGGACAAAATGGCAGGTGTGTATTGCAATGAATGTTATCTGAAGGTTGGGTTGGATACTACAGCAGTGTTAAGGCAAAATATTCAATATACCAAGAGCTACAAGTATCTTCTGTGATCTTCATAGGTACACCATAGTTGTCTATGCATGAAAGGTTCCATAAGAGTTGGAATCCTTACCATCAGGTTTCCAGGTCATGTTGTTATTTTTGCATGTACATGAGGGCTCCCTGCTGTAGAAAATTGTATTGTGCTTGTGGAAACTGGGTTTTCAGTGATGTCTCCCATACAGCCAGAGGGTGTTGTGATGCTCACTTCTCTTGACATGTTAAATAATGCAAAGGAACATTTCCTGAAAAGGTCTGTCATCTCATATATATATTGTAATTGTTCCTGATAGTGCATGCCATTTAAAAAATGAAAGCAAAATAAAAAGGCAAGACTGTCAACTCCAAATATTGTTTATTGGGATAAGATAAGAAGTAGTATTCAAATTTTATTTCAAACAGATTTATCTTGTTTATCCGAAATCTATTTCATAGGGCTTTACCATATGTCAACATGTGCTCTAACAAAATGTATATGGTTCAGACTAGTGTAATTCTCTACCAAGGGTTGTAGGAAATGCTTCAAGAATTTTATTTGCTCTGGATTTTTAAGAATCATATGAATGTACAGTGTAATTTGCATCAGTATCATTATGTAGATTGAAACAGTTGTCACTCAGATACTGTCTTCCAAATTCTAAGTGCGGTTTTTGATTTGAGAGCTGAATAGAGAGGAAAATGAATACAGAAAGGCATTCTTTGAGGAAAGTTTCTTGCAGGATGTACCGTATTTTTTGGAGTATAAGACGCACCGGAGTATAAGACACACCTTAGTTTTTGGGGAGGAAAATAGGGGAAAAATATACCTACCAGGTATTCATCTGGCTAGCGTCCTTATTCTGGTCAGCTTCGGCACATTATTTTATCCCCTGGTTAGGGCTGAAAAAAAAATCTTCTTTGGAGGGAGTAGCAATGAAAAAGCCTGCAAGCTGCTAAGAGCCTGCAAGCTGGTAAGAAGTTTTTTTCCAGCCCTAAGTCTTTGCAGGCTTGTTTTCATTGCTACTCCCTCCGAAGAATGTTTTTTCCAGCCCTAATGAGGTCATTAGGGCTGGAAAAAACATTCTTTGGAGGGAGTAGCAATGAAAACAAGCCTGCAAAGACTTAGGGCTGGGAAAAAACTTCTTTGGAGGGAGTAGCAATGAAAACAAGCATGGGAGCCAGGAAGAGCCGGGAAGATCTTTAGCACCTCATTAGAGCTAGAAAAAAAAAGCTTCGAAAAAGCTACCCAAATTTTCAGCCTCTTTTGGGGGGGGGAGGTGTGTCTTATACTCCAAAAAATACGGTACATCTCAAGGAAAGTAGTGTTAAGCTGCATATAAGTGAAAAATATCTACAAAATGTATATATTAAAAGAATTGCAATAAAAACTGAACACTGCATTTGTTTGTGGGTTCTTATAAAAGCATAATGCAACGAATCCTCATAAAATTTAAATGGACTGACACATTCCAAACTATATATCTTTCATTTTATCAAATGCATATTGAAGGAGTGGGGGGATTCTATTTATCCTGTGACAAAACAGTAGTTCCTGCTTGCCCTCATTTCTTTAGGTACAAATTAATATGAAAATGTGATTCGAATAGGTATATCCTCTTACTTCCACACTTTATAGCCCAACAAAAACAAGGGTATGAGGGAAAATATGAAATCTGTGAAATTACCAACTAGCTACAACAACTCTTATTTTGTTCATACTCAAAGTTACCTGAAAATGACATGATTTGAAGATGACATTTTGCTAGTCAAGTAATTGACAAAACAATAGCAAGAAACAGAGAAAAAAGTTTTTAATAAGCTGCTGCTGTGGCTAACATGGAAGCTTGGGAATAAAATATTGGTCCTAATCATCTTCAAAAGAAGAACAGAGGATGTGCATCAGTGCACAAACTTTGATTTCAAGAAGTCTATTGCTGCCTGAAGCAGTAAAATTTAACTAATGTTTAAGGCTGGATTTCCACATAGAAATAGATCTTATTTATTTATTTATTTTATTTATTTGCTGTTCTTATATGCTGCCCTACTCCATGGGGACTCAGGGTGGCATACAACAGAATTTAAGAACAATATGAAAAACAATCTTATTATTATTTTTGTCATTAAAGATACATTATTATTTTCTGTAGCCTGATTCTCCTTTCCAAATAAATTCATTTTTATTTGGCATTTTTGCATTTTTGATTCTTTGATTTAAATGAGTTTAAATGTGCAAAAAATATTTTCAAAAATCAGGATCAAAAATGATGTATTGGTTTTTTTTCTTATGGTTTTTTGCTTGAACAAATGAGAATGGTGGCGGGAAAGACATTTTAGATATCAAACCTTATTTATTCATTAAAACCTGTGTTTCTGCTGAAACTAGATCTGTTCAAATTCTATCCAAAAAGAAGATAAAAATCTTACAGCTATAGTCTCTCTTTCATGAAGAGGTGGATTTGTTTTTCCAAATCAGCAGAGCACAGGAGTAAAATTGGGACATTAATGGAGTAATTGGGGACCAGACAGAGGGTGGGAAAGGAATCATACAAGTTATAACCTTTGCTAATAATGGGTAAGAGGTGTTCATGTGATTTATCTGTCTCATAATCCTTGTCAAATTGGCTGGTGGGAGAATATGCATTAAACCAAACTGTATTTCAAGCCTCCTTTCCCAAGCCAAACCCAACCCAACCCAACCCAACCCAATAAACCAAAACAAAAACACCCTCTGCACACACACCCTTTAGTATTTCAGCAAAGCAAAGAAATCATGCTGGCCAAACTGAAAAACTACAGACTAGAAGGGAAGAAAGGGAAGGAACTATCCTATATCTGGTCATATTAATTCTCATCTTGCTGATTGGGTGCATGTGGACCTCAGAGGTTGTGCCATTAAAATGGGTAGTAAATACAAAATCCTGAGAATGTGATTCTATACCCATTCATTCCACATTTTTATAGACAACAAAGAGAAAAGGGGAGAACTTTGGAGGAAGAAATGGTAGACTAAAGATGGCTCAGTGAAAAGTTGGAACCGATGACCGGAGTGGAATGAAGAGCTGGCAGGTAAAATGGCTCTTCGATAATTTTTCTCTGGACAAGGAGAGAATTTGGGATCACCCACAGGTTGTCCAAACAATTGTTTCTCCTGAGGAGATTGCAATACAGTGGTCTCTGACAGATTTAGATTTCGGAGTTGAGGGAAAGCCATCTTTGCTCAAACTGCAGTTGGCATCTTTGAAAGGGCATTGAATTTTACATATATACTTCCTTTTCCAACCACTTCTGGAAATTGCTTGCTAACTGCATTTCAGCTAGTAAGAACCTTTGGATTGATAAGTGTGAGAGGACCTGGTAAGTTTCCTTGAGTGCAAAGGAAACTTTAGCAGTGCAGTTAAAACATATTTAGTGAAATATGTTTTAACTATAAGTTTAAGAACTGAATTTTTTTTGATAAACAGCAAAAGGGTGATTCAAGCGTTGATTTAAAAAAAAATTACAAATGGACCAGCGCTGGGTTGCTCCCGGTTCAGCCCGGTTCTAAGAAATGGTTGCTCCGGTGGTAGGAGGCTCCACCCACCTGCCTGGGATGCTTCTGCACATGCACAGAAGCATCACGCATGTGAGTGAGCACATGAATGAGCGAACCGGTAGTAAAGGGTTTTAGAACCCACTACCAAAATGGACTGAGTCCAGATAAATTTGAAATAAGATTTTGGAATTAATTATAAATAATCTGTGTTTAAAAGCTGTTATGGAAGAGGAACAAGTTTTACTTCAATCTCAAAGTTTGGGATTGATTTGAAAATGTAACAAAAGCAGGCTGATATCTTAATCATTAAAAGGAATATACAAATAACAAATTAAGATAGTTTGCCTATGTTGGGCTTACAAAAGAAGCTTGCTAAAGCTTTGAATTTTATGAGAAGAGATAATTTTTTTAAAAAAATCAATTTCTAAGATTATTTGAAGAGACTAAAGATCAAGATAGTTAGAAGTAAAAGGAAGGAATATAAAGTTGATTTATTTGATCAAGGTTAAAAAACGTATGTGGTATTTCTTGTAACCCTTAACGAACTTTTGCTGACATCAGGGCTTAAATGATGAGGCTTTAAGGATTTGTTTATAGATAAAAATGGAATATGGGAAGAAGAGATCATTTGTTGTATTTTAAAAGAAGGTGATAAGTTACTAAAATTGTTTATACTTGTGATGAATGGGGAAGTCATTTATTTCTGTGTTGCTTTTCTTCTCATTTTTATGTTTTCTTTCTTTTCTATTTTTCCTTTTTGCATGTTCTATTTTTTATTTTAGTTTTAGTTTTCATTTTTATTAATGTAATTTTGAATAAAATGGCTATTATAAAAAAAACCAAGAGAAAACAATGTGATAACAGTTTAGCAGCACTTTTTTCTTTTTTCCAAACTCACCTATCCAAAATTTCTGCAAAAACGATCCCAGACTGATACATCATTGCATCACAATCCTGCCAGTGCAGTCCTCGGCAGACAACTAGGGGAAAAAATATCAATGAGAATCAATGCAGTGCAATGGTTAAGGTTTTAGATGGGTCTTATTGATTACAACAGCTATTACTGTTTTGTTTCTACCATCTAAAATTATGTTTGTTCAGGGACAGAATGTACCTGGTTTCTTTAGCAACAAATCCCTAAATGTTACAGATTCATTCTGTGTCAGATTAACAGACCTTGTAATAGCTAAATGACCTTGCATGGCTGGTATTTTCCTCTGAATTTACAAATATAGAGATTGGAGAATCATGCTGGAAAATGTCAGTTGCAGCTTCATCAGCAGAATTTTTGTTTTTCCCTGCTCCTTTGAGAGGTTAACAGAGCCGTTTAAAATTCAAATTAATTAAACCTTGTTTGCCATTTGATATTAGTAAACTAATGAATATCATAGCCCTGAGGCATCCATCTTGGTCAGCTACGGTGTGCCTCAAAACTGTTATCTTTTTTTTTCTTGATTAGTTTTTTCCCAACATTTTATGAAGGCAGATACAAAATAATAAACCTACTCCTCATTTAATAAAAAAATATATATTTTTTATTAGCTTCTGAAGCAAATTGAATTTTCTTTCTTCTTTCTCTTTTCTTTTTGGCAATAAAACTTGATATGTTCTTCAACTCCCCGATATAATGTTTAGGTTTCCGCTATTACTTAAATCTAATGAGTCTTCTTCAAAGGCATTGCTTGCAAGCCTTAGCACCAGGCCTGTGAAAATTATATGATGTTTACTGCAAAAATAACTGTTGTTGCACTTCCATCATTACAGTGTACCTACTCAAAACACAGCATAACAAACACATAGTTTCTTATAATTCTTTTATTAATGTTATTTTCAACAGCCACCACCTCACCCCCAACTGGTAATAGCACTATATTCATCAATGTACCTGCTTTATTTAATAATATAGATAATTCAGTATATGTTGCAAAAATATTGCTTTCTAAATCACTGGTCAGGTACAAATTATGTACAGTTACATTTCTCCTGCATATATTATTCTACATCTTTGTCAGTTCTATTTCTTTCATTCAAAGACCCTTTCTTCATAAGGTACTTATGGAAGCATCACCATGAGCTGGTTACTCTTACTTGCAAGAGCAGGGAGATGGATAACCCTTGATCTTCAGTCTGATATGAGAAAAATATATGAAGTATATGAAGATGGGGGACGGGAAGTAATACCCACAAATTGCATTGGCTACCAGTTTGTTTCTAGATCCAAGTCAAGGTGCTAGTTCTGACCTTGAAATCCCCACATGGCATGGGGTCAGACTATTCTCATAAAATTATCTGCTACAACGTCCTTCCTGTCAACGACTACTTCAGCTTCAACCATAACAATACATGAGCACACAACAGATACAAACTCAAAGTGAACCGCTCCATACTTGACTGTAGAAAATACGACTTTAGCAACAGAGTGGTAAATGCCTGGAACTCACTACCTGACTGGTTTCGTCACCAAACCCCCAAAACTTTACCCTTAGACTGTCCACTGTTGACCTCACCCGATTCCTAAGAGGTCAGTAAGGGGCGTGCATAAGCGCACAAGCGTGTCTACCATCCCTGTCCTAATGTTCCCTCTTATCAGTACCCATTTTATGTATATAAACAATGTTAGATCTATGTATATTACCAATACGTACTTGACAAAATAAAATAAATAAATAAATATTGGAGGAACTGCCTCTCCCCAGTTAGATCTGTCTCTCGCACCAAATGAAGCACAGAGGGCATGCTATGGGTCCTGTTGACAATGTTTGGCAGGCCAAAATGATGAGCCTTTCTCTGCTGCACCACCTGTTCTATGGATTATCTTTCCTTCTGAAGTGAGGCTGGTTTCATCGCTTTTGATTTTCCAAAAGTCCCTCAAATCTGGCTGGGCCAGGAGTTGTCAGGGAACTAGTGATTTATTAAGGTGGATACATTATTATCAACACATCCTCTAACGTTCCCATTTTTAATTTTTTAAAAAATAATAAATACCAACGCAATCAATATTGTAAGAATTAACTACTTGTTTTGAGTTTTGTTCTATGGTGTCCAGAGTCACTTTTCATGAAATGGGCAGCTATATAAAGTTTTCAAACAAACAAACAGGCAGGCAGAGATGCCTTCTGCAGGCGATTAGACCAAAAAAAGAAAAGAAAGAAACCCCCCAATATGGAGAAGAGGATTAAAAATAGAAGAGCACATAAAACAATGAAAAAGGGGAGAAATTATGTTTCTCTAATTCAGCAGAACAGAAATAGAACAAATGAATAGACCAAAATAGAGGTCCTTTCTATAGCTATTCTACCCCTAATTTTGGGATGTCTGTAAATAAAAGTAAGTCTTGATTGAAAATAACAGTCTCCCTATTGCAGAAGAAATAATTCAGAAAAACTAGTAAATAAACATTTTTCTTTCCTGATATACAGTATCTACAACATTGGTCACTTTCCTTTCTAAACTCAAACATATAGACATTGTCTAGAAGCAGGAACTAATGGAGAGAGACATCCTGCTCTGAATTTTCATGGTATAGCTTAACATTTTAAAATATTGTTGAGCAAAAATTCCTTGATAATGACTGAGAAAAATGAGTAAAACCATGTCTTGATGCAGTTATACAAACAAAAGCAAGTCCTTCTATCCCAAATGTCTGAATAAACACCAGACCTGCAGTGTTTAAATGTAGCTGCTGCTGTTTTTAAACTCACATCTGGGACTGTTCAACATGCCATTCTGGTTGACAGGAGAAGTTTTAAAGACAAGTTCCAAAGTGGGATTGCTAATTAAAATGCCACAATATATTATTTGCTTAAATAACTGGAGTTAACTGCATGACAATTAGATTGATCTCTTATATGCATATTATAGCTCTATAAATGTCTTTTAATGATATACAATTAACTTATGATATATTGCACCCTCACTCTAATTACAAATGTGCTCTTGAGACATTTTGGTGGAATTGGCTGCCAGGGCTTAAGTTCTGCCACTTAAACTAGAGGTGACATTGGGATACAGAGGCAACTTTAGGATTGCTCTCACCATCCACTGTGGATTTAACTTAGATTTCCAAACAAAGCTGTGGCCAAGGACTCTTTCATTGGAACAGGAAAATTGCAAATCAGTTTCAAATTAACCTTGACATTAGCTCAGCATAAATGAACATTTAATAAAAAGACAGGGGAAAATGTTATTCAGAAGACATCCTCTAACAGGCTCAGCTCAGAAATTAGGTGTGGAGAAGATATCTCAGGGACTGCCACAAAGAAGACGGAGTCAAGCTATTCTCCAAAGCACCTGAGGGCTGGACAATAAGCAATGGGTGGAAATCAGGCGTGGTTCCTGCCGGTTCAGACTGGATCGCCCGAACTGGTAGGGACCCACTGGTGATGTTACGATGGCATCACGGATCTGGTTCGGTCGGGGCCGGTCCATGGGCTCCGCCATCTTTTTTTGGGGAATTTTTCCCGAATTTCTTACTGTTTTGAAGTTTTCCCCATTGCTGCTGCTTGAAAAAGAGCCCTCCTGCCCGCCCCCAGGTTTATACTTACATTTATTCCTTCGCCTAAAACACAGCTGATCAGCTCCACAGCTGTGTTTTGGGCTGATTATAGCTACTGAGCATGTGCGGAATCAGAATTGCATGAGGGGACGTGCACATGCGCGGAACGTTACGATGTGAACCGGTGGCGAAGGTAAGTGGAATCCACCCCTGGTGGAAACTAATCAAGGAGAGAAGCAACCTAGAACTAAGGAGAAATTTCCTGACAGTTAGAACAATTAATCAGTGGAACAACTTGCCTCCAGAAGTTGTGAATGCTCTAACACTGGAAGTTTTTAAGAAGATATTGGATAACCATTTGTCTGAAATGGTATAGGGTTTCCTGCCTAAGCAGGGGGTTCGACTAGAAGACCTCCAAGGTCCCTTCCAACTATGTTGTTCTGTTCTGTTCTGTTCTCTAAGAATATTTTCTATAACTGTCTCCAGTTTGGACCTTCTTGTTTTCCAGATGATTTCTTTAAAAGCAAGCTAGGATGTAATCATTCCCCTCCCCTCATGGTGTTGTCACTTTCAATCATCAATTTACCTTTTCCCTGTAATTTAAAAGAAACAAATTTTGAGGAAGGAATGGATGTCTCAGTTTTATCATCCTTTGTTTCAACTCAACATTAGAAATAAACAATACTGCAACATGAAAATTATATTTTCCAGCACACCTTGGCTACAACACTTAATGAGGAACAGAAAGAGAGGTGGGGAAAGGGAGAAAAAGTGAGAATCTTTTTTGTTCCATTGTCCACCTATTAGCTGGGCACCTAATAAGACAAGAGGGATGTGAGTTAAAGAGGAGATAAGCAACTTAAATGTCTATAATCTTCATAATTAAACATTAACTGACCTTTATAAAGCTCAGCAAAATCCAGGTCAGAAATGGGATTCCCCCCCCCCGCCTCATGACCGCCAGGTTTCAAGATATTTTACACAAAAATACCAGTGTACTTTTTGGAAAGGAATTATTTAATTTTGTTGCTCTCTTGTTTTCATATAATAAAGCTTAACACAAAACATTTAGAATGGAATCAACAATTCTATGTACAGTTTTTAAAGATACAACTGTGTGCTACTACATTGAGAACATGTACTTAGGCAGATAGTTGATGGCACTGAGAGGACTGGGGATAGGGGACTTTTATGTTTACTCAGGTTTGTCAAAACTGACTATGAGCAGCATGGAATTTGTTCTATGGTATAACTTTAAATGGTTCCTCCAAGACATTCACAAAGAGCTCCAAGTGATTTAAATGTGAGCTATTTAATCTTATTATGTCATTATACTCCACTGAGGTAACCATATTTTGCCTTTATTTTTATATGAGGGTTATATAACATTGTTTTTAAAATCAGGCAAATATTCTAAAATCTGCACAAGACATGCACAAATTTCATTAATTAATATAGATACAAAGGTATTATTTGTTTTGATTAGGCAGCTGCAGAGTGTTATCATACAAAATTAATCCATTTCACTTTGAAGTTATTAAAAGAATAGAATAGAATAGAATTCTTTATTGGCCAGGTGTGATTGGACGCACAAGGAATTTGTCTTCTGCTCTCTGAGCATCTGCTCCCAGTGTACATAAAAAGACAAGATACATTCGTCAAGAATCATAAGAGACAAAACACTTAATGATAGCAATAGGGTACAAATAAGCAATCAAATCATACTAGGAAACAATAAATATAAATCGTAAGGATACAAACAACAAAGTTACAGTCATGCAGTCATGAGTTATAAGTGGGAGGAGATAGGTGATAGGAACAATGAGATAGTAATAGTAATAGTAATGCAGACTTAGTGAATAGTTTGACAGTGGTGAGGGGATGATTTGTTTAGCAGAGTGATGGCGTTCGGGAAAAAACTGTTCTTGTGTCTAGTTGTTTTGATGTGCAGTGCTCTATAGTGTCGTTTTGAGGGTAGAAGTTGAAACAATTAATGTCCAGGATGCGAGGAGTCTGTAAATATTTTCATAGCCCTCTTTTTGACTCGTGCAGTATACAGGTCCTCAATGGAAGGCAGATTGGTAGCAACTGTTTTTTCAATTAGACAAGTAGAGAAGCATGGGTTTATTTATTTATTTATTAATCAATATTGTGGCTATAAGCTCAAGTTATATTGGATTCTGCTCTATAAATAAGTTTCTATGCTGAAAAGTTTTCAATATGGTTCAGGTTAATTTTATAAAGCATGTCAAGTGAAGATGTAGTTTCTTGCCTTTCAAAAAAAAGATTTATAAATTATAAATTAATAAATTAGGGAAATATTGAATAATTACTCTGCTTCATTGTCTAACTGAATAAGTGGCTCAAAAATTTGATAAATATTGAAGTTATAAAATTTATTGGATTAAAAAAACTAATATGATTCCCTTTGGCATAGATTTTAACATGTCTTACAAGACATCGATAAACAAATATTTATGTGTAATTAATATTTGATTGTTAAAATATATGTTAATATATTTAGGTTATTTATATTAATGTCACACATTAGTTTTTAGGAGTTTTTTACATGCTTAGTCAATTATAATTTAACAAGTAGCTAGGTTATCTATTGGAGTAGAATATACCGGTATTACCATTTTTAAAATTTGCTTTTGTTTATTATTTGTTTTAGTATCTTTTGTTATAAATTCTTTTATATATAATGTTTAAAAACTGCAATTAATATTACATTTTAATTTAGATTATACTTTCAAGCTCTTGGAGTTACAAAGAGTTAAGAATGGATAAGGTATTCTTAAGGTATAATCATTTGTTTTAGTTTTTTATAGCTTTATACTTTTTGTTTTGAAATTATACCTTGTGTTTTTTCTGGGAAGTCCGGGGCGAGTGGGAGGGGGGGTGGGGGAGTTGGGGGGGTAGGGTGGTGGAAAGGGGGGGGAGATAAAAATGTATGTACTTTGTACTCTTAAAACTTTTTAATAAAAAATATTATATTTTAAAAAGATGCCTGTGATTTGAAATGTCTCTTATCTCTAAGTAGTTCTGTATTTTATATCCCAATATCAATAAGAATCTTTTCCACCTTTCTAATGTGTGTTGTTGATGAATTAAGGTTATACTATCTAATTGGTTTGAGGGGTGTCATTAATATTTTTAGGCATGAAGTAGATTCAGTCACATTAGAGTTGTGCAACTTTTGAGAGTAAAGACATTTGTATGCCCATTGGAGATGCATAGCTTAAAAGGAGGGCTAGGTTAGGACATGCTAAGCAATAAACTGCTAAGCAATGTCTCTTGACACCCCAGAGCATTAAAACATCTACTCAATGATAAAAAATAAAAATAGCAAAGATCCATTTTTCATCATATATCCTTTGCAAAGATATAATGAAAAACTAATAATCAGACAAAAAGTATTATCATGTGAGAATCCCATTTGCATTAGAAATAAGATTCTAATGCAAATTAGAAATAGAAAAAAGAGAATATACAGTATAATGATACTTTAAAACTTTCCATAAGACAATTACAAAGCTCGGGGGGGGGGGGGAAACACAACCTATACTATATCTATTTTGCATTTCACATAAAACTGAAAATGTTGTAATTCATTATTTTTGGAAAGCCAAGCTGGTAAGATGTTAGAGATGTTACCAGTAAGAGATTGCAAAGTTTATCACTTCTTGTGCTTCATTCAAAAAGCCTTTTGTGTATCACTGACGTCAATCTTGATCTGTTTCAGCTGTGAAAATGACCTTTCTGCCAAACAATTTGTTATTAAACTGAATAAGAGCCACAATATTTGGAAAAGTCAATTGAATTTGATGAGATATTGTTTGCATACATCTGAGTGAGAGACAGGCAGGCCAAAAATATAGTATTTCTTCTGCAAAAAAAAGTCCCCATGAATGGTGGAGAAAATGTAAAGGAATCAAAGAGATCCATATCTTCATCCAGGAGCTGTGATGGTGCAATGGTTAGAATGCAGTATTGCAGGTAATTCTGCCCACAGCCAGAAGTTCAGTCCTGACTGGCTCAAGGTTGACTCAGCCTTCCAAGGTCGGTAAAATGATGATCCAGATTGTTGGGGGCAATTTGTTGACTCAGTAAACCGCTTAGAGAAGGTTGTAAAGCACTATTAGCCGGTGTATAAGTCTAAGTGCTACTGCTAGTGTTATCTTTCCACAGACTCACTTTAACTTGCTATGCCCATAAATTTCAAAGACGTTCAATCCTGCAGTTACCAAAAATACATGTACAGTTGTTTTATAAATAACTTTGCCACATTTGAGGCATATTTTCACTTACATTTAAGATGCTTCTTTTCTGAATTTATGCTGGATTGACTTTAAGACTTTTAAAAAAATATAATCTAGAATGATGCACTTGGTAATGTGTTGCAAGCTATTTAGTCTGCCCAGCTGGGTATCATTTTCAAGTATTTTTTCATCTCTTTCTTTTTTTGATACCTACCATCTCTATGCCCCTGCTGGATTCATATCTGAATCCAGAATGAATCCGTGGTGGCGCAGTGGTTAGAATGCAGTACTGTAGGCTACTTCTGCTGACTGATGGCTGCCTTCAATCTGGCAGTTTGAATCTCACCAGGCTCAAGGTTGACTCAGTCTTCCATCTTTACAAGGTCGGTAAAATGAGGAGCCAGATTGTTGGGGGCAACATGCTGACTCTGTAAACTGCTTAGAGAGGGATGTAAAGCACTGCAAAATGGTATATACAGTAAGTCTAAATGCTATGCTATTGCTACAGTATATATGGATATATCCATATAATCTGTGGTCTTGGATGGGGCAGTACTTTATCAGTCAAGAATGGTGCACAACTTGGGGATCCTTCTAGACATGCAATTACTGCTAGCAATTCCATTTTGACTTGGTCTGCACTGTATGACATTACTAAATAATAATAAAAAAATCACCTGGCAGTCAAAGTGTGCCTTGGTAAGGCCACACTTGGAATACTGCATTCAGTTTTGGTCGCCACGATGTAAAAAGGATGTTGAGACTCTAGAAAGAGTGCAGAGAAGAGCAACAAAGATGATTAGGGGACTGGAGGCTAAAACATATGAAGAACGGTTGCAGGAACTGGGTATGTCTTGTTTAATGAAAAGAAGGACTAGGGGAGACATGATAGCAGTGTTCCAATGTCTCAGCAGTTGCCACAAAGAAGAGGGAATCAAACTATTCTCCAAAGCACCTGAGGGTAGAACAAGAAACAATGGGTGGAAACTAATCAAGGAGAGAAGCAACTTAGAACTAAGGAGAAATTTCCTGACAGTTAGAACAATTAATCAGTGGAACAACTCCAGAAGTTGTGAATGCTCCAACACTGGAAGTTTTTAAGAAGATGTTGGATAACCATTTGTCTGAAGTGGTGTAGGGTTTCCTGCCTAAGCAGGGGGTTGGACTAGAAGACCTCCAAGGTCCCTTCCAGCTCTGTTATTCTATTTTTTTCTATTCTATTCTATTCTATTCTATTCTATTCTATTCTATTCTATTCTATTCTATTCTATTCTATTCTATTCTATTCTATTCTATTATCAGTCTTTACAGTCAAGCAACTGTGTATCTGTCAATTGTATGTCATAGAGTATAAAGCTAAGTAAAAATAACCATTAGGGAACAGTTCTGGGGCTTAGTTTTTCTGCTTGTCTTCCTTCTCTTTGTAATACAAATGAGTTTGTCAAAATGCTTAACTCCAAAAACTTCCATATGCTAAATAAATAAATAAATCTCCTAAAACGTGAACTATAATCAACTCTGCAGAAATTGATCCATGCTGTATTCATGTGCTTTCTGGGTTAGGTATCTATTTTTGTATATACAGTATAAAACATATAATAAAGGTACAAGCTGCAAATATTGCTACTTGCCTTGCCATTTTATTTTATAAGAGTCATATTATTATTTTTGGTTATAATATTTATATATTTTAACTGTATTTTTTAGTCTCATGCTATTTCTTTACTCCTCTTTAATTGACATGTTAATGGAGCATGAGAAATAATTAATAACTGACTTATCAGTTTCTTTTTTAGATTATGATTGGGAATGTCAGCAAATGGTGACTAAAGAGGGTATATCCTTTAACTTAAAAAAAAAAACCCTATGTGTTAGTTGCTTAAATTGTAATAGATCAGAATCATTTTCCTTTTGCCTATTCTTCTTTTTTTTAGATTGATCATATAACCATGCTATGTTGGTCAGGTGACTATGCAAACTGCTGGATCATTCTTAGAAGAGGCAGAGCTTGCAAAATGGAAGAGAATCTTATTCTTTGAAAAAGAAAAAAACCAACAACCAAATGCAAACAACAAGATTCAATTCAATTTTATATTTTAATTTTCTAATAATGAAGAACCTTTGTGTCTCGGGATGAATTGTTGGGCTCCAGATGTTCTTTAAGGTTGTGCAGATTTTTTTACCTGCCTAGGTAACATCCTCAGTGCATGGGAAATGGAGTTTGCTGATTGTTTTTATGTAATAGCTTGACATACTAGCCTTGATTATAATATTGTTTCTTCATTGATGAAAAAAAAGTGAAAATATAACAAGTGCTGCTTTGGTCAAACTATAGAAAATAAAATAAGGAACCAATCTAGGTTCGAGTTCAACCTTAATAAAAACTTCTAGCCCTGTTTTTGTTTGTTTGTATCTGGACTGTTATAAAGCCTTAATCTACTATGGTTAAGTTTTTCATACTTGCCTACCTTTAGTATTAAACCAGAAGTATTTTGATTACACGCATTGTGTTTTACTTCAATTTATATTTTCCAAATGCAGTTATTTGATAAAAAGAGTGCCTTCTGATTTCTTTTGCATTTAACAATAGTGAAAGCATTCAATCTAGTTTTGCCTTGATTTCTGGTAAAAACCATGATGGATGTCAGGGCAAGGAACATACACAAACTATAAAGTAGAAAAAAATATTACCTTTCATATATTGGGAAAAGAATAGTAGAAGACTGAAAAGTACAGAAAAGCAAACAGGGCAGGACTAGAAGAAGTGACATTAGTGGATAATTGGGTAGAAAAAAGGAAATATGCTGGAAGGGCCTTGCCAACAGGCCCTAAGTGAAACCAAGGCCCTAAGACTGCTCAGAGAGTCAAGTGTTCAATGAATGCTAGTGTTTTTCTCCTCTTGTAGGTTTCTGATTTTAAGAATATTAACTCTCTCTGCAGATATTCAGAGTATTGATCAGCCATCCAAAAGCAAGTGCTATATGACCTTTAACTAAAGTGACCAGATTTTTTTTTTAAGCGGGACGGGGGGGCGGGCCCGCCTGGGCGCCGCCATTCGAGTTTTGCCCTCTGCGCATGTGCAGAACGCTGCGCATGCGCAGAGGGCAAAACAACGCAAATGTCGGCGTCCAGGTGGGGGGGGAGGCGGGAGGCCTTTCCTCGCCTCCCGCCTCCCCTTCGGGAGCCGGCAGTGGCTTGGGCTGGCAAGCAACAAACGGGAGGCGGGAGGCGGGGAAAGGAGGCAGCCGGCAGCTTACCTGTCGCGAGCTCCAGGCATCCAAGCACCGCGGTCTCCCGGTCGCCCGCCCGGACCCAGGGCAATGGCGGCAGTGCGGCGACTGGGGGAAGGAAGGGGAGGGGGACGAGGAAGGGCTGTTTGCGCCGCCGGAGGGGCCGCTCGTGAGCTCAAACCGACGACGGCAGCGGCGACGGCTCCTCGTCCCTCACCCCTCCACCCGCATCCCAACAGCAGCAGCGCCTCCGAGGGCGGGGCTAGGGATGGGGCGGGGGAAGGAGAGGAGGAGCAGCCCCCCTTCCCCCTCTCCCCAGCAGGCAGCCGCCTCGCTGAAATTCCGCTTTGCCTTTGCCTGACTTGCTTCCGGTACCTCTCTTTTGTGCTTCCCCTTCTAAGGTGACCAGACGTCCCGCTGTTTTGGCATTCTTTCCAAAAAAGCGTGACTTTTTGGAAAGAATGCGGGACGCGGGACACACGCTTGAAAAGCGTGTCTGTCCCGCCAAAAGCGGGACGTCTGGTCACCTTACCTTTAACTTACCCCAATTTCCTTTAACCACTTGGTTGTTCTCAAAAGCAAAATGCCAATCAAATGAAAAATGTGGATCCAGCTTATCTAAGAGGATGGAGAAAGTCATTTCTTCTCCCCATGGCATACTCAGTGTTCTATGTCTAGCTGCTGGGTAGTGTTTGCCTAACTCTCATATTGACTAAGTTTCAAGCCCAGCTGCCAATAGGACAGACTGTGTCTTAGAATGTTCCAGAGGGACCAATTAAAAGCCTCTTATTTTGTCAAATGTAAAGGTAACAAAAAGCAGTATTTTTGGCACTTGGTTTTACTGTACAGCCATATGGAAAAGAAGATCATGCAATCCTCACTACAGCTGGTAATATTTCTGTCCCTCATCATCATTGTAGATACTAATGTGTGAGAGGAAATACAGCCATATATTTAAACGAGACAATTTTTTAAAAAAGTTATACAGAACTTGTAGTTACTAGCTATCATGATACATGGATGATTTCTTGATGCATTCTTAAGAAATATGAAGAAAGGTTTGATGAATTAACCTGGTTTTCAACTCCTGGAATTCTGAGGTGTTCTGGATGGTGAAACTTTGGTACCGAAAAGACTAAAACTACAATGATACTGAATCTGTGATCTTCATAGCATCCTAACTACACCCAAACATGGCTGTGATATGATTACATAGAATCACAAAAAAAGTTGTGCAAAAGAAAAATTAACATAGCAGTTTGTAATATATCTCAAAAGTACCAGAAAAATTTTAAAAAATTAAAATTAAATTTGAACTGAAATCTCAAATATTTCCACAAAGAATTGTTTTAGAACATATAAACAAAAATATGTTCTGGATGGTGGCAGCTGTGGTCAAAAAACCTTTGCACAGCTTCTTTTACTGCACCAGTTGTGTCTTCTCCTGAATCAGGAGGTTCTTCAGACAGTCACTCTTGCCCTATTAATTTGTGGCTTGACCATACAGTTTATTGCAATACAGTTTTCCCTTCAAGGAGCTTCCCTTGAAGACCACTCAAAAGTTTCACCTGGCCATAGTGGCATGGGCAGTAATGGATATACTGTTCATGCAACACCTCTGTTTTGTGAGTGGCATTGGTTGTCTGTTTGCTTCCAGGTGTGATTTAAAGGGCTAGTTACTATCTATAAAACCCAACATGACATTGAGCATGGCTACCAGTCACTGACAGTATCTGCCTGGCAGGTTTGATCTGGCAGGATTGGGGTGCTCCAGATTCTGTTGATTATACAATACCATTTATTGGGACTCCAGAAACATGCCTTCTCTGTAGTAGCACCTGCCATCTCGAATGAAGTTCCCCCAAGCTTTAAACATCCCTCAGCCTAGTGATATTTTAAAGGACATAACATTTGTGAAATAATATTTGAAAAGAACGAAACAAACAGTATTTGCTGACAAAATTGTTTGGCTTCATTGCCTAATTTGGGGCCACAAATTAATTTTCTTATATAATTAGCTCCTATTAAATATCTAAAAACATAGATATATTGTGCTTTGAGGAAATCTTTGGCTTTGAACTTCTGCAAGAAAAGGAACTGAGAGTTAGACAGTAACATTAATCACAGTATTTGATTCTAGACATCTAATGCTTCAAAGTAATTGATCCTCTTGTGACCATCAAATCTTTTAACAGCAAGTCATACTAGAATTTGTCAAATGGGTGTTCTTATAATATAAATTCGTTTTTCTTGCTCTACAGTTGTTGAGGTTTAAACAGTTATATTTCTTCAGAGACAACAATGAATTTCTTTGCTATTTAACTTTGATGTTTTGACTTCTGAGTGCAGATCTAGCTTACTCTAGGTAAATTCTTTTCTGCTAGCTTTCTGCATTCTTATATCCCTAGAAATACTGCACAGTTGGTGTATGCTGAGCAAATATCAATGGAACAGATGGGTTGACCAAATGATATGATTCTCTTGAGTAGCTAGTGGACATATCTGGAACACAGAGCTATATTTTATAAACCATTTTCTATTTGGCTTCCAGTGCCCTTGAACAAAGCTACTTTATGTCACATATAAAAGGCAGATGCATGTAAACTTTATTTTATTTTAAAACCACTTATTTCAATCTATTCCTTGTCATAGATTGTGTGCATTATTAGTGAGTAATGTTTGATATGTTGTTGTTTTTTTGCATGTGGCTACCTGAAGTCCAGTACCAAATGATCCCTAAGTGAAATATAGGTAGAGTGACCATACATCCTTTATTATAAAACTGTCCTTTAGATTTACTTGTTATTCTTTTTGTCTTTTTTTGGACATTTAAATTTTACTGCACAAATGGTACCAGATAATGCAGTTATTCATATTTATGTGAAAAATATGGAATTTGAATTGTCTTTTAAAATGCATTTATGCATACTGTTTGATTTTAGTTTTTATGAGAACATGCATTATTTTAAAGTTTTGGTTTTGCTCTTGAATTTTCCATTATAAGGCAAACTTTTTAAAAAAATCCCCACATGAACCTCTTTCAGTTTTGTCCTCTTTTCAGGTTTGTGTTTTAATTTTTCCAAGAAATATGGTCACCATAAATAAAGGGCAACCAAGTTGCTTCTCTTCCAAGTAAAACATAAAAGCTCCTGTGACTCTTTAAAGACTAATAGGCTGGCTGTAACATTATTAGAGGCCAGAGCCTACTTGTTACATGTGGTTTATATTTTTTCAGATAACAGGTATTTTCAGATGTGTCAAAGGAACTCTATATTTAAAGAAAGAGAGAGTGATACAGCAAACTTTTTAAATATCTTGACATGTTTTTTTGTTAGCAGATGAGGAAGGCAAATCACGTGGCCCTTTCCAAGCTTGACAGAATATTTTTACTTCTGTTTACATAAGCTTTAAGCACGGACCTCTTTTTTTTTATTGTTGCATTTAATAATTCCACAACTGATTATAGATATAAGATTTGATAAAGGATGAGGCCAAATGTACTAAGACTAATGTAAATTGAAACACTAACAAGTGCCTTTTTGTCCTGTCCTAATGATCTGAAAAGCAAAGGTGCAGAGAGTCTGAAATTTGCAAAGGATGGAGCCACTTGCCTTCTGCTCCCACATCAGCTTTCTGCCACAAAGAATCACACCGAACAAAAGCTACAGGCTGCATTGCTGAAAATGTCTCTGTGGCTAATGAAGCCTTAGTTATAGCTATGTAAAGCTGGAGAGATGTCACTGACCTCCAGGAGGGATTTGATGGTTATAATTTGTTTATCCAACTTTGCTCCTTTTTTTTAAAAAAAAGCAACAATTGATAAATTGTCTTGGAGAAGAAGAAAATATAATGCTAAAAATATGAGCTATTTCCATGTGGTATCTGCATTGATTTAAAATTAATTGGAATATAGCTATTTTCTCTTATTCTCCTTGCCCCCAGTCCCTTTCTATGTGATTCTTAATGAGATTGTGCCGTGTGTTATCTGGCTGAAAATTTTAATTAAATGACCCAAAGAGACTTTTATCAGGGTCTACTACACTCCTCTATGAAATGTCAGCAGGAGAGCCTGTTTGCTACCTTCTAGTGTTAGCTGATTTGTGATCACATTTTGTAGTTCATTGTTTAATTTTCTTCTAATTAAACAAAATTAACTTGTAAATTTTAATTTTAAGTTTCTCTTTCTCCTGAAGGAGTCCATTGATTATACACTAAAATTGTAGGAGAGAGCAAATAATTATTTAAAGATATATATCTCCCTACATGATTTTCACAGTTGTTCCTGTGCCTCACAGAAATCTCTCCTCACTGCTTAGAAAATATTCTAAATAATCAAGAGTGGGGAAAAAAAACTGACAGAGGAAAAAAAAGAAAAATATATATCAACCTACTTAATAAATTCAGAACAATATGTGGTAACATTTCCCACATGATTTTAATGCTGTTTACAAATTATAGAGAACAATCAAGTCATTACCGCCATAAACCTATTTATTGAAAAGAGAAATAGTGCATGGGTCTGTGTTTAATATGAAAAGAAATATGCAGATGAAAAGTCAATGGCCATGAAGAATTGTAGAAAAATATGAAAATAGGAATGCATGTGGACTGACTCATAATCTTTAATTAATTGTTTGAAAAGAGACGAAGACTGCATCTTGTGTTCTTCAGTTTAATAAAAGAGTACCTCGTTTAAGCAATTTACTCATTTGTTCTATTTTAAACTCCCTCCTTCTACTTCAGTGAATACTCAGGGGGACCAGAAAAATTAAAACATGGAATCCATAAAGTTAAAACAAAGATTAACATTAAGAATGTCATCATTTAATAATTAAAACTGTGGTGAAAAGAGGGGGTTTATTTACATAATGTTTTTTAAAAAATACAAGAATAGGTCAAACCCAATTCCCCAGGGAAAGTATTCCATAGCTTCTGACTGATGCAAGGAAGCTTTATTCTATATGCCAGAAATATTTCATTGTGGAAATGTTTATAGCTAAGCCACAGACGATCTGGATAATACCCTCCTGGAGCAGATCACAGAACTATTGGAGAGAAGAAACACAGGGCCCTTAGTGTCTTGTTTCATCAGTGTAGAAGAGTGTAAGACAAGAAGAAAACAAAGAGAAACTTTTCCTAGATCTAATCCTAAGAAATAGGGAAGAGCTGATTAGGGAAACAACACTATGGGAAACTTGAATGATGATATTACCCTGGCTTTCATGTTACTATGGAAGAAGAAGATGGAATATAGTCATACACATATAGCACATTTAGCTGTTAATTCTAGCAACCTTAGACCAATACCAGGTGGGTTCCCATGGATAGAAATTTTCTGTTTAAAGGGAACACAAAAGGCTGGGAACTTCTAAAAATCAATCATTGAAAGAACAATTGCAAGTCTTTACAATGACAAGGGGGCAGTTTAGGTAATTTTGGGTGCATAGGGATATTTCAACTAAGAAATTAAAAAGTACATACATATACAGGTGTAATGAAAGATGTGCAAAACCAGCTAGGAGGAATACTAGCAAATATCTTCAGACATATCTCTTCCTATAATCATGGAGAAATGATGGAGGATGGACTTAGTGCCAGAGGATTGGAGCTTTTCGTATCTTTAAAAAGGGGAATAAAGAAAACCTGAGCAAGTAAAGAGTATCAGCTTAACATCAGTACTGGGCAGAAATCTGAAGCAGATAATTAAGCACTTTGTGAGTATTTAGTAAAATGCAATGCTTGACAGGAGCCAGCATCAAACCCGAATCGTACTGAATAAACTAAATCTCCTTTTTCAACAGAAGGACCAATTTAGTTGATGGTGGCAATGCAGTAGGCAGGGTGTATCTTGATTTCAGCAAAGCTTTCCACAGTGTCCTAATTGAGAGAATTACACAATGTGGGTTTGGTGGCCGAACAATCATAAAAATGAGTATACAGTAATGGCCCCATACCATATTCAAAGAACAGCCACAATGTGTGTCAAAGGACCCTGTTCTAGGCCCTGCACTGTTTGATGTATATATAAATTATGTGAATAAGGGATTAGAAAATATAATTATCAGATTTGTAGAAGAGAGAGAAAATAAGGGAGAATAGAAAGCACCATAGAAGAACTGTACCAGTATTCATGAGGATGAAGATTATAAAATGGAATAATGTGCAGAAAGCAGCAACAGGAGTTTCAACAAGGATAAATGCAAAGATAAAGGACAAATCAAAGGCAGGAGTACAAGATGGAAAGGAGAGGGAGAGACCACATTGGGCAGCCATGCACAAGAAATGAGAAACAAGCTGATTATGAGTCAATAATACAATGCACCTGGGGAGAAAAGGGACGTTGGTACTCACCTGTGAGACGTCCTTTCTCGTAGGGCGGAGCTAGCCTCCAAGAATGGGTTAAATCTGCCCTCTAGCCAATAGGACCAAGTCTTAAAAAAGGTATAAATAGTGCCCTCTCAGATTGGCACTCCCTCTTTTAATCGAGGGATCAAGACAGACTCGATGTGCTTTTTCCAAAACAAACAGACAATTTATTAACTATGTACAGATTCATCGCAGAGAAATAGGAATTATGTGCATGTGACACATCGCAGAAATAACAAACTATGTACAGACCCCTATCAGGGAAAAAACCAGAACTATATACAGGTGAATCATTGCGTATAAGAGTTGAATAACTATATACACCCAATAGCCGTAGAGCGCCCAGCCAGACCCAAATGGGAGGGACTTGGAGGCTAGCTCCGCCCTATGAGAAAGGACGTCTCACAGGTGAGTACCAACGTCCCTTCTCCATAGTGGGCGGAGCTAGCCTCCAAGAATGGGACATACCAAAGCTGGCGTCCCTAGGGCGGGATCAATAGTCCTGGCTGGGCAGAGAACTCAATGGCACCCCTGCTTCCAGCACCCGCTTGCCGAAATCCGCCTCCTCCGAAGCATAAACGTCTAGTTTGTAATGGCGGATGAAGGGAGTAAGGGAGGACCAGGTGGCCGCCCTACAGACCTCGACGATGGGGACCCTAGCATTCCATGCTGCAGAGGTCGCCGCACTGCGGGTGGAGTGTGCTGTGAGGCCCGAGGGCCTAGGTAAACCCATGTGTTTATAGGCCAAGGAGATGGCCGCCCGGATCCATCGGCCAATCGTCGCTGAAGACGCCTTGCGACCCTGAGCAGAGGGGCGAAAGGTCACAAATAAAGTCTCCGTTCGCCGCAGAGGAGATGTCCTACAGAGGTAAATGTTAAGAGCGCGCTTAACGTCCAGCATGTGCCAAGCGCGTTCAGAGTCCGTGGACGGATTTTGAAAAAAGGCCGGCAAGATGACCTCCTGCGCCCTGTGAAATGGCGTGTTCACCTTGGGCGTGAAGGCCGGGTCCAGTCGAAGAACGACCCTGTCACTGTGGAAGGTACACAGGTCCGCACGCCCGGACAAGGCTGCGAGTTCAGATATCCTGCGCGCTGAGGTGATTGCGACGAGGAACGCTACCTTGAACGAAAGGTGTGACAAGGGAACAGAGTCCAATGGTTCGAAGGGGGAAACAGTTAAGGCCGAGAGAACCTTGGAGAGGTCCCACGTGGGGAAGCGATGCACCACTGGTGGGCACAGGTTAGTGACCCCCTTAAGGAACTGCTTTAAGAGAGGGTGGGCAGCCAGCGAGTCCAGGTGTGGGCAGGACAACACTGTTGAAAGCGCCGCGACTTGTCTGCGCAAGGTGTTGGGAGACAGGCCCTTGGCGAGCCCCTGCCGCAGAAACTGAATGACGTTAATGATTGAAAGATCAAGAGGAGAATAACCCACCTGCGCGCACCAGCCACAAAAGGTGCGCCAGGTAACCGAATAAATCCGCTCCGTCGACGGCCGTCTGGAGGCCAACATGATTTCAGAGAGGTCGTCCGGAACTAGGCGGTGTTGCAGAGTGAGCCGCTCAAGCGCCAGGCGGTCAGTTGTAGCCAGTGCAGCTCTGGATGCTGCACTGACCCCTGGGCAAGCGACCACTCTGTCGGCGGGATCCGCCAGGGAGGTGATGCGGACAGGGACATAAGGTCCGCGAACCAAGTCCGCCGGGGCCAGTGTGGGGCCAGAAGGATGATTTCCGCTTTCAGCATCAGGACCCTCCGGATGACCTGTGGGATCAGCGGAAGGGGGGAAAGGCATACAGCAATTCCCGCGGCCAATGACAACGAAGATCGTCCGTGTCCTCCGCGCCCGGAGTTCGGAATCTGGTCACGAACCTGGGAAGTTTGGCGTTTTCCGGGGTGGCAAACAGGTCCACGGCCGGCAGACCAAAGCGGATCACTATTTGATGGAAAATGTCCGGGTGCAGGGACCACTCTGCAGGGTTGATGGCATTCCGGCTGAGCCAGTCCGCCGTGGTGTTGCTCACCCCGGAGATGTGCTCCGCAGTGATGGATCGTAGGTGCCGCTCTGCCCAGAGTCCCAGGGTCATCGCTTCGGTCATGAGGGCCTTGGAGAAGGTCCCCCCTGTCGATTTATGTGGGCTTTTGTAGTCACATTGTCCGTCAAGACTAAGATGTGACGGCCCACCAAGTGAGGTTGAAAATGCGCAAGGGCCAATCTGACCGCCCTGAGCTCTAGCAAATTGATCGGGAGGGATCATTCTGCTCTGGACCAGGTGCCCTGGGCGACGAGGGATTCGGTGTGGGCCCCCCAGCCCGTGGTGCTGGCATCGATCATCAATGTGAGTCTCTGCGGCTCCATGAAGTCGGAGCCCTCGCTCAGGGCAGGCGAAGTCCACCACCGGAGGGATTTCCTCGCCAACACAGGTATCCTGACCCTTGCGGGGGAATGGCTGCGATTCGCCCGCTGGAAAGGGAGAAGAAACCATTGAAGGTCTCTGGAGTGCAGATGAGCCCACGGGACGATATGTATCGCAGAAATCATCTTCCCCAGGAGGGAAGACAGCTGGTGTAGGGGAACCCTTGTTTGAACCAGAACTTGCTGGACTAATTCCAATATGCTGTCTCTCTGTTCCTGGGACAGGTAGACCCTGCACTCCAGAGAGTCAATGATGGCCCCCAGGTGGGTGACCCTGGTAGCAGGGGACAGTTGGCTCTTTCCCAAATTAACGAGAAACCCGTGGTGTTCAAGTGTGTTGAGGGTTACCTGGACATCCTGCTGAGCCTGAGATAGGGAGGAGGATTGGATGAGTATATCGTCCAGGTAACACTGAACACGCACGGGAAGAGCCCTAAGGTGGGCGGTCAAGGTGGCCAAAACCTTGGTGAATACCCTTGGTGCTGAAGACAGGCCGAAGGGTAGCGCCTGGTATTCATAATGCACCCCTGCATAGCAAAATCTGAGGAATTGGCGGTGAGAAGGATGAATAGGAATGTGGAGGTAGGCTTCCGTGAGGTCAATTGAGGCGAGAAAATCACCACGCCTAATACCCGCCAGAATTGATTGCAGGGTGTGCATTTTGAATTTCCTGTACCTGACATATCTGTTCAGGCGTTTCAGATCGAGAATCGCTCTCCACCCACCCGAGGATTTCGGAGCTACAAATAAGATGGAATAAAATCCTTGCCCCTGCTGGTCCTCAGGCACCTGCTGGATGGCTCTAATGTCCAGTAGGTGCTGGATTGCCTGATCTACGAGGACCCGTTTGGAAATATTTGAAGACAAGGGGCAACGTAAGAAAAACCTCGGAGGGGTGGAGATAAATTCCAGGTACAGTCCTGTCGACAGGGTTTGTAAAACCCATGCGTCATTGGTGATTTCCTCCCACCGACTGGCAAAGGATGCCAGTCGACCCCCAATGGGAGGGATCGAGTCGGGTCTACTTATACCGGCGGTAAGGGCGACCACTGGCTCCTCTAAAGGGCCATTTTGATTGCCCGCCCCGGTATGGTCTGTTGGCAGACGAGCGCTGCCGTGGAGCATATGAACCCTGGGAAGCTCCATATTGCCCCTGGGGTGCCCCGTACTGCCCTTGCCCAGAAGAGTAGGAGCCCTGGTACCTATTGTATGGGGTCTCTGATGGCCTGGAACCTCGCCAGTAGGGAGGGGCCTTATTTTGGGACTTCTTTGTGTAAGAGGGAAGGATTTTCCTCTTATCTTTGGTTTCCGTAGTGATCCGGTCTAGAGCCGGGCCAAACAGGGACTGACCCGAAATTGGAGCCGCCGCCAGTTTCCACTTATGCCGCAGGTCGGCTGGCCAGCTTCGGAGCCAGTGCATGCGCCTGGCCACCACCGCTGTTCCCATTGCCCTGGCCGCAAAACGACCGGCCTGGAGTGCGGAGTCAGAGGTGAATTGGGCAGCGGCAATTAATTTCTGAATATCCTGGTGAGCCCTTGTGTCGGCCTGTGGGATATGGTCCTGGAGACCATGTAACCACTTCAGAGAAGTGCGACAAAAAAATGACGTTGTAGTCGAGGCCCTAACCGCCCAGGCCACCGCCTGGTGGGTTTTTTGGAGAATGGATTCTGTCCGACGTTCCTCCGGACGAAGAAGATCATCTGGTTCCCCGGGAACTGGAGCATTCGAATACAGTGCTAACACGGGAGGGTCGACAGCCGGAACTGGAAGATGCTGCGCCAGGTGTGACGAGATGTTGAAATATCTCTTGTCCTGAGCGTTAGGCGCGGGCCCTGAGACGGGCGTATGCCACTGCTTTGTTATGGCATCAACAAAGAGGTTCGGCGTCGGAATTACCTCGGTAGAAGAGGTTGAGGCTTCGCCAAATATGGGGTCACCCTGAACTGCAGAAGTTTGAGGGTCAGCAGCTGATGGTGGGATGTTGGCCGTTGCCCTGGCCTTATGGAGCAGGGAACGAAAAAGGCTGGGGTGGAAGAGGGAGGTAGATGTTGAGGGTTCAGGAGCCAGGTCCTCGTCCTCTGACAGCTGTGGGTGGGGAGGATCACATCCCCCTTGGCCCTCATCAATTTCCCCCTCCTCCTTGTCCAGGTCTCCAGCCGGGATGGGGGAGCTGTGGACGGAGTAATCATCATCCTCCAGGTCCTCAATGGATGCAGGTTCCAGAGCGGGCGGAGGTGAGACAGCTCTGGGGAGAGGTCGACTCTGGGAGGAGTGGGCCATGGCCTTGACAGCGGCCTCAATCCCTCGCTTAATGGCGTCATCCATTCTTTGTTGGACCGCAGGATCGTCCAGTGGGTCATTGTAGACCTCTGATGTGACCCTGCGGTGGGAGGAGCGACCCTGAGAGCAGTGAGCACCCCAAACGTCCCCCTCCAGTAGATGGACGCCCGGGCTGTCCAGGGAGACATCTTCAGGTGAGCAAGAGTGCCCCACCCTGCGTGGCAGTTGTTGAGGTGCCACGTCCCCCTGGGCACGGGCTGGTGTCATGGGGGTGGGGGGACCCGCAAGTGTGCCCCCTGATGCAGGCTTGGATGAGCCTTTATGCCCCTCCCCCTTAGAAGCCATTTTGGAGGCTTCTTAGTCTTTGGGGGGGGTGAGGTGAGGGGGGATATGTCCCTGTGCTCATTGGTGGCTCGTGGCAGGGACGAATCTTCCTGTGAGCCTTCGGGAGGGCAAGGCCTGGATGACTTGGACTTGGCCTTGCCCTGCCTATGAGCCCCCTCAGCCATGCTCGTTGTGTTTGCCAAAATCTTTATTAATCAGCTCCTCGGATGATCTCTTCCCTCTCCGGCGCTTCGCCGCGACTCGTACTGAAGGCTTGAGCACACTGCGCATGCACGGGCACTCCAATCGATCGTCGGCTCTGCCCAGCAACTGATGACGAGTAGCAACAGCCAATCAGGAGAGCCGATTCGGGAAATCCAAAATGGCCGCCGTGACATCAGCGCCGAAGTCGCAACGGCTGTTCCCGCCAAGACAGAGAGGCTCGGGCGACGGTTTGAGGCCTGCCGGTTTGACGGCTGAGGCAACCGAAGGGAGAGGTAGGCCTGGCAGAGAAGGGCTCTGCTTGGGATGGCCAGAAGCAGCGCGGTGCGTTTAAATGGCTGTGGGAGGATCAGACTCCAGCCGAAAGGGGGGAAAAGCCGATGGCCGCCCAAGCGCGGGGCTTCTGCGGCTATGAAAGTTCTCTTCTCGCTTTTCCCCCAGACAGATAGTGAAGAGGGAGCTGGCGATGGTAATGGGCCTCCCTTTATTTTGCCCTGAAGCCCTAGCTGGCTCTCAGGGCCGCAGTATGCAGCTGGGCAGCCGCCCACGCCACGCTCAACCCAAGGATGACAGCTGTCAGTTAGGGGAGACTTTTAGATCATGTAGAATGTCACTCACGAGATAAGCAGCAATCAGGAAAATTCAGAGTAGCAACGGTGGAACTAGCCTTCAAGCACAGGAAAAAGCACAATGCCCTTTGGCTACAGACCGAGATTAAAAGAGGGAGTGCCAATCGGAGAGGGCACTATTTATACCTTTTTTAAGACTCGGTCCTATTGGCTAGAGGGCAGATTTAACCCATTCTTGGAGGCTAGCTCTGCCCACTATGGAGAAAAAGCCTGTACAACCCTATCCTAAATCAACAGAAGTGTCAAGCTGGTCAGCATCCCTCTCTGTATAGTGCCGAGGTCAGAGAGAACCAATGAAATATTATTTAGTTCTGGATTCTGAATTTTAGGAAAGACATAAGCAAAGTGGTATGTGGCAGGAGGACAAAAATAATGTGAACCAACTTGGAGGAAGAAACCTAAGATTAGTTAAAGGTGCTGGGTGTAATTGGCCTAGAGAAAAGAAGATTGCAGTAAGAGATGATAGCTTTCTTCAGAGACCTCAAAGGTTGTTGTGTGGAATATAAGGCAAAAGGACATGAAACAGTATTTTCAATGACAAGCAGATTTTAATGGCTATCAGGAAAAATTCTAGTGAAAAAAGAGGTTCAGCAATGGAATGTATTTTCTTGGGAGGTGGTGGAGTAATCTTTATTGGATATTTTTAAACAAAGGATGAATGGCCATCTGCCAGGAATATGGTAGTAGTAGATTCCTGCGGTAATCAGGAGTTTGAACTAGATGATATCAATGCTCCCTTCTGACTCTTATATTCTATAAATCTATGATTCTAAAGTTAATACCATTAACTTGAATTGTGCCTTGTAATTGGCAAACAGTGCAGATATTTCAATATAAGTCTTTATTATATTTTGCATCAATGCAACCTCTAGATACTGTTCAGTAGTCAAGTTGGCATGTAACCTAGATGGGGATAGTGTCAAATCCAATCAGCTCAAGAAGGATAGCATTTGATGCACTGGGTGTAATTTTGGAAAAACATTCCCAAGTTCCATTGTTACTCCTTGAGTAACAACTGAAGATCAAGGACTAATCCATCCAGTTTGTGGACTTATTCATTTAGTGAAAATGCAGTTCATAATTCTATAATTCTAGCACAAGTAATTGGTTTATTTTCTCAGGTTTAATTAATTGCTTTTTGAAGTTTTATCCAGTCTCAATAGAAGAGAATATATGTAGTTCAGGATTGAATTGTGGAGTCCCTGGTGCTCTCTGAATTTGGTTGTTTGCTTGCAGCAGGGGTGGGTTCTAACTTACCTCGCTGCCGTTTTGCTTCCTCCCGCGCCGCATGGTTGCGTGCGCATGCACAGTGTCGAAAAATCTGAATTTTTTTTAAAAAGCTGAAAACAAGATTCCAAAAAAAAGTCCCCCCCAAAAAATCCCCCCCCCAAAAGAGATGGCGGCGCCCATGGATTGGCACCGACTGAACCGGTTCGGTGACATCATTGTGACTTCACCAGTGGTTTGCTACTGGTTCAGGCAAACCGGTCTGAACCGGGAGGAACCCACCTCTGGCTTGCAGATGTTTCATCATTTGACTAGGTAATTCAACAATGCTAGCACTAGCTGATGAAACATCTGCAAGCAAACAACCAGGCTGAGAGAGCAACAAGGACTCAACAGTTTTAGCATGTGTTAGTGTAAGTTAACCTTGCCTGAGCTTGGAAGCAAAGCAAGTCAGACCAGCTAGTAGTTAGATGGTAGGTTATCAGGGTAATCCAGACCTGTAGACTAGATTGAAACTGTTTTCTTGAATAAACCTCCTGCAGTGATGGAGCACCCACAACTCCAGGAGGTAAGCTGTTCCATTGATTAATCATTCTCACTGTCAGGAAATTCCTCCTTATTTTCAGGTTGAATCTCCTTCTGATGACCGTCTACCCATTGCTTCTTGTCCTGCCCTTAAGTGCTACGGACAATAAATCAACACTGTGACAGCACTTTAAGTATTAGAAGACTGCTATCATGTCTCCCCTGAACTTTCTCTTCATTAGGCTAAACATACCTTGTTCTCTTAGCTGTTTGTTGTATGTTTTAACTTCCAAACCTCTTATGCACCAAGACAAATTCCTTGTGTGTCCAATCACACTGGGGCAATAAAAAATATTCTATTCTATTCTATCTATTCTATTCTATTATCATCTTTGTTGCTCTTCTTTGCATTCTTTCTAGGGCTTCAGAATGTTATTTGTATTGTGTTGACCAGAACTGGATCTGCAGTGTTCCAAGTGTAGCCTCACTAGAAGAAGGTCTGCAGCCATTCCAAGTGTGGCCTCATCAGTGTAGTGTAGAATGCACTACACTGCACTACCATGTGTGGTGTAATATTATCACTTCCCATGGTCTTGATGCTATCATTCTGTTGATGCAGCCTAGAATTGTATTGTCTTTTTTGGCAGCTACAGCACACTGCTGACACATAGTTAAGCAGTGATCCACCAGGACACCTACTGAAGACCCCTCTCACAGATATTACTGTTGAACCAGGTGCCTCCTATTCTATAGGTGCCTCCAGGTGCCTCTTATTCTATGCATTTGGTTTTTCCTGACTAAGTGCAGGATGGCAATGGTAAACGTGTCTGTGACAACTCGACACAGCCAACTCACCATGGACAACTTACTATGGAACAACTCACCATGGCCAACTCACCATGGGATAACTTGCCGTGGAACAAGAGTTACACTAATATCAAAGAAATAGTGGAATAGAATCATTAGAGAAAAGATGCCAAAGGAAGTACAAACATGAAATGCGAATGACAAAAATTAAAAAGTAACTTTGAATAATTAAATTGAATTGTTGAATTGTCCTGCAAGAAGTTGTACTGAGGCTGGTTGGCTACAGTGAATTGGCTGTGGTGAGTTGTCCCATTCCGAAGGTAAATCACTTCTGCAGTGTTCCTAAAAAATCTGCATAACTATGTCCATGAGTCAGACTCAATTCAAAAGAGATTTCACTTTATTATCTCTCATCCAGGCAATGGATGTCCATCCAACTTGAACAAATCAATTTGCAGGGAAAGAAAACCTTCAGCAGCTACTAACTTTTGGGTCACATCCAAAAAATATTAGATTAGTTTCAAATATTGTTTGCTACATTGAATTGTAATCGAAACTGAGAATATTGACATACAGAACAACAATTCTCTCCTAAAAATGCATGGAATGTGGCAGAATGCTGTACATTATTCATATACAAGCTCTTCTGTCACCTTTGGCCTATTTCTCTTTCAACATTTTTTTCAATATAGTTTTTCTATGCTTAAATCACCCAGCCCCCGAGATTACAGATGAAAAGAGGTTTTTCCCCTCTGGATAAAATTCAAAACTTCTGACTCAGTTCCTTAACTCCCATTTCCACCTGGATTTTAAAAACCTGCCTGAATAGCTAGAATATATTTAATTTTGATTTCATTTTATGCATACATGAGAATATACCACAGAATCAGCACAAATTAGTGTGATGGTTGGCCAAGAATGGACTGTTTGATCCCAGTTCACTCTTGGGGTCCTTATTTTAATTTATATTTTGAAAAGAGGGTTTTTAATATCTTAGTATGCATATGGATGGCAGATAGAAAGAATTAAATATGGTCCTAGTCTTTCTCAAGAAACAGCAAATTCTCCCTTTTATAATTTTCACTTATTGGACTTCCTTCTGTGTGGGACTAGATCCAGAATAGAGAGATGCCAAAGCTGCTAGGAACTGAGTAGTTTCAATTGTAGATAATATATGTGGGTGAGGATTGAACTGCCAGGTTCCTGGTGTTGTGTGAACTTGGTTCCTTTCCTGCAGCTGTTTCATTACCAGGTAAGATGATATCATCTGGGCAAGTGGAGTTTAGTCCAACCTTGGCTGGAGTACTCCATGATGGTTCCATGATTAGAGCATTGTTTCCTTCCTAATTTTTTTTTAATCTGTTGCTTTTTTCTGTTTATTTTGGTATTGACTGCTAGGGAGGATGTGATCTGGCCTTTTTGTTCTCTTACCTGGCCTTTGGTTATATTTTTAAAAATGGCATGCAGATGGAATTTATCTATCTCTGTTGATGCCTGATTTGTCAGAATACCAAGCCTCCAAGAATTTGCTAACATTTTTGGATTTGGCTGGGTTTAAAATGTCAATATTTTCCCAGTTAAATTGTAGCTGAATTTGTCTATATGTTGAGAGATTAAGGAATTTTCAGTATGTCTTCTGAGAGGCAATTGAATTCAGAATGCCTGAATGCATTCTGTCAGTCTTCTACTTGATTTTCTTACATATTGGCTTTTTACACTCTTCACATTTTACATTATAAAATGATTCCTATCCCCTCCACCCCTCAAGTCTTTTGAGTTTTTTAAAAGATGTTTTGGAGGAATTTTGTTGATTTGAGTGCTACACAGAGGTGGGTTCCTGCCGGAGCTGTCCAGTGCAGAGCTCCAGTAGGGAGCGGCCGATTGCGCAATTTGTGGTCGACCGCTCCGGAGCCCTCTCTGCTGGTCCGTTGCGCGCATCGCCATCTTTTCTGGTGAATTTTCTGGTGATTTTGCTTCTGCGCATGTGCGGAAGCCAAATCTCACCGAAATCTTGGGAGGGGACGCGCGTGTGTGAGATTTTGGTGAGATTTTGCTTCTGAGCATGCGCAGAAGCAAAATCACGTGAGGGGCGTGCACGTATAGTGAGCGCGCCCCCCGAAACATGGAGATGTGCGTGCAGCGCACCAGCACCGATAAGTAAGCAACCCACCCCTGGTGCTACAGTGATGCCAAGAGCATATAATAATCTGTTGGCTGCTTCAAATATGTTATTAATAAATAAGAGAATTATCCTTTCCAAATGGTGTCATATTTGGCTTATAATACTTGTGTAGTTAAGTACTTTATAAGCTGTTATATTGGCTAGCTAAATAAAAATTTGGTTGGACTGGTTAAATTGCTTATTAAATTGTTTTTAAACCTCATTTCCTAGGAAATCGCCACAGTGGTGACTATGGCATGTGCTTTCTTATCACACAATAAAGAAATAAGCAGCACCTTACTGGCCATGATTTAAATGATTGCATGTCTTACAAGCAGCCACAAATATGCCCAGAATCTGAGAACAGCTTAGCATGCCATGACAAGAGTGCTGTGTAATTTATTGTGACAACAGAGCCCTGCCAGAGCAGATGTATGCAAATGCCTGGCAGCTGTCAGTTTGTATGTGTTGTTAATGTATGCAATATCCCCTTTGAGTTAAAATGTTTAGTCAGGCACAGCCTTATCTGTTGCTCTTAGGCAGGTTGCTAGTCTCTTACCCTCCGTTGCCAGCATGTGAACTGCCTTCTATTGAGTAAGATGTCGGTTTGTCTAGTGCAGTAATATTTGCTTGACTGCTTCTCCTACATGTCCAAAGCTCTTCTGAGAGCTTAGAGCTGAAATTGTTTTAAACTGGCAATGCTGGGGACTTTTATATGCAAACAAGTGTGCAAGTCTGTGGATTTGTTGTAGCAATGAATGAGATCAAGACTGGAAAACAGTTTACCCAGTTATCACATTTATTGCCATTTAGAAACCTTGGGTAACAATTCTCTTTCCCAGATAGCATAATAGACTTAAAACATCTGGAGGCCCTAGGCTGTAGCATGGGAAGGATGTTCTGCACATTAACATTGTACACAGAATCAAATATAGTGAACATTTAGTAAACTAGCACTTTATCTTTTTCTACTTCTTAGAGTTAAAAGATTCCAAAATTGTTGATCTTTCATGCATCAGCAAGAAGTGAACAAATAATGTAGTCGGGCAACCCACGTATAAATTCTACACATTCTATATATTACATAATTTACTTACAATATTTTAATCATATTGTATTATCTACCTTTTCTGTAAACACATGAGGTTCCCAATTTTATTTGCTATGTATTTAAGGTTTATCACATTTTTTTTTTAAAAAAGTATTTCCTTTAAGGTCCTATCCATGATTCTCTATGCATGTACAGTATATTCATTGAGAAAAAGATATATTCCAGATAAGCGTGCATGAAAATACAGTCTTGGACCAAATACATGTAGATTGGGACATTTTTTTATCAATTGGACAATTATTGGCTAAAATGGCAAAATAAGGCCTATCTGTTGTGAGGAACACTATTAATTCTGAATAGTCAGATAATGTATTTGATATATTTTCTGTGTTCCATAAGCACAGACAGGCAGATGGAGAGAAATGGAGGTGATTTGTTTGGCAGTGACTTTGCACATATAACTAAGTTAGGATTGTTTTACAAAACAGGAGATGGCAAAATATTTGAGATCTACTGTTCTTAAATTTATAACTAAATACTGTAATTGAATGAATAATCTGGGCCAATTCCCTTTTGTTCTCAAGAAAGTATTGTGGCTTAGAGCAATACCTAGAGCAGGGGTCCTCAAACTTTTTAAACAGGGGGCCAATTTACTGTCCCTCAGACTGTTGGGGGGCTGGACCAGCTGAATGGGTGTGGCTAAGTCATCATGTGACTGGGTGGGCGTGGTCAGGTCATCATGTGACTGGGTGGGCATGACCAATTTAGCAGTCCATTTTGTCAATTTAGCAGTCCATTAAACAATACACAGCACCCCCCTTTTCTATTCTTTTAAATACTGCATGAAGTTTTTGCTCGAGGATTTTTTTTTACCAGGGGGAGAGGTTGTCAATGCCTGGGGAAGGAAATGCATGCTTTCCACAGGTCTCATGGCTCTATTTAAAGGGCCAGCTAATGTCATTGGTGTTGGGAGATTCATTGGTGAGGTGATAGTGACTGGGTGTGCGATGTCCACTGGTGCAGTAACTTGAGTTGATAAATTGACAGAATGTGGTGAGTGTTAATGGCGAACTCATTGGGCTGGAGATGTTAACCGCCTTACTCCAATTGGTGCAGTTACCGGCGAGAGCAGCTGCCGCCTCGCTCGCACCTTCTTATCCAAGGTGCTGGGTGTTGCTCTGGTTCTTTCCACCACAGCCACGCAGCCTTTCCTTCCAATTCTAGCTATGCCTTGGCACTCGCAGCCACGGGAGCCCAGCACTATGGTTCCCCTCACTCCAACCAGCAGCCTCTGCTCGTGTCAAGAAGACGGTGGCCAAGGACAGCAGCAAGGTGACGTGCCACTTCTGGGCCAGTCCAGCTGGCGGGTGGGCGAGCAGGCAGCCCTCAGGAAAGAGTGCTGCACTGGGTGATGCATCCCCCAGTCGTGGGCTGGATGCAGGGCCCGAGGCCGAGGGGAGGGAGAGCAGGCCGCAGGCACCTGGAGGCCCCACGGAAGCCGATAGGAAGTCTTGAAAGGTGTTGTGACCCAGCACCGCAACCCCCAGAAACACACACACACAACCGTTTGTGATGCAAACAAAAAGGGTCCTTTTACTAATAAGGTTTCTTAGCAAAAGCTCAGGGGTTTTAAAAGTCCATAAACCACACAAAAGGAAAGTCTCGAGGATTAATGTTCTTTTGGTTACTTGAGGGTTAAATATCAAACAGTCAAATGTTCAAAACAAGACTCATTAATTCTCCTCTTATCTGACAACTTGGCTGGCTTCCCAGAATAAAGCTTGCAGAAGCTGCTGTCTCTGAATACAAGGTTTCCGACCAACTGTAGAGGTAAGACTCTGGATATGCTGCAATCATTGACTCGTTCTCAGCATTGAGTGCTAATTGCGCCGGCCTAATATAGGCACTGAAGGGCGTGGCCCAATTAGCTCTCACTGCTACCTCTGAGTAGACCTATGCTTACTCAGCCAGTCCTGTCTTCTGGCTGCTCTGCGAGCTCTGGCATCCAGCAGGGGTTCTTCATCTCCTGATGATTCACTCTGCTGTGCAGGTGCAGAAGGTCCTGGGGGATCGTCCTGCTCTGGCACCGAGTCCTCATCACCAGCCGTCTCTGGTGCCAGGCACATGGGCTGGTACTGCTGCACCATGAGCGGCTCCACATCCTCCGGATCCTCCATCCTCGGCGCCGGACGCGGCCAAGGCACAACAAAAGGCGGCTGTGGCTCACCATCCACAGTCCCACCCCCCTGAGGTGGCCCTTCAGCCTAGCGTGGGTCCAGGGCAGATTTCCCTCTCTCGCTGTTGTCCTTATCTTCCAGTTCCAGCCTGTGGAGCTCTGCTCACCGTGGCTGCCCACAAAAGTAAGGCCTGCGCTTGGCTGAAGGTTGTGGGCTGGGGGGGAAGCCAGCTGGCAGAGGAGTGATGCGGGCAGTGCAGCCTCGTGTTCCTGGCTGCTGGCAGCTGCAGCAGGTGAGGCCCAGCAGCTGCGGCGAGTCCGGGCAGGGGGTGAGATGTGGGCTGGGGGGGGGGTGAGCAGCAATGGCTTGCCTTTCTCTCTGCCACCAGCCATGGGAGAAAGGGAAGTGTAGGCGGGGATCAGTGGTTGCGGCCAGCTTTGGGGGGCCATATTCAGCCTGTGGGCCATAGTTTGAGGATCCCTGACCTAGAGGAAGATTAAATGCTGTTCAGGAGCTATATTTGAGCACTAAAAATATCACTCAGTCCATCCTTTGCTGTTATATGGGATTGCCTTATTTTATCAAAAATAAATTCAACAACTTTTTCTTATCTTTGGGAAGGGTGGGGGAGTAAGTAACAAAAGGAGAAAAGTATGACATTCCATTTTGTTTCAAAAAGCACACATTATTTAACTTATAATGTATTTAATCTAAGTAATTAATCCTCTCATGACTGTGCATTGCACATTTGTGCTGGCAATCCATTCTTTGAAATTGCTCATAGTTCCCACAAACTTTGTTTCCTTTTTCCACATGAAATTAATCAAAGGCTTGTTGCTGAATTATTCAGCAGCTGCGTGAAACCTGCTCTCCATCGCTTCCAGCAAGAAAACTTCAGTTGCTTTCAAGTTTCCACAATAAAATAACTTGAACGCTCAGACAAGAGATGGAAAAAAGCACCTCAACAAACTTATCAGCTGACCATAAGAGTGATAATTTCTTATTGCATTGCATTATATTATTTTATTTTTCTGTTTGTTGATAAGCCTAAAACATTTTAACTCAAATCAGCAGACTGGAGTCTTACAGACTTAATAATAAGGGTAGCGAATTAAAATGTAAAATTAAAGAAAGAAGTTTCCAAGTCAGGAAATCAATTTCAGTAGATTTGGCCTGTTTATACCCAACGTTAAAGGCATAGACATTTTTCACTCCTACAGGGGTGGAGATGCACTGAAAGAAGATAAACAGCCATACAAACATGGAACATGATAAACCGGGGTGTGCATAAGCGCACCATTGTGCCTACCATCCCTGTCTTACTGTCCTATTGTCCAAATTTACCTGTACCTACTTTGCTTTTGTTTATGTTTATACCATACCTGCTATCTTGTACATGTTTTGACAAAATAAATAATAAATAAATAAATTAAATAAAACCAAATCCACAGACTGATATGATTAATTCTGTTTGTTCTGAATTAGAGGAATCTATTACATGAGTTTGAATGAAGGCAAAAGTTCAAAAGCTATTTGTGATATGGCAAGTTGGAAAGGAGATGGACTTTTTTTAGATTTTCTAGATTCCCTAAAAAAACTTCTATAGAATTATACAACGTGGAGGAAGCTTAAAAGATAAGTTGTGGTTGTAGAAGAAGGCAGCAGGGTGATTTAATAGATCTGTGAAAAAAGAAAAAAAAGAAAAATTAGGTGAAATTAACAGAAAATGTTCCTTTAATGTTACCATTGGTCTCTGTGCCATTATTTTGTTTTGCCTATCCAATGAGCCCAGCTGGGTGATAGTTCCTAACCTACTCTGCCTGATTTTGTAAAGCCAGCTTAGTATAGAAATCATCAGAAAATCATAGGATGTAGGGAGCCATAGAGATCATCTTGGAAAAACTATGTAGTGAATGTTACAGAAACATGTTTCAATTCCACAAAATACCTGCTTCCTCAAATGTTATAGATTTTACAAACACTGCAAATCTTTTGAAACAGGTGTTTCAAAATATGTCACCCCACTGATGATGTACCACTTTGCACACTGTTAAACAGATGCATTTTTGTCTGAACTCAGGTGACTGCTTTGGGAGCTGTTCCTCAATACTTTCATAGGTGTGTGTATGCACAACAAATATATTTTCTTGGAGGTAAAATGATGCTAAATGACTGCAAGCATAAAGCATGATGGGACAGCCAGGAGCAGCTTCCAAAATAGGTGTGCAAGCCCAGGAAAAGACGCAGTTGTTTCAACAATTGGAAAAAAAGTGTTTGTGCACACACGCTCACATTTTAAGTCAATGTTTAATTAACCTGGGCATACCATGTTCTGTTTTGCACCTGAGCCTATAATAACAATGATGTTATGAATATTAGAGAGAATTTCACTACATATTGTCATGTTGTAATAGATACAGAAATGGAATTAAAAAAGAAATACATGGATTGAGAGAAACTGATCATTAGTAGAGTCACTGTCTCAATAGGGTAACTGGTATGATTAACAAGCCAGAGGATATTATTTTTGGTCCAAAAGCCTTTTGATGTGACCACATTTAAATAAAACATAATTTTATTTATTAAGGCAAATTTACATTAGAAGAATTATTTTGAGACTTATTTCCCAGATTAATGTCCACTTCCATGTTAATCTCAGTTAATGTTCCTGTTAACTGCTATAATAATAACTGCTATAATTTAGAAAATTAATTACTATGCCCCATGCTTTTTCATATTTATTGCCATTAATGCTTTCAGATAGTAGATTTTGCAAAGAACTGTAATCTTTCTGTAATTTCCATTCTGGTTCATACTGAATCTCTGAAAAGAAGCCCATATGCAATAAGCTGATTAGTTCTGTTTACGGTATATTCTTTGGTTATCAAGTTTCTCTTTAAAGAGCTAACACTGGTTTTTGAACCTGAGACATTCGTTATCAAAAACTGATGTTAAATAAAAGTACTAATAATATACTAATATTCACATGTCTGTGATGCAAACTGTATGGGATACAAAATGGTATTGCATAATTGAAAAGTGTCAGAAGGTCAGTAAAAATTTTTTATTTTATTTTATTTTATTTATTTATTTATTTATTTATTTATTTATTTATTTATTTATTTATTTATTTATTTATTTATTTATTTATTTATTTATTTATTTATTTTATTTATTTATTTATTTATTTATTTATTTATTTATTTATTTATTTATTTGTCAAACATGTATAGGATAGTAGTAGTTTATATAAACAAGTAAAAAGTAACGATAAAAGAGGACAATAGGACAGTAGGACAGGGACGGTAGGCACAGTGGTGTGCTTATGCACGCCCTTATAGACCTCTTAGAAACGGGGAGAGGTCAACTGTAGACAGTCTAAGGTTAAAGTTTTTGGGGTTTGGGGAAGAAACCACAGAGACAGGTAGTGCATTCCAGGCATTGATCACTCTGTTGCTGAAGTCGAATTTTCTGCAGTCGAGTTTGGAGAGGTTTACATTTAGTTTGAATCTATTACATGCTCGTGTATTGCTGCGGTTGAAGCTGAAGTAGTCATTAACAGGAAGGACATTTTGGTATATGATTTTATGAACTACATTTAGATCAGATCGGAGGCGACGTAGTTGTAAATTGTCTAATCCCAGTATTTCAAGTCTGGTGGAATAAGGTATTTTGTTGTGAGCGGAGGAGTGAAGGACTCTTCTTGTGAAATTATCAGCTCCTGTTAGAAGATATTAAGGATTAACAAACAGAAAAGGCTACTTGTAAACACAATCTTACTTTGAAGGTAGGGCCTCTGCTTTCAAAGAAGTTTTCACTGCAGACCAACACTTCTCTATTACTTAACTTTCTAACTTTGACTCTTAATGGACCAACTTTTCTGAGGCCTCAGTTGTGACTGTGTCTCTTAACTAGAATCAGATCCCAATTTTATTCATACTTTAAGGAGATGTCAGTATTATTTGTCAATGTGGGTTTGACTGATCAGGTTCCTCTGGTTTATGCTTCAAAGATGACAATTCCAGGGGACTGGAATTGCCCAAAATTGATATAAATATCAAAATCTTGTGGTGGCACCTAGATTGGAAGCAATAACGGAATAGGGAAAAAAAATAGAATGAGAAGGGATAAACATAATCATGAGATATAAATATCAATAATTCATTAATATTGACAACATGTAATCTGTGTTATCAGATGAAGCATATATTTGACTACTAATTGCCCAGATATGCTTATAATGTTTTGATTGAGAGTTTTGTACTACAAAGTGACCCACTGCACTAATTATAGCAAGCTCTATAGCCCAACTGCTCTGCTGTTTAGAGATTTTGATATAGAAATGTACTCATGTCCTATGCGCTCTTGTCTATAGGCTGTAATATGTAACACAGAATTATGGTTTCTGTAATTCACTAAGAAAGTATACCTGTCAGATATTTCACTGGAATTTGGGTTGTAATGTGTTAAAAAAAAGTCATTTCCATTTCTCTTGGAAACAAGCTTAATGAATATTTCATTCTCTTAAATAAAACAGATGTTTGCGAATCACAAAATTATTATCACCTCCAGCTTTAGTTTACAATGGTAAATGCTTCTTAAATATTTATACAACTTTGACAGAGCTGGTGTTCCATAGGTAGCAAATGAGGATGGTGTCATAGTGAGCTTATTAGTTTTCTAGTGACAGAACACAGCTGCAGTGCCAACATTGTCAACAAAAGGCTTCCCTCTAAAGGGCAAGGTTTTGCTACTTTTCCCTTGGCTTTTCTTACAGATTAACTTGAAGACTGAAAAAAAACCCCTCAAAGCTCAATTTGTCATTGTTTAAGAGCATATCCTGGCATTTCTCTTATACAATCTTTACACTTTTAAAAGAAACACAGCCCTAATAATATACAGGAAAGGATAGAGTTATAAACTAAATTAGTTATAGAGTTATACACCAAATAAGAATCAACATTACTTGTACATTGAGAGCTTCTGCATCAGATACAAATTCCTTATGTGTCTAATCACACTTGGCCAAATAGAGATATTCTATTCTATTCTATTCTATTCTATTCTATTCTATTCTATTCTATTCTATTCTATTCTATTCTATTCTAATTCCATTCCATTCCATTCTATTCTATTCTTGTCCCTGTCCCTGTTCCAGTCTAGTCTAGTCTAAGCTGTAAAGGCATTAAGCTAAAAGATAGCTTAAAAAGATTAATTAGTGCATAAAGAAACAGGATTCCATAGCACTGGAATCTAGTTGAACAGTTAAATCAGGGGTGGGATTCTACCAGTTCGGACCGGTTTGGGCGAACCGGATGCTTGAATGATCAGCTGGGAGCGAACCACGCCATCATTGAACCGGTTGTTAAACTGGCAGGATCCTACCACTGAGTTAAATAGTTCATGACTGCCAACTATGTTAGGGGTTTGTTTCAGCACCAAAGGCATAAATCAAAGCCAATTAAACATTCACACACAGCAAATGGTAAACTGTACTTCTGCTTATCTCAAAGGCTTAGAACTAGATGTGTTGATGCCATCAAGACAGGCAACATAGAATACAACCATAGAAGATAAATAATAATCCTTCCGTTATTTTCATGGAAACAGTCTATCAACAGTATGTGGTGCTAAGTCGACACAAGAATTGATGGCACATAATCACATCTATTAGATGTTATTCTGATTGTTAAGCCCGATGGCATATTGCAGCATGACTGTAAAGGAATTGCTCATGACATTGGCTTTTCGTTTTAGCATAAAAACAAGAAGAATTAAAGAGCAATAACAGCAAAACTGAGTTCATATGTTGAGTTGAAGTTTGCATAGTATTTCTTTGTGACAGTCAAGCCAGTCTAATAAATTATATGGCTCTCCCTGATCAAACATTTATATTATTACAGGGATGTGGATACTCATATATTTGCCACATGGCTACCAGAACTAGAATTGGATATGCTGAAATGAAAGGATATTTATTTTATCTAACCTTCCATCCATCTTTGATCTGAGATGTCGCCAAGGCTTCCTGAACCCATTCCTGTACACATGCAGTACTGATCTTAAAAGGGGAAGAATAGCTGATTTGGATTAGCAAATCAGAATTTTTCCATGAAGTTCTCTCACTGCTAATTGAAAAAGCAAAAAGTGCTTATAAAGATACTTGTAATAACATTTTAACAAGAAACAACTTTTGAATATTTACAAGTTACAAAATGCAAGCAAATTCATTTACTTCTCCATGGAAGGAATCAAAAGGATATCTTTACCGTTTGACAGAGGTGCCAATTTAGATGTGCAAGATAACTAGGTGCTTGTTTCTAGGCAATTTCCTCCCAACTATTTGGGATGTGGAATCAGATGATAAAATATATAGCGCACGTTGATGGCTTACAGGAACTTTGCTGCTATCTCTCTGGGTATGATGGAAAAGAAACTGTAGCCTGATATAACCATAACATATTAGCAGTTTGTAGCTGATGCATCTTTATTACTTTGCAGATTTGTCTTCCCATGGTCAATTAAAGGTGACCATTTAGAAAAAAACAAATTAATTTTCCTATCGCAATAACATATAATCTGGAATACAGTTTTTTTCAAGCATCACATTTACCTTTCTGAGCATTTATTTATAGCAGAGACAGTTAGCGTGTGTTGCTGAGCAGCAGAAAAATCTAATGGTAAAGGTTGAGGTTTTAGACTTACTGTTATCAAAACATGCACTGCTTGTCTCCTTCTAATCCAGGGGTAGGGAACGTTGGCTCTTCTATGACTCGTGGACTTCAACTCCCAGAATTTCTGAGCCAATCATGCTAGCTTAGGAATTCTGGGAGTTGAAGTCCACGAGTCATAGAAGAGCCAACGTTCCCTACCCCTGTTCTAATCCCTTCCTGAAATTCTGTTTTATATAGAATAAATAAAGCTGCATTAACTTAGGGGCAGTTCTGTACTTTCTGCCTGGCTCATCACCATTGTGGGCTACTTACCACTTCCCAAGTGCAGGAATGGAGTCCTTGTGGTGAAATGGTGGTAGACTTTAGGAGAAACCCCCCCCCATTCTACCACCTCTTACAATACTAGACAACACGGTAAGAACAATAGAGACCTTCAAATTTCTAGCTTCTATCATATCTCAAGACCTAAAATGGTCACCTAACATCAAAAACGTCATCAAAAAAGCACAACAAAGAATGTTCTTTCTGTCCCAACTCAGAAAGCTCAAACTGCCCAAGGAGCTGCTGATACTGTTCTACAGAGGAATTATTGAGTCTGTCATCTGCACCTCTATAACTGTCTGGTTCAGTTCTGCAACCCAACAAGACAGGCACAGAGGATAATCAGAACTGCAGAAAAAACAATTACTGCCAACCTGCCTTCCATTGAGGACCTGTATACTGCACGAGTCAAAAAGAGGGCTGTGAAAATATTTACTGACCCCTTGCATCCTGGACATAAATTGTTTCAACTCCTACCCTCAAAATGATGCTATAGAGCACTGCACACCAAGACAACTAGACACAAGAACAGTTTTTCCCCGAACACCCTCACTCTACTAAAGAAATAATTCCCTCACCACTGTCAAACTATTCACTAAGGCTGCATTACTATTATTATTAGTCTTCTCATTGTTCCTATCACCCATCTTCTCCCACTTATGACTGTATGACTGTAACTTGTTGCTTGTATCCTTACGATTTATGTTAATATTGATTGTTTCCTGATTGCTTATTTGTACCCTATGACAATCATTAAGTGTTGTACCTCATGATTCTTGACGAATGTATCTTTTCTTTTATGTACACTGAGCATATGCACCAAAGACAAACTCCTTGTGTGTCCAATTACACTTGGCCAATAAAGAATTCTAATCTAACCTAACCTCACAGTAATTCACACCTTTGTCACTCCCTGTTTGAATAAATACAATGTGCTCTACATGCAACTGCCCTTGAAGACCATCTGGAATTTACAACTGGTCCGAAATGCAGGGGCATGCACAGTCCTGGTTGCCCCTAGATTTACCCACATTGAACTTCTTTAGGTTGAAATGCTCTGTGTCCCAGTCTCCTTCTGGGTGCAATTCAAAGTGCTGGTTATTACCTTAAAGCCATATATGGCACAGGACCAGTTGTTTGCAGGACTACCTCTCTCTAAGGGATCTGCCTGTCCCACTTGAAGATGGGTGGCCAAACAAATCTTTTAAATAAACAAACAAATAAGCCACTCTGTGTTCTTCAGCATGTGTTTTTCCATCTTTCCATATAATTCTGTGTTCTAATAGATACCTTGTTTGGTTTCTATCTAGGCTGTATGAAGAATAGTCTTGCTCTCCCCCTATGGACCTATATAGGGAGATTGAATCAAAGAATGATTTCTGTTACTGTTGCTTTTATTAATATATCATCAGAATACCAATAGTACCATAGGGCAAAAAAACATACAGGCTCTGCATTGGTGTCAAAGGACATAATGTTGGAAGGTAATATAAAGGCACTAACATGTGAGACCACAAAGGAAAGGCTGGGGAATTAGTAAGAAGGAAAAAGCAAGCAATGGACGACAAGTTGACCCAGCCAATAAGGCTTTTCTTCCCTGCGCAGATGGGAGGGACAAGAAGCAGTGAAATGGCCAATCAGGTCCTATGGTTGCTACAGTCTGCTCTAAGCAATAATCCAGATCCAATGCCAACTAAGTGCAGTCTGGATTGGAATCTATGGAGCTGGTTTTTAAAAAAGCCAGTAGATCAGCATCTCTATTGTCAGGCTGAAGGCAGTGGGAATGAAATGGAGTTTGTTTCTTCCTTAATAAGAATGAAAGAAGATTCCCCTTGAGAAAATTGCTTACCCGAAGAGAGAAGTGATTAAATATATAGAATATATCAGTTCAATTCTGGAATATTTTCAGCTGTGGGTAAGCAAATAATATTTGGGGATCTATTTTTTTAGAATGATTTTAAAAAGTAATAATAAAGTGGCCACAGAAACAAGTCACATCAAAATTAATGTCGTATATCATTGAGAAAGTATTTTCTTTCTCTTAAAACAGGACAATTTTGTTCAGGATATTAGTGTGGATGAGATCATGTGTTAGATTAGGAAGGGTAAAAAGAATAAAGGCTACTCTGTTCCAGTGAAAGTATAGATAAGGGGGTCTTCAATTTTCACTGTTTGCCTGCAGATGCATTGAAGTTAAGCAACTATAATTTATCACTCTGTTTCATGGTGAGCCATACCCTGGTAATTACTACTTTCTGCTATAATCTTTGTTATGTGAGCATTTGGGGGAAGGGATATGAGAAAGTAACTGAGAGGTTTATTGCAAGAAACAACTGATAAGCAAAAATCTGTAAATCATTATTTATAGATCATAAGAATTAAACTGATAATCTAGCTCTCGGGACTAATGTTGTAAAGAATGATCTGGAATGCAATAAATATGTGTTAGGCTGATTCTACCGTTCCATCAAGTACACAGGATTCCAATATTATCGTAAAAGACATAATTTACATAAGTGCACTCAGCCCCATGGAATTCAGTTAGATGCAAAAACAATCTGCTTTATTTGTCTATAAGGGAGATGGGAAAGTTTGGCTCTGTCTAGCTCAGTGGTTCTCAACCTTCCTAATGCCGCGACCCTTTAATACAATTCCTCATGTTGTGGTGACCTCCAACCATAAAATAATAAAATTATTAGGAAACTCAGGGGTGGGTTCTAACTTACCTCACTGCTGGTTTGCTTCCTCCTGCGCTGTGTGGCTGTGCCTCATGGTCACACATGCGCTTTGCGCACGCATGCATGCGCAGTGCTGAATTTTTTAAACAATTTTTTAAACAATTTTTTAAAAAGCCAAAAACAAGATGGCGACACATACGCAGTGCCGGAAATTCAGCTTCTGCGCATGCTCAGAAGTTCCCATGATACAGATTTTTTTTTTGCAGTAGTCTATTTGTATGTGGGTGGACCTGCCTGGAGATGGATAGAGGAACAGTGACTCGGTTCCTAAGACCATCGGAAATATGTGTTTTCCGATGGTCTTAGGTGTGAAAGGGTCGTTCGACCCCCACAGGTTGAGAACCGCTGGTCTAGCTCCATGTCTAGTCCCACACACTCTGTTTAAGTTTTACCCAGGATTTTTCTAGGCCCAAAGCAAGTAGGGTTGGTATTGGCAGTTTATACTCTCTAAGATCTTAGACTATTTATTTTTCACAGTAGAGTAATATATCATATGGAATGAGATGTGTCAATGAGGTTCCTCAGATAATTTGTTTTGCTCAGAATCTTAGCTGACATATTCTTGTTGGGTCCTTGAATGAAGTACAGCCTAGCTCTAATCTGACGATAACATTAGAAGTTGGGTAAGGAATATGTGCTGCTGATTTTGTATTTGTTCAAGTATTGAGAATTTTTTGTGAGACCCATATAGCATCGTGCCAAGGATTTTTATACCTATTTTTTATGCCTATTCTGGCTTTATAGTGTTTTTAGAAAACATTAAATCCTGTAATTTGTGGTAGAGAAATATTTATTGAAAGATTAATTGGATGGTAGTTGGCAGGATCTTGTCTCCTTTCTTATATATTGGGAGAATAATTGAACTGAGCCAGTTTTTACAGTTTATCATTGAGGATTTTATAGCAGTGAAAAATAAGGCTAACACTGAAGCCCACCATGATGGATTTATTTTTAAGAATTCTGGAGGAATTAAATCTGCAATAGGAAATAGCGAGCTAGCTAGCTAGCTAGTTGGCTTTATTTATTTATATTGTGCTTTTATTGTTGTTATAAATAGTGCCATGGTAGCTTAATGGTGAAGACGCTTGCCTCTCACTTGGAAGATTGAGAGGTCAATCCTAGGTAGTGGCAGATGTTTCTCTCCTAGGAAAAAAAAAGGGGGGGGAATCTGTTGTGAACTCTGCATGGCATCAGGACGGGCATCTAGCCAGTAAATGCTTAGCCCCATCTAGTCACTTCAACCCTACCCTAAATTGAGGGATTACAGGGTCGTAAAAAGGGGGAGTTTTAAAACCTAAAGGCAGTAAACAAATTCTCTTCTTTCCAACAACAGGAGGGTGAGTTGGGCTGAGAAAGAGTGACTGGCCTCAGTTTTAGTAGGTTTTTTTTTGTTCTGCAATTGCTTTTTGTATTTCTGCATGAGTTACTGGTAGCTATAGAATAAGGTCCTCTAGAGATACAGTATGAGATACAGTTCTTGTAACCTAGTCTATACCTCATCTGTTTCACTAAAAATAGTATGTGAAAATCTTTTCTGTACAATAAGTAGACGTTATTTCATGATTTAATCAACAATAGGTGCTTCATAGCTGCCAAAGAGATGTTATGACTATATGAAGAAAATGTAAACTTTGTTTAATAGATTTTTTATCCAGTTTGAAAGCTGATTTTAATGTAGATTTCTTCATTTTATTGTATTCACAGAAATGCAAATGGAAAATACCTCCATCTCCTTCCCTAGTACACACAAATATAAGCTTAATTTAGGAATCTGATAAATGAAAATGCTTTTTTTTCTTCAAAAAATAACAAATCATAAAATATTGTATCATTTGCCTGCTGTGGGCGCTGATATAATGCTGTGAGAAGCAGAATGATTTCTTGGCATAGGAGTTCAGGAATAGGTATTAACTTTTAAGAATAAATTCATTCCCACCACTTATGTATTTCTCTAAGGTATAGTTGGTTATTTTTCACAAAGCAAATGGCCATTGCAAGGAAAATAGAACCTTATATAGATCTGGTATGCGTGCTACCTCAAAATTAAATCATTAATGAAGTGATTGGTTTTAAAATGAAATTGCTGAAATCTCATATTTTTGGATGAAAACATTTTAGATTACTGTCAAATACTTTCTAACAAGAGATTTGTTTATTCTTTTGTTTATTTTCTATTTTCCACACGGAAACAAATTTACCACAGATATATCTATTGTCCTATTAACTACTGCAGTGTTTCTCAACCTTGGCAGTTTGAAGATGTGTGGACTTCAACTCCCAGAATTCCCCAGCCAGCGTTGCTGGCTGTGGAATTCTGGGAGTTGAAGTCCACACATCTTCAAACTGCCAAGGTTGAGAAACACTGAACTACTGGAAGAACTGTACTCCCTTCAAACATTGTCTCAGTTTTGAATGTCTTGGAAATCTAGTTCCCATGGATATATACCAGAACAAGTTACCAAATACAAATGAAGCCACCACATAATTGACGAAACTGCATACATGAAATAAATATCCTTGCTGTATCAGAATGTGTGACTCCTAAAAGATAACGTGAAGATCAGAATGTGATCATCTTTGTGGTTTTTCTAACATGGAAATGATACATACATGAAATGCAAATTGAATGCAAAACTCAAATTCACTCCTTCCATAATGGATGGAAATTCTTTAAAACATTTTACAGAGAGAAAACATAGTTAAATTTCATTACAGTAATACAAACAATCCATGTTTTAAAATCTGTGTTGTACCTTCTTTTCTTCTAGGATGTTAAACTGTGTGTCCAATAAGTATAAATAGATGAACATGAAACTGAGAATAGAAACCATGAGTAACTTCATGCTTTTCTAAACCTTGATGAAAATATAAAGCTGGATCTAGAAAAATACTGCCTGAATCTTACTGAAGTACAATTTAGAATATGGACCATTCTATAGTGTATTGGCAAACGTTGGATAATTATGACTATTACATTTGAAACAAGGGTTAATTTGTCCATCTTAAAATAACTGAAAAAGTTTCCTCCCTCAAAATTTCCCCAGACATGTCTTATTCTGCTCCCTGACCAGCTATTCTGGCTGAAGAATAAAAGCCATCGCCATATATCTGGAATTCTAGAAAGAGCTGATAGAACATTACACAGTTTGGCCGTGAAAACAATGCTTCCATGCAGTGTGATTCACATGTGGTAATGATTAACTCCATTACTAGGCTTTGTGAATAGTTCTATCAGTTGGAAAAAGCATGCATTTTGATGAGGGCAGAGCATTGTTTGATCACAATTGGACCCCCCAATGTACCTACAAGTAGCATCCAGTGCTCTCACACAGCTTGGATTCACTAGTGCTTCTTTCATCGTGGCTTAGCTAATTACATCACACCTACTCATCCCTCTATCCACCTGCTTCCCTCTGCTTGCCAGACTGGCATGCAAAAAAAAGTGTCTTCAAAAGCAAGTCACAATTAACTGCTGCCCTTTTCTCCACTTTAGGATATTTGTACATTGTTGGCATACAGTCCTAACTCTTTTCTGGGAAAAGGTGACTTCAGAGAGCCTTGAGGAGAATGTGGCTCCCCACTGGACACTTCTGAAAATAATAGCCTATTGCACTTGCCGGACATCCACATAAATAGATGCAAACTATGAATAAGATCAACAGCAAAACGTATGGGAATTGTTGCTTTAAAAATCATGAAAAAGTACTGAGGTGATGAAGGTAATATTTGATTGTTGTACTCTGCCAAGAGTCACTTCTGGTGAGACTTCTAGCAGCTATATAAATTTGATAAATAAATGATGATGACAGTGATGATAATGTAATTCAGAGACTGGCCCACTTAAAATTTTAATGTGCACTCCTCATTATATATCTCTCAGTGTTGTCGTTCCACTCAGAAAAGCAAAAATAACTACCTTATTTTTTGGAGTATAAGATGCACCTTTTCCCCCCTAAAAGAGAGTGAAAATCTGGGTGCATCTTATACACCGAATGTAGCCCAGCCCAGCCTCTGAAATGGACCTTTGCAAGGCTAAAACAACCTCTCAAACTGAGCTTTGCAAGGCTGAAAAAGCAGCCTTTAAAACAGACCTTTGCAAGGCTAAAACAACCTCTCAAAACGAGCTTTGCAAGCCTGAAAACAACCTTTCAAACTGAGCTTTGCAAGGCTGAAAAAGCAGCCTCTGAATTGGACCTTTGCAAGGCTAATATACAGTACCTGTTCCAGGCTGTTTGCTAAGGACGCTAGCCAGATGGATTCTGGTAGGCAGAATTTTTTTTTCTTATTTTCCTCCCCAAAAACTAAGGTGCATCTTATACTCCGGTGCGTCTTATACTCCGAAACATATGGTAAGTGACATTTTAAGTAATGATTAGTCATTATTAACATTTGTTTGTGACTTCAATACTGTAATATGTGACCAGCCAATTTAGTTGGATTTTACATTACTTAATCTAATTAGCTGATTGATTAAAGATCACAGCTTAAATTTCTGATAGCTTTATTAACCGTCTGGTTTTCTAGCTTGACATATTTCAACATTTATGGAAAAAACATAGTTTTATTAATCTTTATAGGGAATAATACTCAAGGGACTCATCTCCATTTACAAACAATGTGCAAATGTCCTTGACCTTTTCCTTTGTGTAAGTGTGGCAAACACTTTGCTCAGTAAAAGAGAAATAAGAACATGTGCCGAAACAAGGAGCTAAAAGTAGATATTGACTCTAAAGCTTTCATTTTGTTTTGCAAGGAGCCATCATTTTTACTTGCTGCTTTCTAACCTCCCTAAAATTCCAAGAATACAGTAGTCTTTATTAGTTTATAAATGGAAACTTTAGAACATCCACATAGTCCTTTGATTACCCAATCACTATTTTCAGCATACTACCCAGCTACATTCTGAATTAAACCAGAACCAGTATATCTATTAGTTGTACACAAATGAGTAGCTGTTGTGGTCTGCAAGCAGCCTGTGGAGCTGGCAGCAGAGTTGGACAGTGAGGAGGCTGGGAAGGAACAAGACCAGGCCTGGAGTCTGGAGAAGGCTCAATGCCAGAGGCAGAGATCCAGCCTGGGCCATCTGGGAGGTCTGTGCTGACTCCGAAGCCTCCAGAGGCTGACATGAGCATGGCAGAGGAACAGGGGGAGCCTGTTCCCAATGCACACATGCGCAGAACTGCCAGAAGGCAAGAACAGTTACAGAGGAAAAGGAGGACTGGAGGACTGCCATGAGCTTCATCATACCTGCACAGTTGGCATCCTGCTGCTCACGGCTGTGCCAGTATATCAAACCTTGTGGTAGTGCTGCCATTTGTGCATACAATGGCACAGCAAGCCTTGCAGAGGCAGTGGCGGTGGCATGATGAGTCGCACAGAGACTCAGTTTTGGCAGGTGGGACATTTTGGGCCACGAGACGTGAGTCCTACCTGACACTTGTAGCTCCATCGCATTCCCCAGTGTTGTGTCCAGGGAAGCCCATTGTAAAAGAAAACTTCTCGCAAGTTCAATCAAACTTGTCGAACTCACGAGAAGTTTTCTTTTACAATGGGCTTCCTTCCCTGGACACAACGCCGAGGAACGCGATGGAGCTACAAGTGTCAGGTAAGATGTATGTCTCATGGTGGGATGCTATTTTGGGGTGGCCAGTGGGGCGGGCTGGGCCACGAGACACACGTCTCAGCAGCTGTGGCTTCCGTGGCAGCGGGCATGGTGGTGGCATTTCCAAAAGCAGCCTGGGAAAGTCTAAAAACCCGGGCAACTTGTCATTTGTGCTCTCTCTCTCTCCTGGCCAAAAGACCACCACTGCAAAAAGAGTGGCTCCTGGTCAGGAGAGAGAGAGAGAGAGAGAGAGTGAGAGAGAGAGAGAGAGAGAGAGAGAGAGCACAAGCAAGAGGCGGGCATATGCAGGCAGTTTTACCAACTCCCTCTGCCGTGGCGTTGCACACACCCCATGGTACTGGCTCACCTCCTCTGGGCTCTGCCTCCAGCGGCATTTTGAAATCACTCCTGCCTGGGAGGAGGAGGAGGAGGAGGAGGAGGAGGAGGAGGAGGAGGAGGAGGAGGAGGAGGAGGAGGAGGAGGAGGAGGAGAGGCAGGGATTGAGGCTCTGGAGGGGGGAGAGCCCCACCCCCCATCTGTCAGTGAGACATGGAAGGGCCCTTCCAGCCACCCGCTCTGGGATCTGCCTCCCTGCACCTCTGGCTTGGTGGGCGACTCTCTAGGCGGGCTCTGTAGCAGGGCCCTCCCGCAACCTTGGCTCTTTCTCGCCACGCCACGTCGCTGGGCATGAGTTCAATCGCTGGGTGAGTTGCTGCTGCTGCCGCCGCCTTCTCTCTCTCCAAGGAAAGGGTGGGGGGCTTGGAACAAATGGGCAAGAGCGGGCGGGGAGCAATGCACCTCTGTAAGGGCATGTGGGGTGCATGGGGCATGTTCCCCCCTTTCCCCAAAAAGTAGTTGGGGAGCTTATTTGGGGGGGCTTATTTCAGCGCATGCGCTGAAAACCTGATTGCCTTATTATGGGGACATGTCTTATTGTTGGGGAAACACGGTAGCTGTTCAAAAGCATGTAAAAATGCAAGTAGAAAAATAGGGACCAGCTTTGGTGGGAAGGTAACAGCATTCCGTGAACCTCTGGCATTTAGTCATGCCAGCCACATGACCACGGAGACGTCTTCAGACAGCACTGGCTCTTCGGCTTTGAAACGGAGATGAGCTCTGCCCCCTCAAGTTGGGAACGACTAGCACATATGTGCTAGAGGAACCTTTACCTTTACCTAACCAGGTGGAAGCACTGCTTCATTAGATCTTGAGAATATGTACTGAAAAAGGAGCAAAAATAAAGAAATGTGCATAAGGGAATGGGGGTAGTCATAGTTGGTCCATATCTAGGTGACATCACAAACATTGACTGTTTGTTTGAACTTTGTGAGCTGTGTTTTTAATTATGGTTTGCTGAATGAGCCATAAGGATCCTACTCACCAAACCATGACACTAAATCCTAAATTATTACTATATATGCAACACTAAAAAAAATCAACCTCTCCATATCTTTGGTGATCCTTCCCCTCCACACACACATTTATATCTGGAATTGTTGCCTATTGTATTTGTTGTTCCTCTATTTAGCCTCCAAGCATGTGATACAGGTACAGTTTCAATCTGCATGCAATTTGCATGAGTCTGTCATCTGCACCTCTATAACTGTCTGGTTTGGTTCTGCAACCCAACAAGACAGACACAGACTTCAGAGGATAATCAGAACTGCAGAAAAAATGATTACTGCCAACCTGCCTTCCATTGAGGACTTGTATACTGCATGAGTCAAAAAGAGGGCCGTGGAAATATTTACAGACCCCTTGCATCCTGGACATAAATTGTTTCAACTCCTACCCTCAAAACGACACTATAGAGCACTGCACACCAAGACAACTAGACACAAGAATAGTTTTTTCCCGAATGCCATCACTCTGCTAAACAAATAATTCCCTCACCACTGTTAAACTATTCACTAAGGCTGCATTACTATTACTATCAGTTTTTCTCATCGTTCCTATCACCCATCTCCTCCCACTTATGACTGTATGACTGTAACTTGTTGCTTGTATCCTTACTATTTATATTAATATTGATTGTATATGCACCAAAGACAAATTCCTTGTGTGTCCAATCACACTTGGCTAATAAAGAATTCTCTTCTCTTCTCTTCTCTTCTCTTCTCTTCTCTTCTCTTCTCTTCTATTTATAATCCTGATTTATGTTTGGTTTTATAAGGAAGCTTTATAGAAACTCATGCAAATGATTAAGATCCATTTCTGGGTAAACAAGCCATGACAAAACGCTGCATCATAGCATCAAACAGGAAGCTGGTAAGCTAGCAAATGGGACGAAAATGAATTCACTGATTTGTGAAAGCTCAGAGCTGACTCTGGAATTTGCAATAAGCTCTTCTCTGCAATTCAGCCTTCAAACAACATGCACCCTTTTGATGAGACGTGAAGATCTCAATGGAGCAGCTTGTTTATTTATTTTTTATTGCCTATCTGTTCAGAGTACGTGAGAAACAGAATTGTTCACTGTACAAATAAACAATTCTGGGTATGGTTTGTCAATTGCCCAAAACAAATAGCCATTTCTTTTAGTATTAAATCCATCTAAGACGTGGGCATATGAGGTCTGCTTATTCTTTTATAATGAGTTGTGGATGAGAAGGTGGTTTTTAAAAAATGGTTAAATAAATACAGATTATGGAAGTGCTGCATTAAAGGATTTTATAGTGAAGCTCAATTTTTGCTTGAGCAACTTTAATGATATACACCGCTGTTTCTCAACCTCAGCAACTTTAAGACTTCAATTCCCATGTTAACTGGGGATTCTGGGAGCAGAAGCTGCTGAGGTTGAGAAACACTGATATAGACTACCCTTACTGGATTATTATAGAAAAAAATGGGAGAAGGAAGCATTATGCATGGTGCTACATCCCCTCAGCACACAGGGGAACTCCAGCTACGCTCCTGATTGGACAAGACAGGAGCTGCTGCTGAGTGGGAGATTCCTGGCTCCCTATTGGCCGCCGTGTCTGACAGATGGCTATAAAAGAGCTGTCAGACGCGGCTGAGGGCTGACTGCATTTCCAGAGCTGTACATGGTTGTTTTTGCTGTTGCCTTTCTGTCAGCCTTAATAAAGGCTTGTTCTTGTTAACTCTCGGCTCGCCTCAGTTATTTCCACCTCGCCTTGGACTTAATACTGGAGACAAGGATGGGAATTGATACCATCCTGAATTTCTAAAGGAAAAGTAGATTATCATTCTAACAAACAGATAGTACAGGTAGTCCTCGACTTACAACAGTTCATTTAGTGACCATTCGAAGTTACAAAGGCACTAAAAAAAGTGACTTACAACCATTTTTCACAGTTACAACCGTTGTAGCCTCCCCATAGTCATGTGATCAAAATCCAGACTCTTGACAACTGACTCACATTTATGACGGCTGCAGTGTCCAGGACTCATGTGATCGCCTTTTGCGACCTTCTGACAAGCAAAGTCAATGGGGAAACCAGATTCACTTAACAACTGTGTTATTAATTTAACAACTGCAGTGATTCAGTTAACAACTGTGCTGAAGAAAGTCATAAAATGGGGCAAAACTACTTAACAAATTTCTCACTTAACGACATAAATTTTGGGCTCAATTCTCATTGTAATTTGAGGACTACCTGTATGCCTTCCTACTGCTCTGAAATCAATAGCAAAATAAATAAGAGTTATGACGCTAATGGTAGAAAGGTCTATTCCCTAGATACAATTTGGTAGGGATAACACCTCGTCAGAATAAGAAGCCTCCTGGTGAAAAACATTCTCTAAATGCACAAAGTATGCAGTGACTTCATATAAACAAAGGACCTTTGGTCTCATATAGTTGTGTCTTTCCAACATCTTCCCTCTGGCCACTGTCTTTCATCCTTTCATTTATTCCCACATGAATAGGAGATAAAAAGGAGCAGACATTCTGGCACAGTGTGAATTTTCCACATAAGTCAGGTGGGTAGGAAGTCTGGAGACAGTAGCTGAATAAAAGAGTCACTGGAGAGTGAACTATCACTCAGAAAATGGTGAGAAGGAAGTTAAAAGAGAAGACAGGAAAGACTAAAGTGGAACTTTAATATTGGAGGGATAATATTAATCAGAAATGAAATGAAATTGATAACCAAAGCAGGGCCAATTAGATAGACTGAAGAATAAGGGAGGAAAGGATCTTTCATTTGAAGTGTAGGAAGTTGGCACCCACCCCCTCCTAGAAAAATGAAATATCCTAGGAAATATTAAAAGGCAGAATATTATATACAGTAGAATATCCCTGGAAACATGCTTTTAAGCAGACAAAAGACTCATCTTACTAGCCCCCACCCATTGTCAATGTGCCAGCTCCCTCTCACCTTTGTCAATGGGCCATAAAGGACTGGGCCTGGCTACAGTCTTCTACATAACAAAGAACCATAATAGGAATCCCAAAGCCCTTTCATTAGACTACATGGGACCTGGTAAGATTCCATCAACCATGCCCCTGGGATTCAGGACAGCCCACAAGAGTTACCCAGCATGCCCCTGGGGGGGTCTGACCACCAATCAGAGTGCATTACATACACAGGAACAGGAAACTAAGAGGTGGAGCCCAAGAGAGAGTATAAAGCAAGGAACTCCCAGCATTTTGGCCCTTCCTTTCTCTGGACCCAACACCTGAAAACATGTGATCCACCTTTTCTGTTCAGGAGCTCATGCCATGTGCTCCTGTTCCTTTGTTCTCCATTAAAACCTTCTTTCCAAGCAACTTCCATGAATCCAGTGTTCTTTTTCCCCACTTGGAACTGAACCCAGAAGAATATTACTTCCAATTGAAGCAACGAGAATCAAGGCTTTATGTTTGTAGAAGCTATGAATAATTCTTGCCAAGAAAAATGAGGCTAGGTGCTAAAGAACTACAAAGTTACCTATAGGGTTTCCTCGTGTAGTTAGGCCTATTCTGCTAAGAACAGCTTCTTTCTTCACTGATCTATAGCTGACTCACAAGCTGAAAAGCACCCTTTTTCCAAAAGTTGTTTGTGTTTACTGTCTACCTCAAAGAGATTATCTGTGGAATGAAACCTTTAGGGTAGACTCACTCAAGCCTAAAGTATTGGGAAGCTTCTTGAAGGGAATAGCATGTGTCATTTGAATGCTATGGGCTATTACTGAACAAATAAAAGATGTTTGGGGGGGGGAAGCAGAGAGGAAAAGAAAAAGTATGCTAATTAATTTCACCAATTCAGGGAAATTAAATGTGACTACATAATTTGCCTCTGAGGAGATCTGAGCCTTGTCCTTCAGATTTTGCTCATCACCAAAACAAAACAAAATAAAAAGAGAGAGAAGCAAACCATCTCCCCCAAAAAGAGGCAATTTCTTAGACCAGTGATTTGGGAATATTGCATGGAAAAAACAATTGGGGATCCGGAGGGGAATGAGAGGGAGAAAGCGTTTGTGTTAATGAGAAAAATCCTCTTAAGATTTATAGGCTGCAGAGCAGAAAAGGAGTTACTGAATGAGTGAATATGGGATGAAGGGTATATTAATATCTTTTGCCCAATGGGAACCAAACAAGGCTGCAGAAACGGTCTGATGATTAGTGCATTGCAGCACTCTAAGTTCCGTTGACTCATCTGTCCTACTAGTCTGACCTTGGAGGAATGGATTTAATATATTCTCAGTTCTTCACCTACCGGTATTTACTGGAAATAAACATTCCCCCCCCACCCCGTTAAAAGACAACTAATGGATTAATATGCAAAGAGTGAAGGGTTTGGTCACTCAATTACTCAGGCTTGAATCCTGAATTTATTAGATCTTACTCTTTAGCAGGCATGAACAGGATTAAGTTGGTAGCCTCAATTTAACCTATGGCAATTTTCAACAATATGCCAGTGGTATAATGGAGCCCAGAAGGACTGAATTAGTACAATAATAATTTGTACAAAAAACAGAGCTGAAGTGGTGCAGTGGTTAAATGCAGCCATTGCAGGCTGACTGCTAGTTCAACAGTTCAGCTGTTCAAATCTCACTAGGCTCAAGGTTGACTCAGCCTTCCATCCTTCCGAGGTGGGTAAAATGAGGACCCAGATTGTTGGGGGCAATATGCTGAACTCTGTAAACCGCTTAGAGAGGGCTGTAAAGCACTATGAAGCGGTATATAAGAAAAGTGCTATTGCTATTATCTGACACCACAGAGAGAGGTGGAATTCCTGCTTCATTGTTAATAGGCAGAGAAATGGGGTTTCACTTTTTTGTGTGCAAGTCACAGATTCGGATATAAACATTTGCCCTTGATTCAGAAGAGTAGCATTTCCCCTTACCTGCCACAATTATCTTTAATAAGTAAATAAGTCATTGCAGCATAATCCTGCTGTTTACCAAATTATGTCTGATATCAGGCTGTACAGCAATTACTTAATGCAGCAATAGCAGACACTCTGTTGTAACGCCAATGGCTCAGCAGAACGGGGAAAATGATGAAGGAAATTTGCAGTTTTTGATTGCATGCTTAAAACTGAAAAGTCTATGCCAGCTGAAGTAAACTCTCATTGAAATAAAAGCTAAGCGCGCTCCGTTATTATGATAAGCCCATTCTTCTGGTAATAAAGCAGATGTTTTAATAAAAAGGGTAAAACGTGTATAATGGCTTTCTGCCTGAATCAATGGGATGTTGACTGTGATGTGGCTGCTGCACAGCACCTTTCAATGGTTTTCAGTCCTGTTAAGACACCTGCTGGGCAAGTGTTCACACTGGGCTGTCAAAGTTCTGCCATAACAAATGTAAGAAAATTCCTTTGGTTGCCCTCCATTCTAGCATCATATGTGCTTCTGAAAAAGCAGCTTACTTCATCTTATGCATTTCCATTATTTTTTCCTTATTGCTGCAGAATAAAAATAGAGAATCTGGAGCTCTAAGGCCACACATAGCCTTTAAGTTTCCCTTTTGAGCCCAGAGATATATCTGATTAGAGTAGTTGGAAATTGGAACAATTTCTGGATATTTTGAGATAGACACATATATTTTAAAAAGCTAGGCTCCATATGTGATGGAGTCTGGTTCATTTTAGACCATTATTCTTCCCACTCTGGCTCATAGATTCTCCCAAAACAGTAATATGGTACCTATTTAGTTTGTTAGGGTTAAATGGAACTGGATGTATTATGCTATTCTCTAGGATAGTGTTTTCGATATTTTCTATGGATATAATTTATTAACTAAGTTTGGAAAAGGCAGGGAGCACTTAGTTAAACAAGGATATACCTCCTGTGTTTTAACCATAAGTTGTACATATTTTGTTAATAATCAGCTCATGATTATGGTTGCATTTGTGCATGCATCAACTCCATTTTAAAGAACTGTTTAATCCAGTTTGTGTACCCAAACAAAAATCAAACCATTTTTTTAAACTTCTTGAATTATTTTATGTACCCTGTACCAAAATACCGTATTTTTCGGAGTATAAGACGCACCTTTTTACCCCCAAAAAGAGAGTCAAAAACTGGGTGCGTCTTATACACCAAATGGTGCATTTGGGGGGGGGAGGGAGTTGATGTGACCCTGCCTTAGCCGCCGCCGCCGGACTGCAGGCCTGCCACCGCACGGCCGCTGCCGGAGCGCAGGGCTGCCACCGCCGCTGCCAGACCGCAGGGCCGCCGCCACCGGAGCGCATGGACGCTGCCACCACAGCCGCTGCTGCTGCCGGACCGCATGGACACCGCCAGACCGCAGGGCTGCCGCCGCCGCCGGACCGCAGGGACACTGCTGCCACAGCCAACGCCGCCGCCAGACCGCAGGGTGGCCACCGCCGCTGGACTCCAAAAGCTGCAGCCGCCGCAGGAACGCCGCCGATGCTGACCCCGGACCGCAGGAATGCCGCCGGAGGACTGGACGCTGTGCCCGAAGCCTGCACCTCAGGAGCCTCTGCTACCCAAAACAAGCCGCCTAACAGGTTTGAAAACAAATTGCCAAGTTTGAAGACCCCTGGGTTAGTGGTTAGGGGTTCAAGGGTCTTCAAATCTGGCAAGTTTAAGACTTGTGGACCAACTCCCATTCCTGAGCTAGCATGACTGGAGGAGGAATTCTGGGAGTTGAAGTCCACTAGTCTTAAAGCAGTCAAGTTTGAAGACCCCTGGGTTAGGGGTTAGGGGTTCAAGGGTCTTCAAACCTGGCAAGTTTAAGACTTGTGGACCAACTCCCATTCCTGAGTTAGCATGACTGGAGGAGGAATTCTGGGAGTTGAAGTCCACAAGTCTTAAAGCTGTCAAGTTTGAAGACCCCTGGGTTAGGGGTTAGGGGTGCAAGGGTCTTCAAACTTGGCAAGTTTAAGACTTGTGGACTTCAATTCCCATTCCTGAGCTAGCATGACTGGAGGAGGAATTCTGGGAGTTGAAGTCCACAAGTCTTAAAGCTGTCAAGTTTGAAGTCTGTAAAAAGTGTGCATGGTTGTAAAAAGTGTACATGGTTATTAAAAGTGTACATGGTTGTAAAAAGTGTACATGGTTGTAAAAAGTATTCTGCTACACTGGTATTTTATTAAATAATATATTACTACACCATTTGGTTCAGAATACTTTTTTCCTTGTTTTTCTCCTCTAAAATCTAGGTGCGTCCTATATTCCGGTATGTCCTATACTCCGAAAAATACGGTAACAGATTTAGCAAAAAATTAGCATAAACCTGCTAATGAAAAATATTGTTATTTAATAGAAATACTTGAATACTTGGAAACTAGACATGAGTCAATTGCTAGACAAATGAAATCTCATCACTTCTTTATTTTTTCTGTTTGGGTTGCTTACACAAAATCACAGATCCATTTACCATAGTTAAGCACAGGTCACATTTTGGGCAGAAGATTGACCATGAATTTGGCGATTGGACCAGGTTCTATGACAATTCGTCACAGCCAGCTCGCCGTGACCAACCTGCCACAGCCAACTCACCATGGCCAACACGCCATGGTCAACTTGCCATGGCCAACTCACTGCAGGACAACTCGCCACGGCCATCTCGCCACAGGACAACTTGCTGTGGGGCAAGAGTTACACTAATATTAAAGCAGGGGTGAAATGCTACTGGCTTGGATCAGTTCGTGTTTACCGGTAGCTCCGGGCGCCGGTGGTTCACCGAACCGGTAGCGACAGCTGGCTGGCCACACTTCTGAACTGGTCCCCTGGTCGCTGCTTGCTGGCTCACCCTGCCCCTGCAGCTTGCCTGCCTGAAGTGCTGCATCCCTGATCTGCCTGCCAGGTAAGCCTGCAAACTCGCGGCTTACCTAGCTGCCGCTGCCCCCCCACCATCCCACCCTGCCTTCCCTATTCCATTCCCTGTGGCTCACAGCCCCAACATGCTTTCCTGCCTTCCACGCGGCCTTCCCAGAATGGGTTTCTGGGAACTATATGGTTAATGTTTGCCTACTTGATAAATCTAAGTTTCATATTATTTCATTTTAGAATCTCATTAAAATATCTACCTATGTAGGATCTCTGTAATGTATGTTGCATTTCTCTGTATACATTAGGAAAACAAAAAAAATCCTTTCTTGTCTAGAATTCCCATCCAAACTGCTAATAATGGTTAATGTTAAGTGGAGACAATTTACCTGATTATAGAGCAGATCATCCATGAGTAGTCTTGCTTTAACTGGTTGAGAAGCCTGGAAGCTAAAATTTTTATTTTGTAAAGCAGGCTTCCTGTTTTGGTTGCTTTTGTTGTTATTTTTACAGTTTTAACTCTTTTTTGAGTAAGATAGAATCATAGAATCATAGGGCTGAAAGGAACCTTGGAGGTCTTCTAGCCCAACCCTATTCCCAAGGGATTCCAAGAATTCTGAGAACACCTTTTGTACTCTTGATAGGCTAGTTCTTTTTTTAAAAAGGTAATACTGGAAAATGACATCTGTACTTTCTCCTTTCCTGATGTCTTCTTCAGGCAGTCTCTAGCATCTGAATTTACGGTATATATTTCCAAGGCTGGGAAGAAGGTGTAATTAAAGTTGTAGAAAGTTGCTTAAGGATGGATTGCATGATATTAAGAAAGATGTATAAATGATTTGAGACTGTCAGTAGTATAAGGATAAAGTCATGGAGACAGAACTGTTCCAAAATACGAGGGTGAGTCAAAAAGTAATGCCATTTTCTTTAGGCCAGGTATAATGACCAACACAGGAACATGTAGCATACATCAAAAAGAAGCTGGTCCTCTGTGGATCATATCCCTACTTCTCAAAATAGTCACCGTTTCTCTCAATAGCAATGTTCCACCTTCGAATGAGAGCATGTATCCCTGCCTCATAAAATTTTGTTGACTGTTCTTTGAGCCACTTCTTCACTGCAGTTTTCACTTCCTTGTCACTGGAATAATGTTTGCCTCTCAAACCCTCTTTCATGGGGCTATAATCTAAAATATTGTCCTCAAACACATTTTGTAATCGTCTGTGAATGTTCACAGGGGTTTCCCCCTCAGCAACAAGGAATTCAATCACTGCTCTTTGTTTTTGATGCAACACTAAGGGGGCAGCCATTTTGAATTTTCCTTGCGAGTCTAAAAACCTGAAAAGTAAGAAACAAAATATTTCAGAACGTAAATGATATAATCATTTATAACTGGGAAAATTTTCAGGTATTTTTATCAAAAACTTCACCTGAAATAAAGAAAATGGATTTACTTTTTGACTCACCCTCGTAGATGATAGATTATTTCTTTTTGTATGATTCTATTTCCAAACTATAAATCTTGTCCCCAAAAGAGTGAAATGCTAAATATAGGTCAAACAATCATCTTAAACATAACTCCTTCAACTGAAATAGCCAAAAGTTCACAACTGGGAACTATTTATTTGTCCAATTGTCCATATTGTGACAAATGAATATCAGAAAAATAGCTCAACTAGATTGCCTTTACAGCTCTTGAAAGAAGGAAACAAATGCTATGAAGGGAGTTTTGAACACCAAGGAGTTCATTCACCAATGTTGTTCAGATTTGTTTTAAAAGGTAATTTAATGCAACTTGGGCAGCAACAGCTAGACTTTTTATTGAACACAGAATCAATGTGGCATCAAATGGCTTAGATGTCATTATATTAAAAGCTGGCATGTAGGAATTGAGAACTAATTCAGCTACAGACTGAAGTAGCAGTAAAGTAAAACTCTGGGTACTTCAACTAATCCTTGGGAAAAAATATCATTTTCTGTGACTGAAAATAAAAAGCCCATGTTCCTTCCTCTAATTGTTTTTATCTTACAGGCTGTGGTCTAAATAAATAATTGAGGACATGTTTATGGCTACCCATGTTAACCAAATAATTGGATGGGGAGCTAATAAAGTGTAAATTAAAATACAAAATGAAAACAAATAGGATAGGACAGGACAGAACAGAACAGAATAACAGAGTTAGAAGGAAGACTAAAGCATATAAGTCAAAGAAATATTTAAACAATATAATGATGGTTGATTCCTGTCCCCACCCTCCCCCACCCTCAATATTGGGATTTAAATCATTACCTTAGAATACCTAAAAGCACCTCTATTTTTGAACAAAATATATTTCATGGTTTCTTGGGCAGCCTTCAGAACAGTGGAGGGTTCCCAAAATTTTTACTGCCACTCTGTGGGCGTGGCTTATTTTGTGGGTGTGGCTTGATGGTCATGTGACTGGGTGGGAGTGGCTTGGCGGCCATGTGACCGGGTGGGAGTGGCTTGGCGGCCATGTGACCGGGTGGGAGTGGCTTTGCAATCATGTGACGGGGGTTGCTTGGTGATCATGTGACTGGGTGGGCATGTGACTGGATGGGCATGGCCAACTTGACGTCACTCACGTCAAGGGTTAGGGTTAGGGTGCCTGGCCTCTCCTTGCCTCAAAGAGATACAATTTCCCTATCTATTTACTACTATTGAACATCCAAAATATACTATTTAATCCTATGTAATGTGTACATACATATTACATACAGGAACACAAAAATATACATTATCTACTATATATACTGTATGTGTATGTACACACACACACACACACCTCTCTTCTAAAACTATACACATTCAACCTCACCTACTGCATTTGGAAAAACGCACCCAGAGTCCACTTTAACTTTTTAAAAATCAAGGAAATTTCTTTCAAAGTTTAGCTACACTTTGATTTATGAAGGATCTGGATATTTTTGTTGCATTTTCTGTACCATTTCCTGGAATTCTTTTATTTAAAAATCCAGATTTTCATCAAATGTTTATCTCTGTGGAAAACTGTAACTTATGCTACACAATGTTGATAGATTCTTGGAGAGGAGGCATCACCCTCCCATTCTCTACGGATGGTATGGATATGACAGGATTTTAGAGAACCTTCCTGCTAGCAAATGTGCTGCTTTTTGCAGTGAGAGCAGAGATCATAATGAAGTATCAGAAAACAAGTTAGTATTTCTCTGCCCTGCAGATCTCTTGTTCCGATGTCCAGGAAGTATTGTTTCACTTGTATGTTGGATGGGGATCTTTGAGACCAAAGATATAGGAATAGGAATTATATACTTCTTTTTGCAAGATGCATTATTTACAACAAAATAAAGCTATAACAATAACAAGTATGCCTCTAGAGTATTGGTTTAACAGACCCTTAGTTTAGTGACTTCAGATGCAGCAGACAAAATCTGCCTATGGAATTTATGCTTCTGCATAAAAATCCCTTATACCATTGGCTAAAAATGAAAAATTAACTTAAGAAAAATCCCACTTACCATTTGAATTTAACAGACATTTTGTTTTAACAGACGCCTCTTCTCCCCATTAGTCCATTAAACTGATATCTTACTACAACTTCCAGCCAGTTGTGCTCCCTAAAAGAAACAATTGCACCCCCCATTGCCAGCCTTCCTTCCTTCCTTCCTTTTTTCCTTCTTTTCCTTTCTCCCACCTTCCTTCTTTTCATCTGCTCCCTTCCTCCTTCCTTCCTTCATCTTTCTTTTTCCTTCTTTCTCTTTCTCCCACCTTCCTTTTCTTTTCACCTCCTTCCTTTTTCCTTCCCCCAATCATTAGGTAATTTTGACAGCCAATATTTGCAGGATCTTCCCTCCAAACTAGGGGTCTCCAACCTTGGCAACTTTAAGACTTGTGGACTTCAACTCCCAGAATTCCTCAGCCAGCTTTGCTGGCTGAGGAATTCTGGGAGTTGAAGTCCACAAGTCTTAAAGCTGCCAAGATTGGAGAGCCCTGCTCCAAACGAAGCAAGAAGGGGAAAGGAGCCCCCCCCCGGTTTATCCAGGAGAGTGGGGGAGAATCGCAAGGCTGAGCTGGACTCCAATTCAGGGAAGGCAGAACGGGCCGGTGATGATGGGAACTGCGCACTCTACCTGCAAGGCAAGTGGAGCCCGGAGGTGCCTGGGGACCCCTCTTCGCCTGCAGGCGTTCCCCCCGCCCTCCAAGCCCCTCGCCTGAGGCCAGCACCACCCCGGCCAGGTGGGCCAGCAGCTGCGGCAGCCACGGGAGCCCCAGCAGCGCAGGCGGAGCTCCTGCCGGATCGCTCGTTCGCTCTGGACTGCCGGGGCGGGAAAGCTCTGGAGTTGGGGCCTCCCTTCCCTTCCCCCTTCCCTAAATTTCCTTTCCCTGCAGCCGGGGTAGTTCCATATCCCCAGTCCCATCCCCCCCACACCTCCCACGCCAGAAAAGCACAAGTGGCTGCGAGCCAAGCGAGCGTCTCCAGCTTCCTCTCCACCCCCAGCTCTTCGCTCCAGCACCTACAGAGTCTTTGGAAGAATACGGCTTCGTCTGGAGCTGCTCCCCTGCTGTTTCTCCCTGCTGCCCCCGAGTGCGAGGGAGCAGGGCGGGCGAGAGGCAGCTGTACGTTCGCGCAGGGTGAGGGGGAGAATGGCTCGTCTGGAGCTGCTCCCCTGCTGTTTCTCCCTGCTGCCCCCGAGTGCGAGGGAGCAGGGCGGGCGAGAGGCAGCTGTACGTTCGCGCAGGGTGAGGGGGAGAATGGCTCGTCTGGAGCTGCTCCCCTGCTGTTTCTCCCTGCTGCCCCCGAGTGCGAGGGAGCAGGGCGGGCAAGAGGCAGCTGTACGTTCGCGCAGGGTGAGGGGGAGAATGGCTCGTCTGGAGCTGCTCCCCTGCTGTTTCTCCCTGCTGCCCCCGGGTGCGAGGGAGCAGGGCGGACGAGAGGCAGCTGTACATTCGCGCAGGGTGAGGGGGAGAATGGCTCGTCTGGAGCTGCTCCCCTGCTGTTTCTCCCTGCTGCCCCCGGGTGCGAGGGAGCAGGGCGGGTGAGAGGCAGCTGTACGTTCGCGCAGGGTGAGGGGGAGAATGGCTCGTCTGGAGCTGCTTCCCTGCTGTTTCTCCCTGCTGCCCCCGGGTGCGTGGGAGCAGGGCGGGCGAGAGGCGGCTGTACGTTCGCGCAGGGTGAGGGGGAGAATGGCTCATCTGGAGCTGCTCCCCTGCTGTTTCTCCCTGCTGCCCCTGGGTGCGAGGGAGCAGGGCGGGCGAGAGGCGGCTGTACGTTCGCGCAGGGTGAGGGGGAGAATGGCTCGTCTGGAGCTGCTCCCCTGCAGCTGAGGCCATGGCTTGTCCCTGCTGCCCCCGGGTACGAGAGAGCTGCTCCAGATGAGCCATTCCCCCTCATTTCTGGTCTCTTTAAATCAAGGACCGCCCGCTACTGCTCTGGGGCGGGGGCAGGGGCAGCACTGAGCGCCCTGGGTGATTTAAAGACACTGCGGCTGCCGCTTTTGGAAGCGCAAAGCCGCCAGGGAGCCTGCCCCCCCCAGCACCCCCGTGAGGACCCCTTCCAAAGCCCACGTCCTCCTCCTCATGCAAAGCGACCTGGCTTGCTGGCTCCTCCTCCTGCTGCTGCCGCTGCCAAGAGAGGTGGCGCCTGGGCCAGTCGCAACGCTTTTTGCCCTCTTTTCAGGCCGAAAAGCTGCCTAAATTTCAGGTTGGGGCATGGATGGATCGGAAAGGGGCGGTTGCGGTGCTTTCTAAACTGGCTGCTGGCTGGCAGCAGAAAACAGTCCCGGCTTCCATCTTCGAAGGGCGCGTCCACGCCGTCTGCCCCCCCCCCACGACTTAGAGTTTGCCCGCCGATGCGAAATCCCGCGGGGGAGGTTTGCAGAGGGCGTGGAACCGCTCACATGGGATGGCAGGTCGGGAGTCCTTAGCTGGACGGCGGAGAGAAGCTAGCCAGCCAGAAGGGAGAGAAATAAAACCTTCTACCGGAGTCTTGGCCCCTACTCAAGGCGGAGCAGCAAGTAGAGGCGGGGGGTGGGGGTGGGCTGCAGCAAGCTTCAGGGATGGGGTGGGGGGGCCCTAGCACGACCGCGACTTACCTGTAGGCAGGAGAAGGCAGCTCAGTTGCGGCGCAGGGCACGTACCACGTGGGAACTGGGAAGGCAGCTTAGGCGGTGAGGAGTGAGTGAGTGGGCGGAAACAAGATGTAGACACATGCGCAGTGCCGGAAACTCGGCTTCTGCGCATGCGCAGAAGAAAAACCCCGAAAAATTCAAAAAATATTCAAAACAAAAAACATAGCGGCGCCCAGGCACCGCCAACCGACTGCACCGGGCCTGTGACGTCACCAGCGGGCTGCTACCGGTGCGGTGGAGTGGACCGCACCGGTAGGAACCCACTACTGCTTCAGAACTAAAAAAATCTCCCAGGAGTATATATTGTTGTTATGACTCCTTCTTCTTTGGCGGCTCCTTATGGCAGCGCAAATATGATCATGAGTAGTTCTAGTCTCCCTTTGAATTGAAAGCAATCTACAATCCTTCCAGCAAATCCCAATCTCTTTGCAATGAGATGTGTGGAGGAATCTTAACATCCACCTCAAAACTCCCAATATTATCTTTTAAGAAGCTTCATATATATAATTTTCTTGCATTTCCAAGGACCCCAATTCATCTATCCCTCTTTTATTCTGAGATATAGTCAGAGGTGGGTTCCTACCGGTGCAGTCCAGTGCAGGCGTTCCGGTACTAGCCTGCTGATGACATAATTTAGTCGTGACGGCTCTGGTGCTGTCTGTGCCGGTCCGTGCGTGCCATCATATTTTTTTCCTAATTTTTGGTGATTTTTCAGCTCTCTGAGCATGTGCGGAAGTAAAATTGTCCCTCTGCGCATGCGTGGAACTAAAATTGCACATGAAACATTGTGATGCACACCGGTAGGAAAAGGTAAAAGGAACCCGCTCCTGGATATAGTATACCCTGCCATTCATAATCTGCAGTTTTCCAACCCATGTGCACATGCACACTGTAGAACCAAGTGCTATTTAGCCTGTAGGTAGCAGCCATCTGACCTGAGTAGATGTAATTTCTTCTGCACACATTCAAAGAAATAGGAGAAATTAGTGATGACTTTGCAAGCAACATAGATTGCAGTATTGGTTATTTTTAAGTTGGCCTAACTGTATTTACTGTTATTATTTTCTATAAATAAATTATTGAGATATTACTTTTCTTTTTCTTTAAAAAATATCAACATTTTCAACTGCTACAATGCAAAGAGCAGACAGAGCAAATGTTCTATGATGCTTTAAGCAATTCAGTCCCTACAGCTATGTCACTAGAAGTGCCAAATGTCAATTTGGACATTTTAGTCCTTGTAGATTTTAGCAGAAATCTAATTAAAAGAGAAGGTGATGGAGAGAATAAAGAAACTCCCTCCCCATGTATTTTCAGCCAGCTACATTGCTAGTCGATTTATATATTCTATTTCTCACAAAAGATTATTATCATTTCCCCCAGAGATTATTAGGAAGAAACCAGGAAAGAACAAATAAGAAGTTGCTGTCCTCTTGAAGTTTTTAAATTATGACAACTAAGAATTCCAGAAAATGTTCTTACTTTCGAAAGAAGATTTTTCTCCCTTGATAATCAGGGTGAATCTTAAAATAGATAATTCCTTTGGTGGTGGTGATGGTGAAAATTAGGGTAAAACTAAGTGTTCTTTATTAAAGATTTAATGGGGCTGTACAACAGAGAAATATAATTGTTTTAGAATCTCGGGTTTTAATAGATTAAAAATTAAGTTCCTCTAACCTGTCATAAATTGCTTGTTCTACAATACTTTTTTAAATTGAAGCTAATTTTATGAGGAATGCCCTTTTCTGGAGATCAGTATAGCTTGGACACACAAATCTTTAAACACCTACATGCTTTAATAAATTGGTAAATCAATTAGAAATGGCTGGAGTAGAAAATAGACATTGGCAATGGGTAGCATTTACCTGAGAGACTCCCCCGCCCCCCCCCCCCAGTGTTCCAGCCAAGGCTATAAACTGAGAGTGATTTCTCATGTCAACATTTTATAGTTGGAAACTGAAAGCCAAGCTGAAAATATGTTACATCAATTGAGGAGTGTGTGTGCATGCGCATAATTTACCTCATCCCTTTGAAATGTATGAAAGACAACTGTGAAAAAGTTCAGAAGCCCCTTGCTTTCTTTGTAAGGGGGCTATTTGTAAGAAACAAGCACTTATATACATCACTGATTTTATTGACGGTTTCCTATTTCTTAGTATAGATTAAGCATTGTGGAAGGCAAATGAGAACAAAATTAATTAACTTACCATTATTTTAAAAGTTATTAACTTTATTATAGTAAGCCAATTAACAAGAAAAACATAGATGCAAACATTAACAATATAAGGTCAGAATTAATAATCATGCTAATAAAAAGCAAAAGCAAAATAGACTAGAATATATGAGATCAAAGCTTAACATAATAACAGAGTTGGAAGGAACATTGGAGGTCTTCCAGTCCATTCTCCTACTCAAGCAGGAAATCCCTATATCATTATAGACAAATTGTTATCCAATCTCTTCTTAAAAACCTCCAGTTTTAGAGCACCCACAAATTCCAGAGGCAAGTTGTTCCACTGATTAATTGTTCTAACTATCAGGAAATGATATCAGAACTCCTTAGTTCTAGATTGCTTCTCTCCTTGAGTAGTTTCCATCCATTGGTTCTTGCCCTGTTGTCTAATGCTTTGGAAAATAGACTGACTTCACTCTTCTTATGGCAGCCCCTTAGATATTGGAACATGATTATGTCACCCCTAGTTCTTCTTTTCATTATACTAGACATACTCAATTCCTTCAACTGTTCTTCGTATGTTTTAGCCTCCAGTCCTCTAATCATCTTTGTTACTCCTCTCTGCAATCTGCCTAGAATCTCAACATCATTTTTATATTGTGGTGACAAAAATTGGATGCAATATTCTAAGTGTGGTCTTAGCAAGGCATTATAAAATGGTACCAACACTTCAGGGAGCAATTTGTCCTCTTTACAACTATGCAATTAGTTTGTTTTGAGTGGTATGTATCCTATATCTGAGCTTTATGTTTATTTTTTATTTATTTAAATATTTATATGGCTGTCCATTTCAAGACAGTGAGTCTGGGAAGCTAACAATACATAAAAACATGCCAACAAGATAACACCAACTAAAACAGTAGCTGAAATATGTAGAACAAATAACAAATCCACCTAATTAAATTCATATAAATAATACAATATGACTATGGATCCCAATACATATTCTGAAAAGAAAGCCTAAACCCTAACACACTAGGCTCAACTAACACATTATTGATAGCATAGTTCCTTATTTCAATCACAACTTTCTAAGTTGTTTGATTCCTTATCCCCTTATAATATAGAGTTATCCCCATACGAGATAGGGCGTTGTTTCTTACCTGAACGCCCATTCTCGTAGGGTGGCGCTAGCCTCCAAGATTGGGAAGACACATTCCATCAGCCAATCAGGACTGAGTCTGACTTCATATAAAAGCTGTCCTCTTATCACACTCCCCCTCTGGAGACGAAGGACTAGGTCAGACCCATAGTGTACTCCCCAGTGAATTCTACCACAACTAAACACAAAACATCAGGGAGGGACTTGGAGGCTAGCGCCACCCTACGAGAATGGGCGTTCAGGTAAGAAACAACGCCCTTTCTCCATAGTGGGTGGCGCTAGAAGAGTTTAGGTGCTGGAATCACCTCGGTGAGCGTGGTAGTCTCTTCGAAGAGCGGGTCCCCGGCCTCCTCTCCCGTTGGGGTGGGGGTGGGCGGAATCTTGGCAGCTGCCTTGGCCTTGTGGAGCAAGGACTTAAACAGGCCTGGGTTGAAGAGGCCCGTAGATGCTGGGGGCTCTGGAGCCAAGTCCTCATCTCATATCAAGGTCATGTCCCTGATCGTCCAAGTCCGGGGTAGAGTCAGGTGAGTTAGACTGGGTCTCCGCGACCTGGTCCCCGGACAGTTCGACCACTGGGGAGGGCGGATCAAGTGGGCGTGTGAGCTGGATGGCGGCCGGAACCGGGGTAGCCGGGCGAAACGCGGCCACATGTTGCAATCCTGCCGTGATGCCCTCCCTAATGGCGGCCTGGATCATGGCCTGTACCTCGGGACTTTGAAACTGGGCCAGTGCCGATGTGGAAGGCGTGGCTCTGAGGTCCTGTGAGGGAGGCTCGTCCCAGATGTCGCTGGTGCCCAGGCAAAGGTCAGGGTTGTCTAATGAGAGGGCCCCTGAAGAGCGTCTGGATCTCGAGGTATGGGCCCCCCCACCTCCCTTGGGGGTGATCTGGCCAGGGGGGCTGGGGGGCGTGGTTTGTCCCCTGCAGAAGAGGCCTTATTGCTGGCCTTGGTATGGTGCCTGGGTTCCCCTTGTCCCCCTTTGCTAGTCTCAACCCCCGTAGCTTTGCGAAGGGGGGATCTGTCCCTATGGGCAGTAGGGGGCGTGGAGGAGGCCCGTGCCCGCGCCTCTGGGGCCGTTGCGTCCTTACTGGACTTGGCCCTCTTCTGAGAAGCCTTATCTGCCATGGGCGTGTGATAAGGCGAGGCTCGAGGGCAAGAAGGTGGTGGCAGGGCCAGTTGTCAAGGGCCAAGGCAGTCAAGGGTGGAACTAGCCGCTGATTCCGGCTTCTTGGCTGGGGAAGCCCTGTGCGTGGCGGCGCTGCGAGGAAAATCGGATGGCCCCGTAGATGGCGAGCCGGCCGTCAAAGTCACCCTCAGGCCGCTCCGGAGGTCTTCGCGCCGGGCCACCCTCGGGCGCTCCAAGGTAGAGGCGGCGAGCGCGGCTCAGCTGGGAGGGCGGGGGAATCCCCTCTGCTCCTCCGGTGATGTCCTGCGCCTGCGCGCAACGCCGAGCGAGCTCACCGGCGTCGCTGAGATCTTCGTGCCGGGAGACTCCTGCAGCGCTTGTCAAGGCGAGGGGCAAGCGCGGCTCAGCTGGGCGAGCGGGGGAATCCCCCCCGACGATCTTCTCCTGCGAGCTTCCGGGCCAAGGCAGGAGGCCGCGCCGAAGGTCTTCGTGCCGGGAGAGCGCTGCGGCGCTTCCCAGGCAAGCGGCGAGAGCGGCAGAGCTGGACGGGCGGGGGGAATCCCCACCGCTTCTTCCGGAGGTCTTCTGCGCCTGCGCGCGACGAGCTGGAGGCAGCAGGAGGGCGGGGAAGCCCTTGCCCTGCTGACGTCACCTGCTGGCTCTGCGCCTGCGCGCGCCTTGCACCAGCACCGGAGGTCGGGGAAGCCTCCTCTCGTCGCTCCGAGGGTTCGACATCACGATAAGAGGTGCGCCTGCGTGGATTTTCCCGCCAGACAGCTGAGAGGCGGAGCGATAAGCTTGGTAGGCCGCAAATGAGTCCCGGCAGGCCTCAAACGCCGTTTGGAGGTTGTGAGGCCCTGTTGTTCGAGAGTCCCCTTGTAGCAAGCAGATCTCGGGCTGGGCAGCACACGATCTGTTAGGGAGGAGAGGCCCGGGCCGCCCAAGCGCTAGGCTTCTGTGACTTGGAGAGTCCAGTCAGGTGGAAGGGCCAGGCCGCTTGGGGAATAGTAAAGGCACACTGAGCTGGCAATGGCCAGATGACAGTAGGCCGGGCCGAAGCCCTCGAACCTCCCCCCCGCCTTTAGATGACAGTCAATGGCGTGTGGGGGAAAAACAGCACTCACAGAAAAACGATGACAGATGCTCGATTGTTCAGAAGGTAGTGGTGAAAACTGGAAAAACTGGGGAGACACAAGTCCAATGCCTAGGACTGAATCGAAAGAGGGGGAGTGTGATAAGAGGACAGCTTTTATATGAAGTCAGACTCAGTCCTGATTGGCTGATGGAATGTGTCTTCCCAATCTTGGAGGCTAGCGCCACCCACTATGGAGAACTTTGGTGTGATTTCAAAGACCAGCCCACTATTATTCAAAACAAGCTGTGCATTCATTTGCATTACAGGACAGCCCTATATTACTGGATCAGGGAAGGATGGGCTGACAGTCCAGTTTCTCCCACTGATATCATTATAGTCCATGGGCTGCATTAAAATACTAGCCTTAAATCATAATCATCATTTTAGCCATTGTCTATCCATTGTAGGATGAAGGCCTTTTCCACATGTTTTCAACTAATACGGTCCTGAACTTTATTTTGCTACTTGGGCCCGCAATACTTGTTGATGTCATCGATCTATCTTGTTTTAGGTCTCTTTCTAGCTTTAAATACTAGCATTAAAATACTAGTCAGAATCTCAATGACTTGATAATGGTGTTATGCTGCACAAAATTGTGGAAGCAATAAGCTATGGTTATCTTTTACCCATTCAGTTTTCTGAGTCTCATGCTCCCTGCTCACAACACTAGTGCTAGAAGCAAAAGCAACAGAGAGTGAGATTCTGAATGGGAATTCACTAATAGCTTTTGCAGAAATTTTGTTGATTATTCTGTAATAGTTAAGCTCCTCCTTTCAAAGAAGTATGAATGCTTGAAGTTATTGCATGCATTATTGACTTTCTGATACTGGACCAGAACCAAATCCAAAAATATGTGCAGCCTGGATAAAACCTACATTCTTTGGAAGAATAGAGCTGGCTGTCTAGAACTGTAAACAAGATGATTCCACAGTGCAACATTTGACTGCCAATTGCCATGAATAACTTTTCACTTTAATTTTAACCTAAATGCAACAATCTTAGAGTCTGTCCACAATCCAGAGTTTTCAACTTTGGAGTGTTAAGTAAATTTTGTAGTGTTAATTATTATGTGCTTTTTAAACTACAAGTAAGGATTGGAAAATATTTTAACTCTCCATTTGACTCAGCCTTCCATCCTTCTGAGGTGGGTAAAATGAGGACCCAGATTATTGGGGGCAATATGGTGACTCTGTAAACTGCTTAGAGAGGGCTGTAAAGCACTGTGAGGCAGTTTATAAGCCTAAGTGCTATTGCTATTGCTATTTGGAATCTTCTTCCTTAAGAGGGAAAAAAAAGCCCCAGTCCGGTTGCCTTTTGAAAAATCACTTTTGAGGCAAATATGACCCGGGTGACTGAAAGTCTTCACAGACATTCTGCATTTGGAAGTACAAATGTTGATGTCCAGCCTCTTCTTAAAAGCCTCCAGTGATGGAGCACCCACAAATTTTGAAGACAAACTGTTCCACAACCCACATTGATTGTTCTAATTGTCAGGAAATTTCTCCTTAGTTCTAAGACAGTTCAGAGATCTGACAAAGTAACTTAATTTTGTTTAATGATACCTCTTCTTGATTATATGTGTTATATTTAAGGATGGAATTTACATAGACTTCGTTCATGTCCATGTTCACATTTATACCTGCTATCTTGTACATGTTTGACAAACAAACAAACAAACAAACAAACACACACACACACACACACACACACACACACACTATAAATAGCATGTTAAGTGATAAAGCTGTGGGCAGGGGAGCCCACAGTAGCCTTTCCACTTTCATATGCATCAGAATTCTGATACAGTGATATCGGTGCTTACCTGGAGAATTTTACAGGAAAAAAAGTGGGAGTTGGGCTTATCTTAATGGAAATTATTTTATAGCGAAACACAGATGTACACATTTCTATAAATTCCCATGGGAAGTATTTTTTTAAAAAAAAGTTTAAAAGGGCCTAACTTTTGTGAAACTTTGAAATACTGTCTTTTTATGGTAATTAATTTTAGGGCAAAGTCTAATAAATTACATTTGGTATTATTTGAAAGTCACTTATATATTGAAAAAATGCACAACTCGCATATGCCCAGCCAAATACCTAATTTTAAGCCATATACATCTATTTAAAATTTTCAGGGGGAAAATTGTGGTGAAAGTGTGGCAGATTCTTTACTGCTTGCCAAAAACAGCCTTTATAGCTTCATTTCAAGAAAGCATCCCTGAAACTGACGACATGCTCAAAAAGTAGGCAATGTCTTTAGAAGTTGACAGGATGTGTATGTTTGAGCATCATTGCCCTGAGATATCTGCCAGAATTGTATCACACTTGATTTTTTTTAATAGTTTAATTTAAAATAACAGTGCAGAAGGTAACATAACTTGCTGGCCTCTGGCATCATTTCTACATAAAGAATATCGCTGGACTTTTCAAGCATTCTTAGGAAATTTAAAACAAAAATCTTAGTTAGCTGTAGTACTTTAATTCTAAGTGTGCTATGGTAAGGTAAGCCAGGATGATAGGTATGCTGTCATGATAATTGTATCCTAAGGTTTAGTTTTGTCACTGAGTTAGCAAACAGGGTAGTAACATGAAAGTTCAGTGGGTAACAAAATGACCAGACTTGCTAAATGTCCTGAAGGATTGGGTAATGAAGTATGTGGAGTTTCCTGAACAACTTTCTATTAACTATATAGAAAAATTTGTTTGTTTGTTTGTTTGTTTGTTTGTTTGTTTGTTTGTTTGTCAAACATGTACAAGATAGTAGGTGTTTGTATAAACATAACATAAGCAAAGAAGTACAGATAAATGAGGACAATAGGACAGTAAGACAGGGACGGTAGGCACAGTGGTGCGCTTATGCACACCCCTTACAGACCTCTTAGGAATGGAGTGAGGTCAACTGTAGACAGTCTAAGGTTAAAGTTTTGGGGTTTTGGGAAGAAACCACAGAGTCAGGTAGTGCATTCCAGGCATTGATCACTCTGTTGCTGAAGTCGTATTTTCTGCAGTTGAGTTTGGAGCGATTTACATTAAGTTTGTATCTATTGTGTGCTCGTGTGTTGTTGCGGTTGAAGCTGAAGTAATCATTGAAAGGAAGGACATTTTGGTATATGATTTTATGAACTACATTTAGATCAGATCGAAGGTGATGTAGTTCTAAATTGTCTAATCCCAATATTTCAAGTCTGGTGGAATAAGGTATTCTATTGCAAGTAGAGCAGTGGAGGACTCTTCTTGTGAAATATTTCTGGAGTTTCTCGATTGTATTAATGTCCGATATGCAGTGCGGGTTCCAGACAGATGAGCTGTATTCACGAATTGGTCTAACAAATGTTTTGTATGCTCTGGTTAGCAGTGTAATATTGCCAGAGAAGAATCTACGCAATATTAGATTAACAACTCTTAGTGCCTTTTTGGCAATGTTGTCACAGTGGGCTCTGGCACTTAGGTCATTAGATAGGAGTACTCCAAGGTCTTTGACAGAGTGAGGGTCATCTACAAGGTCGTGTCCTCCAAGTTTATATTTTGTATTCTGATTCTTTTTGCCAATGTGTAAGACAGAGCATTTGTTGGTTGAGATTTGAAGTTGCCAGTTGTTTGACCATTCTGATACATGGTCAAGGTCTTTTTGAAGGGTAGCAGCATTGTCGGTGGTTTAGATAGTTTAACATCGTCAGCAAAGAGAACGCAGTTGCTTATAATTTATTTATTTATTTATTTATTTATTTTGTTATTCTTATATGCCGCCCAACTCCCGAAGGACTCAGGGCAGCGTACAACAAAGAGAAATACAAGAATAATCAAAATTTCATAAAATTTAAAAACAGTACAAAATTTAAAAACAATATTAAAGCAACAACATCCATTCAGCAACATACATACTTGGGGGGTAAGCTCGATTGAATTAAGCTGTCCCCCCCACCTGCAGGAAGAGCCATGTGTTAACGGCCTTTCGGAAGGCCAGCAGAGTGGGGATGGTTCGGGTCTCTGGGGGGAGCTGGTTCCAGAGCATGGGTCCAGCCACAGAGAAGGCCCTCCCCCTGGGGCCCGCCAGCCGGCATTGCTTGGCCGACGGGACCCGGAGGAGGCCAACGCTGTGGGCTCTAACCGGTCGGAGGGAAGTATGAGGCAGAATGCGGTCCCGGAGATATCCTGGTCCTAAGCCATGAAGGGCTTTAAAGATGGTGATCAACACCTTGAATTGGACCCAGAGACCGATGGGCAACCAATGCAGCTGGCGGAGTATCGGTGTCATGTGGGTGTACCTTGGCACACCCACCACAGCACGCGCAGCTGCATTTTGCACCAACTGGAGTCTCCGGATACTCTTCAAGGGTAGCCCCATGTAGAGCGCATTGCAGTAGTCCAAACGCGAGGTGACAAGGGCATGAGTGACCGTGAGCAAAGCCTCCTTCTCCAAATATGGCCGCAGCTGGTGCACCAGGCGGACCTGTGCAAAGGCCCCCCTAGCCACAGCAGAAAGATGATGGTCTAATTTTAGCTGTGGATCTAGGAGGACCCCCAAGTTGCGGACCTGGTCCGAGGGAGTCAATTTCGCACCCTCGAAGACCAAGGAGGGACAGTTATCATGGTCCTTAGGAGGCATTATCCACAGCCACTCGGTCTTGTCGGGATTAAGTCTGAGTCTGTTCCTCCCCATCCAGATCTTAACATCGTCCAGGCATCGGCACATTACATCAACTGCCTCCCTGAAATCCGACGGGGTGGTGATGTACAGCTGGGTGTCGTCAGCGTACTGATGGAAACACACCCCATGTCTGTGAATGATCTCACCCAATGGTTTCATGTAGATGTTAAACAGGATGGGTGAGAGAACCGACCCCTGGGGCACCCCACATGATAGGGGCCTGGGGGACGATCTCTGCCCTCCTGCCAACACCGACTGCATCCAATCGGCGAGATAAGAGGAGAACCACCGCAAAACGGTGCCTCCCACTCCCAACTCGCCGAGCCAATGCAGAAGGATACCATAGTCGATGGTATCGAAAGCCGCTGAGAGGTCAAGTAGCACCAGGATGGAGGAGTTCCCCCCATCCCGGGCCCGCCAGAGATCATCCATCAGAGTGACCAAGGCAGTTTCTGTACTGTAGCCGCGCCTGAAACCCGACTGATAAGGATCTAGATGATCTGTTTCATCCAGGAGCTGCAGAAGCTGAGTCACCACCACCTTCTCCACAACTTTCCCTAAAAAAGGTAAGTTGGAGACTGGACGATAGTTTTTCAAATCGGCTGGATCCAGGGAAGGCTTCTTCAGGAGGGGTCGCACCACCGCAGCTTTTAATGACTGCGGTACGGATCCCTCCCGCAAAGAAGCGGTGATCACCGCCTGGATCCAGCCGCGTGCCACCTCCCTGCTGGCCGAGACCAGCCAGGAGGGGCACGGGTCCAATAAACAGGTGGAGGTACCCATCGCTCCCATAGCCCTGTCCACATCCTTGGGAGAAACAGGCCCAAACTCTTCCCATAATGGTGGACTAAGACTCGCCCCTGTCAACTCTATGGACTCTGCCCTGCCGGAGTCCAAATTTGACCAAATCTGAGCGACTTTATCCGACAGAAACTCAGCAAATTCCTCAGCTCTGCCTTGTAAGTGTTCCTCGCTCCCCCCCCTTTTGCAAGGAGGGAGCAAGTCACCCTAAACAAGGCGGCTGGATGAGAATCTGCGGACGCAATAAGAACGGAAAGATAAGATCGTCTTGCCGCCCTTATCGCCACTAAATAAGATCTGATGTAAATTCTTAATAGTGTTCGGTCAGACTCGGTCTTTTTGGCCCTCCAGCGGCGCTCCAGAGGTCTCTTCTGGCGTTTCATCTCCCGGAGCTCCTCGGTAAACCAGGGAGCTTTCCTGGATCCACTGCCACGGAGAGGTCGCTTAGGTGCAATTCGGTCTAAGGCCCCTGATGCTGCGGTGTTCCAAGCAGCCACCAGGGAATCAGCCGAATTGTGTACCAGGGTTTCAGGTATTTCCCCAAGTTCCCTCTGGAATCCTTCCGGCTCCATTAGGCACCTGGGGTGGAACCACCTAGTCGGTCCCGCCTCCCTGCGGGGGAGGAATGGGGCTGCGAAATCCAACCTAAGTAGGAAATGATCTGACCATGACAGTGGGGTGATGACTATGTCCCTTTTCTTCAGATCATCTCTCCACTGCCCCGAGAGAAACACTAGGTCGAGCGTGTGACCACCCTCATGAGTCGGACCCTGGATTACTTGGGTCAGGTCCATGGTTGTCATGGAATCCATGAACTCCTGAGCTACCCCAGAGGTTTCGCCAGCAGATGGCAAGTTGAAGTCCCCCAGCACCATAAGCCTAGGGAATTCAACTGCCAAGCTGGCTACTGCCTCGAGCAGCTCAGGCAGGGCCTTACTTACGCAGCTGGGAGGCAGGTACATAGTAAAATCAATAAGAATGATCTAAACCTTAAAGCTTACTCATATGTATGGAATAAAAGAAATAATATGATCACAAAGATCATTTATGTAAAGTATGAAGAGTGTTAGTCCTAGAACGCTGCCTTGAGGGACACCACTGTTGACAGGTGCAGGATTTGATAGGGCACTCCCTATTTTAACCACTTGTTGTCTGTTTGACAGAAATGCAGTTATCCAATCATGTAGGGGTCCAGAGATGCCATAAGATTTTAGTTTCAGAAGTAGTTTGTCGTGTACCACTGAATCAAAGGCTTTACAAAAGTCTATGTAAATTGCATCTATTGTTTTACCCTGATCGAGTTGTGTGGTCCATATGTTTTTGCAGTGTAAGAGTAAAATGTTTTTTGCTAAGTAAGCAGAGACTGCAAAAAAAAAAGCAAGTTTGAGGGAGGAACCACACTGAGAAAGCAGACAGGAAGCACTGAAAGTAGTTTGAGAGTTTTACAGAGAAGTGAAAAATGAAATTTAAATTAACAGATTTTTCTCTGTGTCAGGAGTTTGAGTTTGGTTAGCCTGCATGTCTGTGAAGAAAAGAACAAGAAATAATAGATTTCCACTGGTAGTATTATAAGCAGCAAAACTGAAGATGGACAGGTAATGTGTTGGGTAAAAAATGGCAAGCTTGAGTACAGGATTTTAAATAGGATCCTATGGGGAGCAGAAAGAAAGAAGGATGGGTCACAGAGGAAAGACACAGATGGATAGCCCAGAATTCAAGCAGGAAATGTCAGGAAAACAAAATATTAATATGAGCTAATTATTAAGTATAACAAAAGCACTTATTTAGATACATTTATAATAAAGAACAATAAAAGAAAAAGAACCAGCATTTCAGTTGCTCAATAAAGATGGCAAAATTTCAGTAGGTAATGAAGACAGGGCAGAGATCTCCAAGTCGATAAAAATGCCATCTTTTACAGCAGAATTACTGGATGTCACATGATTTATTTAAATGAGATTCAGTCTCATTGATGTCCTGCTCTAGGCTGCCATATACATACATAATGTAGCATGAAGTAGCAATAAGACAGTAAGACACGATTGCTCAGCTTAATTTATCTGATAGAAGGTCATTTTTCTTCACACAAATTGATAAGTGGATTAACTTACAAACGTTACATTTTGATTCTTGCAAATCAAAGAATAATTTGGTTGCAATTGAGTAAATACTGAATGGGGGCGTGATGGCTCAGCGCTTAAAGATGTTGAACTTGTCAGCTGGAAAGCTGACAGACCGGGTTCAAGACCCAAGCATTCCACAACAGGATGAGCTCCTGTTACTTGCCCCAGCTCCTGCTCACCTAGCAGTTCGAAAGTATGCAAATGCAAGTAGATAAATAGGTACCACTTCGGTCAAAGGAAACAGTGTTACAGTGCACCTTACCATATAGTCATGCTGGCTGCATGACTATGGAAATGTCTCTGGACAATGCTGACTCTCTTGGCTAAGAAACAGAGATGAACACTGCCCCTAGACTGGACTCTATTGGACAGAGGAAACATTTACCTTTACCTTTAAATACTAAATATAGTATGTAGAACAGTTATACCTTAGTGACTCATGCTTACGTGCTCAAAACATTGTAAATAATAATAATAATAATAATAATAATAATAATAATAATAATAATAATAATAATAATAATAATAATAATAATAATAATAATAATAATAATAATAATAATAATAATAATATAAAAATAAGAACATTTGAGTTTATATATTATAAAACAGTAGAGCTACCGTGTCTATGTAGCACATGTTCTGATGACTGTTGCATGGGGAAGGAAAGAAATACAGAAAATTCTAACCTGCTCCCATCTACAAATCATCTGGGTTTTTGTAGCACAAATATGGGAAAAAGGAAGGGAGGGAGGGAGGGAGGGAGGGAGGAGGAGGAAATCTACAGCATCAAAAGGAAATATGGCTCTCATAACTTGCCTAAACCAATTGCTCTTGCTAACCTACTAACTCTGCAGACTCACAATATTATTATATATATATATATATATATTTCAAAAGTCCCAAGAAAAGAAAACTAGTTTAACTTTCCACTCAATCTCTTTCTTTAGTGCAGGCAATGGAATTACTCATGAACTCAATCTGTAAGCTATCTTTTTTTCTTTATGTTCACTTGCCATCTGTTACAAGCTGAGGAGGAAAGGAAAAAGATATGGCGTAGTAAAATCAATAAGAATGATCTAAACCTTAAAGCTTACTCATATGTATAGAATAAAAGAAAAGGAAATTTATTTTGCCCTTCTTGACTGAAAATTTTGTCAATTACTTATCCATGACTGTGATATTAATGACAGGCTTCTACACTGATTTTATATGCATTTTTTAGGAGACCCTGATTGCAGGTTAATCTAGCTTTCACTTCTTGCAACACATCTGCATGAGGATTCTCTTACCAGTTTAAAAACATCTCTAGATTTTGTTATTTCCATAACACCAGCAGCCTTGGAAGCTGGTTTATTTACAGCTCAGCTGCATGCATGCATGCATACATATTTGCTATTCCCTTTTGGGGTAAGCAACATGATACAAGTTGAAAAAGAGAGTAAGAATTAGTAAACCATAACTAATAAGCCAAAGAAACACTTTAGCCCATAAATATGGAAAGATAACTGAGAACTAACATAGTAAATAAAGGTATAAAATGGCTCTAGTACCAATATATACATTAGTGTTTCAGTTTGTATGATTATTCCCTTCCCCTTCCCCTTCCTTTTCCCTTGTGTACGTATTACATTAGGGAGAAATTGAACCATACCTTAAGAGTATTTGTATTGTAGGCATTCAAATTAGGTGTAATCCTTTGCTTCTGAAGAGTCTAAGATAGTCAGGCAAAGAAAACTTCCTCCATATAAACCCCAGAAAGTTGTTGTCAGTGTAATTCATTGAACCAATAGCATTGTTCAGCAAAAAATGGCTTCCTGTATTTATCTCCTCATCTCATTTTTGTCTGATATTTTAGCCTAGTTCCAGATGCTGTCATCCACTATTTCTTATCTTACCCTTTGTGTCAGACAGAAACATTAGCACCAACTCTTTGCACTGTCTTCTTACTTGAGTTATTCACATTTCTTCTTTCCAGTTAGCAGAACGTCTAAAATTATATTCACATGTCTTCTTGAAAATATTCTCAGTGAGATATTGCAGATGACAGGACTATTATGGCCACTTCAACATACCTCACTCTAAGAACTCTCTCAGAACAAGGCATATAGGCTGGGAAAGGAGGTGGGATGAGCTCTAGCAATGGAGTACACCAGATACTAGAACTAGGCTAAGTTGACTGCGCCAAATCAATCTTTGGGATATTAAAAGTTGTCTTTGGAAGTCTTTTTAAATATTGAAAAACAGACAAGAAACTTTATGATATATATTTACATGTAATCATCAGTTTTACCCCCCCACCCACCCCAATTCTCACAGATTTAAAATGTTTCACAATTTTTCTCACTGTCACAATTTTTTACAAACCTTTAATTGTGCCTGTGGAAATCAGTGAACACTTCAACAGACCAACAGTGGGCACTAAAAATTGGTCATGTGGTAGTTGAAAAAGATGGATGAAAAAGGGTCTGAAGCATTTTGTGTCTTAGCTCCAAAATGAAGAGATATAGCTGAAGAGCCATGAGGAACGATGGGGAGAAAAATCCCACCAGAATTTCCCAGTTTGTTAAGAGCCAAGTGATCATTCATGGATTTTCTGCAAGAATAACCTGCCGCTTCTTTTAACAGTTTTCCCCATCTCTGTGATGTATACTGATGAGTTAACAGCTTATGTTGCTTTCTCAGTCAAATGATTTGGACTGAGTTCCAAGCAAGTCTCATTTTTTATACTTTATTATAAAGTTCTGTCAAGCTTCAAGGAAACCCAAAATGCTGGCAAGCATCCTGAAAAATGAACATTTGACACTTACAATTGACACTTCAGCCACCACTTAACCCTTTTCTTCCTCTACCACTTTTTATTCCTTCCAACCTAGTGGTCTGAGACCCTGTTGGTCAGAAGGACTGGCTGCTGAGTCCAAAATCAGACCAGACCAAGGCAGAACCAACCTTTGTACAGACAAAGACTGACAAAAGAAAAGATCAAATTCAGACATGAGCTGGGCCAGACTAGGGGTTGTGGAAGAAAAAATAATCCCCAATTCATTTCTGTGGGAGAAAATGTTATACAATGGATTAGAATGGTGCTGACTTCTTAATTTTAAGCTTCTTTACTTGTCCTTCTTAGTCATTTGATCGGGAGCAGAACAGTTACTAAGGGCTTGCAAAAAATACAGAAAACATAGCTCTGTATGCTTTCTCTACCTGTTTTTCTTTCTAGTCCAACAGGAAGTTGAAAAGAAAGGTGATGTTTGTCCATCGTGTTCGAAGAGGACCTTGACATTTAACAGGTTGTGGGCTGTCCACAATGTGTCCGCAGGTGGCTGGTAAGGCCTATAAGGGCACGAAATGTTCTGTCACATGTTGGGCAGACAGCGTTGCAGCATTTGCAGCTCTGGCTTTGCGGAGTGCTCACTTCTCTTGTGTATGGTTGTTCTTCTGTCCTCAGATGTCTGGCAGTCTTGGTGGATCAGCATGCGCCATGTTGATCGATCTTGTGCCAGGGTTTCCCATGAGGTGGTGTCAATATCCAGAGACTTGAAGGAGGCTTTCAACGTGTCTTTGTATCACTTCTTTTGTACCCCGTACAATCACTTTCCTTGAGACAGCTCACCATAGAAGAGCTGTTTGAGGATGTGATGGTCTGGCATCCTTGCAACATGCAACATGCAACATGCAACATCCCTGCCCAGCGTGTCATCAGCAGGGTGTGAACTGATGGCAGGCCTGCTCTGGAGAGGACTTCTGTGTCTGGCACCTTGTCCTGCCACCGGATCCTCAGAATTTTACAGAGGCAGGTCATGTGGAAGTGGTTCAATTGCCTAGCGTGCCTCCTGTAAAAAAAAGGTAGTCATTACTCTATTGCCATCATAATTCTGAACAGCAAGGAAATGTAAAATTGAAGAGAATGAGACCAAATTTGAGAAGAAGCTGACAAAAGTAAGACTGAATTTTTAGTTGGGTCTGAAATAATACCCTCAGAATTTCCCCATTATATCCCCAGTGGACTAGCAGTTGGACAAAGGCTGAGAATGGTGGCTACTGTATTCTTACACCTCCTTCTTCCCCACTTCTATATTCAGCCCAATTCCCAGTGTGTGTGTGTGTGTGTGTGTGTGTGTGTGTGTGTGTGTATACATACACACACATATATATGTACACACACACACAGCTACTCATAGAAGCAACACAAAAAACAGGAACACAAACACACAACACATTATTTAGTTATGGAAAAGGAAATATAGATACTGCTAAGCAGCCAGATAGAATTGCAGAATCCATGCTGTGAATCTTTTCTCTTATCAAACGACTTCACCTATTCTTAAAAAGGAAAGGCTAGTAATTCACTCCCCCCCTTTCCCTCTCTCTCTCTCACACTCCCACACTCCCACATTCACACACGCCTCTATTGCAAAAGGAATCTATTTGTTGGTGTCAAATGATTCAATATTTTTAATTAGCAACCAAAGTAGACACCATGATACCTTCCAAAGCTCTGCTTCTAATTTAAATAATTGCACTCTTAATCAGTGGGAAATTCAATATAACCTTTAGAAACATGCACTTTCTTTTCATCAAGAAAGCTCTTTAAACATTTAAAAATCCTGGAGCATTTTTCTATAGCAGAAAAGAGAGGAAAAAATAATTTAAAAGAAATTACCTTTGCAAGTACAAAATCATTGCTCAGTTCCTCTGAGTAATCCTTTTCTTTTATGTCACAGAAATTGTAAGCATTTACTCATCGACAGTGTTCACCAGAAATATTACAAATGCAGATAATACTTGAGACTTGATTTAGGTGTTGCACAAGATTGGTGACTTAAGGTGGCTGGGAAAATCATACTATATCAACAGTTGGCTAAAGGATCCAGTAAATGCTTCTGTATAACAATATACCTTCCCATCTGCTATGCTACCTCATTGTGGTGGTGGAGGGTCTTCTTGGAAGGCATGAGCAAAGACCATAGGGAGTGTATGCCAAAATTAAATAATTGCAGCAGGTTCATCCAAAGGTAAATCCCATCTGCCTAGCTAAACCAAGCAGGCATCTATATTGGGTAACAGTGATGAAGGAAGATGCTGGAGATGAAAGATCACTTTAGTGTCAATGAAGAACGTGAAGAAGATCACTAGAAGCAAGGTTATTTGCACTGTTAGTGTAGATCATCCTGGAGAAAATCTATCTACATGTTTGCTAAAGTTGACAATGACTTAATGGCACATTATCAGTTAATTGGTCAATGGTAATAAAGATCTCAACAGGAAAGGAAAGGGTGGACAGAATGGAAAGAAAATAGACAGGATGACAAGAACAAGTAGGTTGGTATCTGGGGGTATAAAAGAGGCATTGATTAGCAGACATTTTACTGTTCCTTTTTCTTTTTCCTTGATTAAGGAGTCACAGTATCTATGGTGAGGGCCAAATAGGGGGACAAATACATAATGGCATCTGTATGATGACATCATTACATACATTTTAGCATCACCTTGATTTGCTATGTTTGCTGCTCCTTTTATAAATATGTTAAGCCTATTTGGCAGGTTACGAAACTGAGTTTTCTGCTGAAAAATAGCAAAAAACAACAATAGTGAATTTGGCAGAAAATTGCACAGTGAAATTCATTGTGGTTTGGAGGGACTGTTAGCAGCTTTCCCCACCCCCTAAGAATTTGGAAAGCTGCATATATTTTATTGGTTGTAAATAGCTTCTTTTGTTTTAAATGCTAAACAACAATTCTTTTTTCTTGAAGTTATTTTTTTATGCTTGGAAAAGGAATAGTTCTCATTAAAGCCAAGATACCTCTGGCATAATTAATTTGAAAATGGATATTCTTCCTCCTATTCAAATTGTTTTGTGGCCTCAGGCTAAGTACATGGTGTCATCTCTCTTTCTTCCATGTACTGAAACTAATGAGAAATTTACTTCATTCCTGCTTAAGGACATTGTGTTGGATTACACCCAAAGACAGCATTTTTTAATGGATCTAGGACAAGTTATGGGGTGCACATGATTTTGTCTGCTCACATCTTGCCTCTCCTGCCACTCTCGCATCTGATTCCTAATAGTAGGATCAGAGCTGGAAGTATTTTTTTTTTCATTTTCTTATCAATGGTTCACTCCTAGTGAAGTACAGGAAAAATTAAAACAATGGCTTTTAATTAAAAATCTCATGCTTAAATAGCACAAACATCTGTCAAATATATTTCTTTCACTGTATTGTGGCTTTCTCTGTCCTGCTGGGTTTTTATGTGATTTTTGTATTAGTTGTAGAATAACTATAGAGGCAGTGCTATCAATTTACTTAAAGGAAGAAACTGTCAAATTCAAACAGTTTTTAATTTTTTTAAGCTGCACTTTAGTTTGTAAATTTGAGCATTACATTCTATTTACATACTGCATAGTTTTATTCCCAAATCATAAAGTAACCAGCCCACTGGGTGAAGGTAAATTATGAGAAGTTAATGGATTGAGTTTTCTAGCTGAAATATTTATTTAGCACTTAAACATGTTATATATGTTCTAACAGAAATATATCAATTTTAACAGATTGTTCACATACACAAAAAATTTGCTTTCCATTACGAGCAATAGAAATGAGTAGAAAATATTCACATGTGGGCACATTGAAATTTGGCAGTCCCTGTTTGCCTATCAAAAGGCAATGAAATTTTCATATGGTTTGGGTTTTTTCTTTATCATAAAATTCATCAGAAACAGACATTTGTGCAAAATACTGTTATCTGGATATGGATGACATATCACATTTATTTTGCTTGCTTAAAACTAATTTTTAGATTGTTCTCGGTACATGTTAAAAATATAAGCAATGCCCTTCTGGACTGGACTCCTGGCCCATTTAGTTCATCATTCTATTCTCACAGCCACCAACTTACTGCACAAGGAAAACCACTAATCTGTCAACCCATGTCCTTCAGAGGCAGTTACACTGCTGTCAGGACTAACAGCCATTGATCACCATGACTTCCATGAATTGGTCCAAGTTACAAGTCCTGGTGCTAACTGGACACTTCCATAGCTAGCTTCCCTTTGGGAAGTCCTATTCTTCAAGTGAGTGAGGATGGTCATTATTCTAACCAGCTTTCTATCTATAGTGCAAATATAGGCATACTAATCATAGATAAAATTCATTAATGGCAACACTAATTTTGCAGTTCAAAAATTGGTAATGCAAGAATGTGCACAAACTCAGATAAATATCTCTGGTTCCTCTAATCATTTTTCCTTGCAACAAAAATTCTATGAGGTAAATTGGGTTGAGAGAATGAGTGACCCAAAGTCACCCAATGACCTTCTAACCTGAGGGGTGGACTAAAAACTTTGGTGTTTTTTCACTGCTAGTCCAATACCTTTCACTGGGTGCCCGTAGCCACCATCTTTATTGACTCTCCCTCCATATTCCTCTTGGTTCTACAATATTTGTATTAGGTTACACTTCCCAGAACTTAAAGTTTGCCACTTTCTTTGTCTTTTCCATAGCAGGGACATATCTAGGCAGTATTTTTATTGAGCTCTCCTCCGTCATCCAAATCCCTTGGCAGTTTCTCAGTTCCTTGGCCTGAAGAACATGAAATAATGCCATAAATCACAAAGATGAAGCAAACACTGAGCAGATTTTTAAAACTCCTTACAACTCCAATGCCATTATTTTTTTCAGGGAATCCAGTGTTTTGATGTTCAAGATATTAAAACATAACTCCATGGGATGAAAAAGTAAGGAAGAATCTTTAGTTTGATAAGAATCCCCTTTGTTTTGAATCTTGAGTGGGTTAGTTCAAATCAGTATTTTGAAAAAATTTCACAATTCAGAATTGGACATTCTGCAAACTGAGAGACAGGCATGTGAGTTTGGAAATGTGAAGTGAGAAGGAACACAATTCAGTTTGGAAAAATCTAAATCTTGACTGGATTATATTCAAACTGAGTTTGAAATCAAAGTGACAATGCCTTTTTTTCTCCTCACTCCAGTGCTTTGACACAGTCCTGTCTGAGAGGTGGGCATTTTATCATTAGGTGAGTTGATTCTTGTTTTGAATATTCAGCTGTTCACATTTCTGTAACAACTGCAGCTGCAGCACTCTGGAACTGAGTTATTTCCCTATGGTCTTTTTGGCTTTGAACACATGGAAGCCATCAGCAGGAAAACACTGGCATCTAATAGGTTTATGGGCAATGCAATTTATTTTATGATCAAATTACACCAGAGTAATACTGCCACATGCGTTACAAAAATTTAGTTCCTGTAATTGCTACTCTGGGGGTCTCCTCTCCATATACCGGTACCTCTTATTTTTATTACTAATGTCAATAATGTGTGAGTAGAAGAGGATAATAGACTTTAAATATAGCAACAGCATCTTGCTAAAGGAAAAATGGTAATGCTACTATTTCCAAGTCTTGTTGAGACTTATGCACTGTGTGCATTATTCTATGCCAAATCTTGCATATGCAACCTCATCTTGCGTAGCTTCTTCTCTGGCAATATCACTCTGCTAACCAGAGCATACAAAACATTTGCCAGACCAATTCTCGAATACAGCTCACCTGTCTGGAACCCACACTGCATATCGGACATTAATACAATTGAGAGTGTCCAGAAATACTTCACAAGAGGAGTCCTCCACTCCTCTGCTCGCAACAGAATTCCTTATTCCACCAGATTTGAAATTTTGGGCTTAGACAACTTACAGCTACGTCGCCTTTGATCTGATCTACAGTAAATGTAGTTCATAAAATCATCTGCCACAATGTCCTACCTGTCAATGAATACTTCAGCTTCAACTGCAACAATACACGAGCACACAATAGATTCAAACTCAATGCAAACCGCTCGAAACTCGACTGCAGAAAATACAACTTCAGCAACAGAATAATCAATGCCTGGAATGCACTACCTGACTCTATGGTTTCTTCCCCAAACCCCAAAAACTTTAACCTTAGACTGTCTACAGTTGACCTCACCCCATTCCTAAGTGGTCTGTAAGGGGCGTGCATAAGTGCACCATCGTGCCTACCGTCCCTGTCCTTCTGTCCTATTGTCTAAATTTACCTATACATACTTTGCTTTTGTTTATGTTTATATCATACCTGTTATCTTGTACACATGTTGACAAAATAAATAAATATAAATAAATGAATAAATAAATAAATAAATAAATATAAATGTATGCAGAATAAAGGTATTGTTGGCACTCTAGATTCCATTTTAACCATTTCTTGATTTATTTTTAAATAAATGTCGTTTGCTATGTATAAGATCAAGAAGACTGATTAGTTAATATTTACAGGAGCAATTGAGTATGTGTAGAGGAAACCATTTGGTTTTTAGTGGCAGATAGGATGCTTATATGTAAAATAAAGTAGTTTTAGAGTAGGTAAATTATCTGGGAGTGGAACAATGCTATAGGATGTTACTTGCTGTTCAAAGAGAGGTGCATTTCTTGAAGTGTTTAGATTTCTTCCCCAAACTCCTTCAAATCTTTGCTCACCTTTGACGTGTATTACTTGTTAAGCGGTACAAAGCTTGAAATTGATTGCAACGGTTATAACTCCAAGATACACATAAATATTCTTTTTTGCCCTTCTCCATTGTTATGGCTGCAGAGTAAATTATACAATCATTATTTTTTTGAAGTAGCCTACCCTTTTGATTACCATATTTTTCGGAGTATAAGACGCACCGGAGTATAAGACGCACCTTAGTTTTTGGGGAGGAAAATAGGGGAAAAATTTGCCTACCAGGTATTCATCTGGCTAGCGTCCTTAGTCTGGTCAGCTTCAGCACATTATTTTATCCCCTGGTTAGGACTTAAAAAAACCTTCTTCTGAGAGAGTAACAATGAAAGAGCCTGCAAGCCAGTAAGAGCTGGGAAGATCGTTAGCACCTGGTTAGGGCTGGAAAAAAACTTCTTTGGAGCAAGTAGAGCAATGAAAAAAACCTGCAAAGACTTAGGGCTGGAAAAACATTCTTCTGAGAGAGTAACAATGAAAGAGCCTGCAAGCCAGTAAGAGCTGGGAAGATCGTTAGCACGTGGTTAGGGCTGGAAAAAAACTTCTTTGGAGCAAGTAGAGCAATGAAAAAAAACTCTGCAAAGACTTAGGGCTGGAAAAACATTCTTCTGAGAGAGTAACAATGAAAGAGCCTGCAAGCCGGTAAGAGCTGGGAAGATTGTTAGCACCTGGTTAGGGCTGGAAAAAAACTTCTTTGGAGCAAGTAGAACAATGAAAAAAAACCTGCAAAGACTTAGGGCTGGAAAAACATTCTTCAGAGAGAGTAACAATGAAAAAGCCTGCAAGGTAAGAGCTGGGAAGATCGTTAGCACCTAGTTAGGGCTGGGAAAGAAAGCTTTGGAAAAGCTACATTCGGAGTATAAGACGCACCCAAATTTTCAGCCACTTTTAGGGAGGAAAAAGGTGCGTCTTATACTCTGAAAAATACGGTATGTAAAAAATGAGTGAACAACGAGTAACCAATTTGAAGGAACTGAAGAAGAGCTAAATTGTACTTTCAGGTAACAATGATGTGAGGAAACGGAAGCTGAACACATTTAATGACTGCAGTCATGTCAATCTCAGTAAAGGTGCTTTTCAGCCCATAAAGCTTTTCCAGTCATCATGAAATGTTGTGCTCTCCCCCACTACATGACTGCATTTCAGGTACCTCAGCAACCTGTTCACACTGATGACCAGTTGCTAAGTGCCCTATAACAGCATCACCAACTGGTGGTCTGTGGATCATTGGTGGTCCGCGAGAAAATGTTGGTGGTCCACAGAAAAAGTATTTGCATTTTTATATTGCACTAAATCAGGGGTCCTCAAACTATGGCTCCTGGGCCGGATATGTGCAATGAACGCTTGTGTTGCTGCAGAGAGTCTCCTCCTTTGGGGTCTTTTTGTGTGGGTTGGAGAGGGCAGAAATTCTGACTTGGGGTCTGCTTTAGCCTCCTGGTGCAGGGCTTTGGGTGAAGGCTGGAGGGAAACGCTGCTGGTGGCAAAGAGCCAGAGGGCCTTGCTCCAGTGGGACTGCATCATGGCCTGGAACTGGCTGACCATCTTAGCCCGCTGAGCCTCCAGGCACCTGTACCTGGCCTTGCACTCCTGCAGATCTTCCCTCTGCTTGGAAAGCCTATCTCGTAGTCCTCAGTGAGGTGCTTCTGAGAGCTTCCTTCTTGGTCAGATCCAATTTGAACTGAGCCAGCTGTTTTGCCAACTCTTTCTCATGGTAGCTGCTTAACTCCAACAACTGCTTCCTTGGGGCCCTAAGGAGCCTGGGCGGGCAGGCGAGGAGTGGCTGGGAGAAGAGGGGTGAGTAGAGGCCGGCGAGTGAGTGGGTGAGTAGAGGCCTTGATGTGAGTGACATCAAGTTGGCCACACCCACCCAGCCAGTCATTAGGTAGATCATATTAGTGGTCCATGGGATTTAAAATTATGAATTTAGTGGTCTCTAAGGTCCAAAAGGTTGGGGACCCCTGCCCTATAAACATATGAATGCCATTTGCAATTTTCTCTGCTGGTTTTCCCAGAAAGTCAGTGAGGAAGCTGGCAGGGAAAGTTGCAAAAAATTGCAAAGGGAGGGAACATTGGATTTGAGGTCCATTCCCCCAGACCACCAAGTAATTTCTCCCTCATCCAAGCAAGGGAAATCCTCCCACATGCTAGATAACGGATCTCAAATATAATGAACACACTATTTATTTATTTATTTATTTTGGTTTTCTTATATGCCGCCCAACTCCCGAAGGACTCAGGGCGGCGTACAACAGAAAAAATACAAGAATAACCAACTGTAAATTACTTAAAATCAGATATAAAAATTAAAAACACAGTATTAAAAACCAACCAAAAACCATAAAACAACAATACATACTTGGGGGTGAGCTCAGATGGAATTAAGCTCTACCCCCAGCCTGCAGGAAAAGCCATGTCTTAACGGCTTTTCGGAAGGCCAGCAGGGTGGGGATAGTTCGGGTCTCTGGGGCGAGTTGGTTCCAGAGCGCAGAGCCAGCCACAGAGAAGGCTCTCCCCCTAGGGCCCGCTAGCCGGCATTGCTTGGCCGACGGGACCTGGAGGAGGCCCACTCTGTGGGCCCTAACCGGTCGAAGGGAAGTGTGAGGCAGAATGTGGTCCCGGAGATAACCTGGTCCTAAGCCATGAAGGGCTTTAAAGATGGTGATCAACACCTTGAATTGGACCCGGAGACCGATGGGCAACCAATGCAGCTGGCGGAGTATAGGTGTCACGTGGGTGTACCTTGGCACACCTACCACAGCACGCACAGCCGCATTTTGCACCAACTGAAGTCTCTGGATACTCTTCAAGGGTAGCCCCATGTAGAGCGCATTGCAGTAGTCCAAACGGGAGGTGACAAGGGCATGAGTGACCGTGAGTAGAGCCTCCTTCTCCAAATATGGCCGCAACTGGTGCACCAGGCGAACCTGTGCAAAGGCCCCCCTAGCCACAGCAGAAAGATGATGATCCAATTTTAGCTGTGGATCTAGGAGGACCCCCAAGTTGCGGACCTGATCCGAGGGGGTCAGTTTCGCTCCCTCGAAAGCCAAGGAGGGACAGTTGCCATAGTCCTTAGGAGGCAATATCCAAAGCCACTCAGTCTTGTCGGGATTAAGTCTGAGTCTGTTCCTCCCCATCCAGATCCTAACGTCGTCCAGGCACCGGCACATTACATCAACTGCCTCCCTGAAATCAGACGGGGTGGTGATGTACAGCTGGGTGTCATCAGCGTACTGGTGAAAACACACCCCATGTCTGCAGATGATCTCCCCCAGCGGTTTCATGTAAATATTGAACAGGATGGGCGAGAGAACCGACCCCTGGGACACCCCACATAACAGGGGCCTAGGGGACGATCTCTGCCCTCCTGCTAACACCGACTGCATCCTATCGGCGAGATAAGAGGTGAACCACCACAAAACGGTGCCTCCCACTCCCAACTCGCCGAGACGATGCAGAAGGATACCATGGTCGATGGTATTGAAAGCCGCTGAGAGGTCAAGTAGCACCAGAATGGAGGAATTCCCCCCATCCCGGGCCCGCCAGAGATCATCCATCAGAGCGACCAAGGCAGTTTCTGTACTGTAGCCGCGCCTGAAACCCGACTGATAAGGATCTAGATGATCTGTTTCATCCAGAAGTTGCAGAAGCTGAGTAACCACCACCTTCTCCACAACTTTCCCTAGAAAAGGTAAGTTGGAGACCGGACGATAGTTCTTCAAATCAGCTGGATCCAGGGAAGGCTTCTTCAGGAGGGGTCTCACCACCGCAGCTTTTAACAACTGCGGTACAGATCCCTCCCTCAGAGAAGTGGTGACCACCGCCTGGATCCAGCCGCGCGCCACCTCCCTGCTGGCCGAGACCAGCCAGGAGGGAGGGGCACGGGTCCAATAAACAGGTGGATGTACCCATCGCCCCCCCCCAGCCCTGTCCACATCCTCAGGAGAAACAGGCCCAAACTCTTCCCATAACGATGGACTAAGACTCGCCCCTGTCAACTCCATGGACTCTGCCCAGCCAGAGTCCAGGTTCGACCGGATCTGAGTGACTTTATCCGACAGAAACTCTGCGAATTCCTCAGCTCTGCCTTGTAAGTGTTCCTCGCTCCCCCCTTTAGCAAGGCGGGAGCGAGTCACCCTAAACAAGGCGGCTGGGCGAGAATCTGCGGATGCAATAAGAGTGGAAAAATAGGATCGTTTTGCCGCCCTTATCACCACTAAATAAGATCTGATGTAAATTCTTAATAGTGTTCGGTCAGATTAGGTTTTGCTGGTCCTCCAGCGGCGCTCCAGACGTCTCTTCTGGCGTTTCATCTCCTGGAGCTCCTCGGTAAACCAGGGAGCTTTCCGGGATCCACTGCCGCGGAGAGGTTGCTTAGGCACAATTTGGTCTAAAGCCCCTGATGCTGCGGTGTTCCAAGCAGCCACCAGGGAATCAGATGAATTGTGTACCAGGGTTTCAGGTATTTCCCCAAGTTCCCTCTGGAATCCTTCCGGCTCCATTAGGCGCCTGGGGTGGAACCACCTAGTCGGTCCCGCCTCCCTGCGGGGGAGGAATGGAGCTGCGAAATCCAACCTCAGTAGGAAATGATCTGACCATGACAGTGGGGTGATGACTATGTCCCTTATCTTCAGATCATCTCTCCACTGCCCCGAAAGAAACACTACCATAGCAAATACCATTATTCTGAGCCTTTTAGAATGCTGGCATTCATTAGCATTTTAGCAAACGTCCTTGTTTCTGTCCCTCTGGAGGGGAAAACACTAGCAAATGCTAGAAGATGATGTTCACAAGCATTTTCACCAGAGTTGAGATCCATTCCTCTAGCACACCAAGGGAAATCATCCCATGTGTTAGAGGAGTAGACCAACATTTGGCAAAAGTGCTAACAAATATCATAATTCTGAGCCTTTCAGAATGATGGCATTTGAAAGAATTTTAATGAGCGCCTTTGTTTCTGGCCCTTTGTAGGGAAATTTTCAGAGAGGAAATCCCTCAGTGGACTGGAGAAATGCTCTCAGATCTGACAAAAATGCTAATGAACACCATTGTTCTTGTGATTGTTCTCTGTGGTGGGGTGGAGACAGGGCTCAGGCCTCCTGGGTATGGTGGGAGGCCTTGTCCCTCTCCCTGCCCCACTACACCCGTGAGGTCCAGTCTCTCTGCCTGGTGTTCTGTTTAATGGCCTGTATGGCCATTTAACAACTGCAGCTGGGAGAACTGGAGTTGCGGTGATTCAGTAAAGCAGTCACATGTTGTTTTGCTCAATGCACATTTTGCTCAATGATTAAGATTCTGGATCCAATTGTGGTTGTAAATGGAAGACTACTGATATAGTGAAGATTTGCAGGCAAATAAATTATGTGATATAGATAAATAAAGAAGAATTTGAAAGGAGTAGATATTTCAAAGGAGTATGTGATGACTCATTCCCTAAGGGGAGAAAATTTATCTATGCAGGAGCTGGTACAAAATCCCCTGAAGTGATCCTATGTGGAAAAACAAAGACTCTCATCCATAGTTCTGTTGACATGTATTATTATTTCCTTAATAATCATTCTGCCATAAGGTAAACTACAGAGTTAAACAGCAAGAGGATTAGCCATTAGTTACGAACAGCAGCAGCAGCTATGGGTCAAATCTGTTTATGAAATACCTTACAGAAATTTTCCTGACTTTAAATTATTCAAGTGCTGGGTTCTCTTTCTTTAGCTCGCATATCAGAAAGAATAGCACATAACAGATAGCCTCTGGCTAAGGCAGTGAGAGCAAAGACAAAACAGGCAGTTTTAATTCATTGGCTCATCTGATCTTCATGTATCTGAAAGATGGTAGCTGCTGAGCAATTGTAAATATGTATAAATCTGATCAGTTTGTTTCAAGTTACTTGTGGATTAACTTATTTCCTTTTCAATATTTGTTTCTTTTCTCTTACCTGGAGGATGTGTCATGGTGGAGCCACTTATTAAAAATGCAACATTATGTTGTTCATAGGTGACTCTGAATTGGCCAAACTATGAACATTTTAAAACAAAAGACAAAGATAACTCTCTTATTAAAACTCTCAGAATGAAATAATCAGAATAAAAATACCTATACCTTTTAAACCTTATTTATGTCTCACAGAAAATGGACATTTGTATGCATTTTTAATTCATTGGCAGATGAAATTTATGGGTAAAATTAGAGATACCAAGAAGATCATGCCTCTAAGTTTTATTTGGATGAATTTAGGTGAAAGTAACCTCTAAAATGAGCACATGTGAGCTTTTCTCTCTATGTGAATATATGTGGATATGAGTGTGTGTGTGTATGTGTGGGTCGGTGGATATGGATATGCAGATAGATAGCAGATAGATAGATAGCTAGATAGCTAGATAGCTAGATAGCTAGATAGCTAGATAGATGATAGATAGATAGATAGATAGATAGATAGATAGATAGATAGATAGATAGATAGATAGATAGATAGATAGATAGATTATAGATGATAGATAATCTTGCAGAATTTTAAATAATTTGTATATAATTAACATATAATACAAATAGGATCTTAGCTAAAATCACATTTTGTTTGTTGGGCCAATTTGTATGAATATAGCAAATACAAGGTCATGATGGAAGGAGAAACAGCATCAGTCTATATTATATGTGAAAGAAAGATGATTCAAAGGGTCATAGGTGGTCTAGTACCACCTATGTCTATGTCAACTGTGTGAATCTCCAATGAATCTTCAGTAAGTTTCAGTTTCAGAAAAGTCCCTTTTTTAGTTCAACCCTCTTCTGATTTTGTTCATGTGCCATCCAATTCTGATATACAACTCTTAGAATTTTTTTTAATGTGCAATAAACTTTATGGTAAAGTGGTCATCTGTATGGTAGCTACTGTATTTTTCGGAGTATAAGACGCACCTTTTTACCTCCCAAAAGAGGGTGAAAATTTGGGTGCGTCTTATACACCAAATGTAGCCTCACCCAGCCACCTCCACTCCTTGATCTTTGCCTGCCAGCAATTTACTTTTTTGCAGCAAACAGCAGCAGAGCCTCATTAGCCACTGATTATCTGCCTCCCGACACTCAGCTGCTTTATTGAAATTGCCGGCAAGCCCATGTGCTAAAATGAAAGTGAAACTAAACTAAAGCTGCACGGAGTCAAATTGCTGGAGGGAGAGGCAAAGATAGAATCTTATTTTCTTGTGCTGAAACTGGCTGTTTTTTGCTGCAAGAAGGTAAGTCAATAACTATAAATGCCTATAGAATGTTCAAATTAAAAAATCTTATTTTTAAAGATTGTTTTATTATTGTTCTAGACCAGGGGTCTCCAACCTTGACAACTTATGGACTTCAACTCCCAGAGTTCCTCAGCCAGATTTGATGGCTGAGGAATTCTGGGAGTTGAAGTCCACAAGTCTTAAAGTTGCCAAGGTTGGAGACTCCTGTTCTAGACAACTTAACAAAATGAAGAAACTTTTTAAAATAAATGCTTGATCTGAAGAGGCCCAGTGCTATTGTATCTTCTTTTAAATAGCAGAGAATACTTCCAGAAAGCCACATCAATTTTAAAGTATAATCTGAAATGTCCTGTTTTAGTATTAAGTATTAGTATTAAGTATTAGTATTAAAATAAGGCAGCTGAATTAAACCCTGACTTAGTTATGTTTGGAGTAGATCTATTTAAATAATTTGGAGGAGTTAGTGTGATTACATTTAAGAAAACTTTCTGGGATTAATATATTGCCATAATGTACATTTCTCCAATTCTTTCCTATTTCTATGGATCAGACACACATGCACAGAAATACACAGCAAACAGTGTATATCATCTGTGCTGTTTGCTGTTTGCTGTTTGGCAAATTGCTGGGAGGCAGAGGCCTTTTTTCCTTGTTTTCCTCCCCCAAAACTAAGGTGAGTCTTATACTTCGGTGCGTCTTATACTCCAAAAAATACTGTATATATGGAACCATCAGAAACTCTCAATGCCCTGAAACTATACAATGATGGATAGGAAATAATTTGTTCTTCATTCACTGTTGTATGAGATTTAGAGGTCGTCCAATTCCATAAGACTCTGGGCGGCTTACAGCATTGAAAATTAATAATAATAATAATAATAATAATAATAATAATAATAATAATAATAATAATAATAATAATAATAATAATAATAATAATAATAATAATAATAAATAGAATTTCTGACTTATTCTGAGAACATATGCTTGTTAAAGTAACTATTTATTATAGATCTCAGTTCAAACTACTATATTGTATCTTTGATGCCTTTGATGCCTGCCTTTAAAGCATTGCGTGATGTGGGACAAGTCTCTAAATGTCAGATTAGGATATATAGATACATAGATAAAAGCCAGGACTTCTAATACCCTCCCTGGACTGCCAATGCCTCCAAATCTAGTTAAAATTAAAATAATGTATTAAAAAATCAAAATGGCATAATATCACAAAAAATCTTATATGATTCTGGAATTCTCATATGAAGATTATGAAAATATCCTAAGAACTGGTATTTTGCAAGGATTGGGGAAATTTGTTGGATGTTTATGATGCCAAAGCTATTGGATGAGATCATGTATTAGAATTGGCATCTACAAAGGCTGCTGATTCCTGACCTAAAGAATTGCCTTTTCAAAATAAACATTATTATTGAAATAATTTTTCATGGCTCTTTTACTTTTACAGTTACCACACAGAGGTGCATATTTTTAAATGTAATTATGTTCCTTATTTTTTTCAACATTTAATTTGTCGCTATGTAATATGCAATATTTCCCTAAATATTGGAAAATGTTTTGGAATATCATTTTTTCTTTGTATTTGCATTTTTATTCATAGCTTTTTAACACATATTTTTGTATGCATACCTGAACTGTGAGAATTATCCCTAAATTCATAAACATGCGTTCATGAGTCGTTTGCTATCTTGTAATATCAGGATTTGTAAATTTTGCCTGAACAAATTTTTCATCTAGTCTTGATAGGGAAAAGCTCTTACTAGTTGAATCCTGCTGCCTTTGCATTGACTGCTTTACTTTGTGTTTTGTATCTCTTTACATTAGCAAGTGTAGACCTATATTGTAATCATTTTATTTTTAGTCAATTGTTTACACTGTATACTGGCATTTTGCTGTTTCATTTGTCACTATTTGATTTTAATGTTCTTTTGTTGAGTAAAAAGAAAGCCAGGAACTCTCTAATTAATTTATAATTGAAATTAGCTTTATTTTGAAATAAAAAAACATCTACAGAAAGAGTTTTTCTATTTCTAGATTTCTTCAAAATATATGGCTTAAAATATAGCTGCTACATACAGAACTATTCACTTATATTTTTAGTTCAATCTCTAGATCTTTTAGGTTTTTATTTGTCCCCATAGGACCAAAAGGCAATTGCAATCTTCCTTATTAGACATGGCAGAAAAAAATGTGACTGCTTTTAGATTAAAATCCAAATGTGTCAGCAAAGACAAAAAAACCTTGAGCTTTCAATGGCAAGAAAGTTTCTATAAGTTTCTATAAGTATTGATCCAGCTTTTGCCTGAGTAAAGGTAGAGCTTTATGACGTAGAGTACAAAATCTGTAGATTTTCTATTTAATGATAATGATTATTGATGCAAGTTAAGCAATATTTGCTCTTGGATAATGTTGGAATGTAGGTGTTATGAACACGACATAAGCATGAAAAACAGCCATCTTTCTCTCTGTGTATATAATGAAAGTGTTTTATGTAGGAGAAATTTAATTTGTCAATGATGCATATTTGTATTGACACATACACATACACAATTAGATAGCTCAAAGTATATACTTTGGATTATAACTTTCAGTTGAAATGATTCACATGTATATGCCACTGTATCCAGCTTTTACCTTATTTCTTGCAAAAACTCCTTCTTCCTCTTTTATTTAATTAAAAGTAATTATAGATTAAAATAAGGAAAAACAGAGATTTCTTTATACCAATAGCATAAGAAATAATTTTTGATTGTCAGCTGTGTTCATATGTTATACTCTATGATACTCAGACATTCCTAGCAAGGCAGACACGTGATGAGTGATTTGCGCATGTCTAACATTCCATTGCATTTTTTTTCTTCTGCTGCTGTCCTCTGATGAGGGAGGACGTGATTCTTAGATTGCAAAAATGTAGCTATTAGGATTATTGGTTTTTATATTCTTTTCTACTGAAATAAATATCTTGTTATTTAGACTTTATTGTCGGGCTTTATTTTGACAAGGATTAGTTTTCAAGGGAAAAAGATCTTATCACCTCTAAGCCATAAATCCTCATCCCGTCAATCAGACTAAACAATATAACATTATAACAGAAGAAACATGCACAAACATCCTAACAGCAGCGAGAATGGTGTATGCACAGCAATGGAAAAGTGAAAACACCCCTTTAGAAAAGGAGATAATAAGGAAGATTAACATGCGCAGAAATGGATAGAGTAACGTTAGAATTAAAAAACAAAGGAGAGACAGAATATCATGACACATGGAATAGATTTTATCAATGGCTGGAAACATGAGATGGGAGTCGGAACATGAAAAAATTAGGTTAAGTAGACCTGACATTTTGCTTCTCATCCAAAAAGCTTCTGGATGACTGAGAATCTCTACAAACTTTTCTGTGAGTGATTCCAAAGATACCTTTAATGTTAAAACATTAATTAGTACATAGTCAGCCCCATAGCATAATTTGATGTCTTATTTGGGTTGAGTCTCTGCACGTCATGGTCACAAGATGAAGGAAGCAGCTTTGTTCCTTACTTTCATCTTTCATGTCAAATGGCTTTTGACATTTGATTCAAATATTATTGATACAGACAAATTGTGTCCTTCCTTTGTTAGAATTTCTTTGGAACAGTTGGTTCCAAGTTAAGTTGATTTAGGCATGATGAGTCTCTCTTTGTCTCCTATCACCTTTCCTGCCTTTTATTATCCATTTTCTCTGTGCATGTTTTCTTTTACCTGGGTACCTTTTTAACCATTGTGTGTTTGATCACTCAGAATTCACATTGATGGTCTATTTTGGGACACCCTATTTCCAATGCCTTTTCAGCTATCTTCTTTGATTCTTCCTGAGAGAACAATGCATACACATCCCAGCTGGATGATACCATAAAAAAGAGGCATTGCAACAAGTGTGCTGTTGTGTAGTAATTATTTTGGCATAATTGTATGGCAGTGTCCTAAATACAGCCACCCAAGTAACCTGATGCTTTAACGAAAGCTGTGTTGAAAATAAACACAATGAAAATAGATCCTTTTTTTCTAGTTTCCAAGTTTATTTTGAGCATCTTATTCATCAGGAATGTCTATTGCTCCCTTCATGTCCAACCAGCATTTCCGACGGAATATATCTGCAGTTATCCAGGCTTAATAACTTTCAACAGAAGAGGTTGAACCTTTATTTACTCTGCTATTAATATTAATGACACAAGTTTCACTGGAATGTTTACAGAGAAGGAAATGCTAAGAAATTTAAAAAAAATTTCAATTGAGAAGCATTTAAATTCACTTAAAAAAAACCAAAAGCTACAAATAAGAAATTTAAAAGTTTAAATTTAAAAAATCAGTAAATAACAGGAGCAGTGAAAATACCTAACTTAAAAGTAATATATGTTACAAAAATGATGTTATGAGATAAGTTATTCCAGATATTCCTGCTAATTTGGCATTTTTAAAAGTCTGTTGGCAACTGAGTACAGTAGACTGTGACAAAAACATATTTCTTGCTACAACAAAGGAATCTGATTTTTTTAAAAAAATATTTATAGTAGCAGTGTAGATCCAGGAGAAAAATAAAGCTGAATTAAGTTAATCCACATTCAGAAATGGCAAGGGGGAAATAAAACAGTTTAGGTTTAGTGTTGTCTAAGTGCAAAATAACCTGAGGCATAAAAAATTGATATTGATATTTTGCGGTTGGACAAGAAATACGTAAGATAGAAATTGGCCATATTTGCTCTGAAATCTTGCTGCATCATTGGTAATGAACCAGTGCTCCTGTTGAGGCAACAGGGTACTTTAGATGGCAAAGGACCAATGACCTGCTTTATATCATATAACTCAGGAAACTGAAACAGGAGGTTCCTGCTGTTGACTTACAAGAACTACTGTCTAAGCCCCTTTACCTAATGTAGTGCTAGCCCTGCTACTTTAGGATGTGTTAAGGGCAGGAGTGAAATTCAGCAGGTTCTGACAGGTTCTGGAGAACCGGTAGCGGAAATTTTGAGTAGTTCAGAGAAGCGGCAAATACCACCTCTGGCTGGCCCCAGAGTGGGGTGGGAATGGAGATTTTGCAATATCCTTCCCCCAGGAGTGGGGAGGAAATGGGGATTTTGCAGTATCCTTCCCCTGGAATGAGGTGGGAATGGAGATTTTGCAGTATCCTTCCTCTGCCACGTACACCAAGCCATGCCCACAGAACCGGTAGGGAAACATTTTGAATTTCACCCCTGGTTAAGGGTGTATTTTCACTATTTTCATTTGTAGTTATAAATTTTCTGACTGTCACCATCAACACTTTGTGGGTATCTCCATATTCTAAAATGAAAGAATCGATGAGAAGGAATATAGTCAACCTGACTGTACTTTCCACTGCACCCTATATTACCATCAATATCTGAAGGATATTATGATGATGAGACAAGAGAGACATAGATCCCATCAGCTTCAACACCCTGAGATTTCCAGCAAGATAACTATGGGCACCAATGTGACAACAATCTTCTCCTTTGGCACTCTCTAGAATCCATGCCTAATCTAACTTGTTTGGTCTGTGATTTAATATTCTACCATTTTATGACTGGAAAAACCCGCTTCTCATAGCCAAAAGGCACCATCCATAGAACAGCCAGTATGCTAATTTTTTTCCTACTAAAATCTATGGCATCAATTAGATAAGAGTACTTTCATCAATAATATTTTAAAATATTAAAAACATAGGAATGATCAGTTAATTGCAAGGCTGTGTTTCTTACATTTGCCAATAATTAACCAAGTGCAAGGCCTACATGAAAACTGTGATGGATGAAATCTTCCTCTATAGTTTGGCCTCCAACAATTCATTATTTGTAAAATAAGTATAGAGGGTTCATTTTGTTGTCATTACTATTTAGTAAGTGGTATGAGTTTTTATTCACTGTATTTCATTCTAAACTAAATCTGACAACACTTGATTTATGGATTGTGTGCCATCCTGTCAGTGTTGATTCTTAGCAACTATGTAGATAGATTTTTCCCAAGACAATCTGCACCCAACCTGACACTTCAGTTTTCCAATGACATACCCATCTTTGTCCATTGTGTCAATCCACTTTGTTACTGGTCATCTTCTTTTTCTCTTTTCTTCCACTTTCCCCAGCATTTCAGACTCCCCCCCCCCCAGAGACCTTGATTTTCACATAATGTTAGTATGATAATCTGAGCCTAATCATTTGTGCCTTGGATGAGAACTTGGGGGTGAAATGTTTGATTACCTATTTGTTTATTTTCTTGGCTTCCCGGTTTTTTTCAGAAGTCTTCTCCAACATCAACTTCAAAAGCATCAATACCCTAGAGAAAGTGCAGAAGAGAGCAACCAGGATGATAAAGGGTCTGGAAAATAAAACATACAAAGAGTGGTTGCAGGAACTGAGCTTGGCCAGCCTGGCGAAGAGAAGGACCAGGGGTGACATGATAGCAATATTCCAATACTTGAGGGGATGCCACAGAGAGGAGGGGAGCAGGCTGTTCTCTATAGCACCAGAAAGCCAAACAAGGAATAATGGATGGAAGCTGACCAAGGAGAGATTCAACCTGGAAGTGAGGAGAAACCTTCTGACGGTGAGAGCAATCAACCAGTGGAACAGCTTGCCAGCAGAGGTTGTGAGAGCCCCAACACTTGCAACCTTCAAGGGGAGACTGGACTGCCATCTGTCTCAAATGGTGTAGGAACTCCTGCTTGAGCAGGGGGTTGGACTAGATGACCTACAAGGTCCATTCCAACTCTAATAATAAATCTAAAAAAATCTAAAAATCTAAATACTTTCTATAACCTGCTTTTTCAATGTTCAGTGTTCACTTCCCTTGTCTAAACAATTCTGATCCTTGTAGTAAAGATATACTCTGGCATGTGAACATAACTATCTTCATTATTAATTCTAAAGCTGTTTAATCAGGGGTGGGTTCCTCCCGGTTCGGACCAGTTTGCCCGATCTGATAGTGACCCACTGGTGATGTCAAAATGACATCACTGAACCGGATCAGTCAGTGCCAGTCCGTGGGCACCGCCATCTCTTTCTTTTTTGAATTTTTTTGAAATTTTTTTTGAATTTTTCCCCCTTCTGAGCATGCACAGAAGCCGAGTTCTGGCCCTGTGCATGCGATCACCATCTTTTTTTCTGCTAAGTTCCCCCCCCCCTGATTTTTCATTACTGCACATGCGCGCACCCACAAGGCGCACCCACAAGGCACGGGAGGGAGGGAGCGAACTGGCAGTGAGGTAAGTTGGAATCCACCCCTGATTTGGGCTGGAAAACACCCCCACCCCATCCCTTTATGCACTAGAGTTGTCCTTCTGCTTTCCCCGGTTGCTTCCCTGATTCCTGCACTACAAAAAAACCATTGAAAAATCAGAATGATTGGCCCTTTTTGCAGGAGGCTCTCCTAACAGAAAAGGAAGGGAAGGGACTGGCGAGGAGAAATATACTGAATCAGTATGAGGAAACCTCCCAGTTTTGTAGCAGCGCTGCTGAATTTCAAAAGAGAACCCAACAGTTCCTCCCCACGTGAGTTATTTGTGCCTGTGCAAAGCAAAACTTTACTGAAGGAAAAAAAAAGCAACAGGAGGAATCAGGGAAGCAACTGGGGAAAGCAGAAGGACAACACCTGTGGATAAAGGGATGGGATGGGTGGAGTTTTTTTCCAGCCCAAATGATTTAGGGCAACGTTTATTCTCAGCAGAGCCAGGGTGGGCAGGCAGGCAGCGGCACAAAGATAGTTTATTTATTTAGCTATGCTGGCTGGAGAATCCTGGGAGTTGAAGTCCACAAGTCTTAAAGTTGCCATGGTTGGTGACCCCTGTTCTCTCCTACATATGTGTGTGTATCTGTGTGGGTATAGATTGTATTCCTCTTCGCTCCCAAGATGGCCTGCTGTCCTTCCCATGAAGCCAAGGGGACAATGGGTGGGAGGGACTTGTGAGCCAATTTGTTCACTGACGGGCTGAGCCCCAGGGTGACCAGCAGCTACGAAGGCCGTGGCAAGGCAAAAAGGACTCAGAATGTGAACGCCTTTAGGTGAGGATGACCACTGCTGCGGCCACTGTCCCGGGTCATTCCCTCCTCCCCCCTGCTTAGTCCAACCCCAGGGTCATTTTTGCCCGCCCATGTACTAACTCTACCCATGTGGTTATTAGTCAAGAGTTTTTTAAAATGTCAATCTTTCCCAGTGGTTTGCGGCTGTTCTTCTGAGTCCTACTGTTGGGATTGGTGGGAAAGAGGGGAGGAGGAGCTGCAGTTCTTGCTCGATGCCTTTGGGCCAGGTTCTTTATAGCTGGATTCAGGTACAGCCAAGTACAGCCTTACTTAAACATAGTTTAGCTGCTCCAGATGAGCCATTGTTCCCCTCGCCATGCCTGAACATACAGTTGCCTCTTGCCCACCCTGCTCCCTTGCACCCGGGAGCAGCAGGGACAATCTGCAGGGGAGCAGCTCCAGATGAGCCCACGTCTCCCAAAGCCGCCGCCGTTGGAGCTGCAATAGGCAAGAGGCGGGCATGGCGGCTGTATGTTCAGGCAGGGTGAAGGGGGGGGAATGGCTCTGGCCCTGTTCCACTGCACCAGCAAAGAAGCACAAAAGTTCCAGCCCATCTGCCTCACGAGCGAAGTGGGTGGCGTGAAGGAGACCGCTCGGCAGCAGGAGGTTGTGCGGAGGAGGGGTGGTGGGGGACCCCCTGTCCTCCCCTCGCCTCCCCTCCATGCACAAAGATGAACCACTGCCTGCCCTGAACTCCTTGCCACTCCCGCACTAATGCCCCGGCCCCACTTAGCCTCGCTTCTTTGCTGGTCTTGGAGCTGAAGCCAGGAAGGCAAGAGGGGCGGCTGTGGCGGCAACGGTGCTCTAGGACAGCACATGACAGGGGACGTGCCACTGCCTGGATAGGATGGGCCGGCTGCCCTCCCAGTCCCTACTACCTCCACCCATCCTAACACAATGTCACCGGCCGCCAGCCCCGGAACTCACGGTCACTGGACGAAACCGCGGTGACTTACCCTTCCCACACAACCTAACACGGCTTCGTTAGGACACCTGTCCCAAGCCTAAGGGAGAGATCAGTTCCCTTCTTCTATCTTCAAATGAGATAGGTACACTTATTTAATCACATATACTCGCCTGTGACGTCTTGTCCTGGCCAGGATTCAGTTCAGACCTCCTTTCCTACCCTCAAGGGTTCTTGGACTTGCCGTCAGCACCATTGGCCCCTTGGAGGTGCCTCTGCTGTCTCCCGGAGGTTTAAACCCAGTGGTGCCTGAAGAATATTCAGAAGTGGCCCCTATCCGTGTCCAAGGGGTCGGGCAGCCCTCAGCGCAACAGCGCCTCACTTAACGTCCCATCTGGGGTGCCAGAACTGTTGTGGAAAGAATGGAACCAGCAAGCTCTTTCCAGGGAAGGAAAAGGTTTATTGAATGCGCAGGTTCAAAGCAAAGAAAAAGGCCTGAACCCCGAATACTAATCAGGGTCCTTCTTTTATACATTGGTTTACTTATGCATTTCCTATGTCCATTTATGGTATACAATTAGGCAGATATATCTTAAAATATCATAAGGAACTGGGAACAGACAGTTAGGCAAATTATACATATGAGCACAGATGTTTCCAGGCTCTGTGGTTTGTCCTTGACATTTTAAGGAACAACACAAAAGTTCATACATATACCACTATAATACTGTAGACAAAGAGAAACTCCCTTTCTCATGGTCAGCATATCTAGAAAGGATACATATATTATTAGTGCTGACAGGACAGTTCCTTTTTGCTTAACTAATGGCTATTGAGATACGTGTCTGCATGCCTTGTTACATTGTCCAGACCTGTCAGGCCTGGCTCTGAGGCCTAATGGATTGTTGCCTCTACCTCAGACTTATGACCACAATTGAGCCCAAAATTTTGGTTGCTAAGCAAGAGCATTGTTAAGTGAGTTTCACCACATTTTATAAGTTGGCCACGCCCACCCAGTCACCCGACCACCAAGACATGCCCATCTGAAGCCACTCCCACCTGACCTCCAAGCCACACCCATAGAACTGGCAGTAAAAAAAATTGGAACCCACCCCTGTGTTTAATGTATCTGTTATCATTAGACTGATCTTTATATTTAATCTTAGTCCCATGTTTTTGCTTTGGTTCTTGCTTATTAGAACTACCTTTTCCTGTGGGCATGGCTAGGTGGGGGGGTCATGTGACTGAGTGGGCATGGGCATGAGTGATGGCAAGTTGGCCACACCCACTCAGTCACATGCCCCCTCACCTAGCCATGCCCACCAAACCAACAGCAAAAAATTTTGAAAGCCACCACTGGTGCACTTGGTATAATTCACAAATGGTTCAAGGAATTTACTTTGAGCCTGTGGGAAAACATCCCTTTCTTTTATGGTGACACTGAGCCCAGCAACTGAAAATAATCAATAATTTGTAACTTGCCCTTTTATAAGTTCCTGACTTATGTTTGTTACATCTAGCTTGTCCTCTAATTGTTAAGGAAAGATTCATGGACTTACTTGGGCATAAAAGATAACATTCCCTTATTTATCATTTTCTTTCTGAAGGCAGATAGCTCTGCTGTTAATCACGGGGAACACTAAATAGTCAAGCCAGTCCTGAAAAGTCCGCATTAACACAAAATCCATTTGCTAAAATAGAATGCAATGAAAATTGGACTTCAGAATAGCTCAATATTCAGCAGCTGAAATAGAGGCAGCCGCAGGCAAGGAGTCATTTTAATGATAAAAGGCCATCATTTGTATGTCAACAGAGCACTGTTTCAATAGAGAGAGAACAACCAGGAGGATTAGACAATACATGGCACATCCTTAATGCGGTAATTCGCAATATGTACAGTCAATAATCATATTCCCAGTAAAAAGGAAAAAAAATCAGCCTTAAAAATGTAAAAGTGGCAGAAGACAAAAGTCAAAAGCCATAAGATTAATTTAGGTCCCAGTTCCAATTGTAGGTTGACTGAAAGCCGAATATGTCACAATGGAACCACTCAACACAAAGTAGTACACTAACAGGAAAGAAATATGAGATGATAGAATCAGGATGAGAGTAAATTGAATGATAAAATCTATTTGGCAACTGTTACTAAAAACAAAACAGTGTGAAGAATTTTCTTCCACTCTCTTTTTTTTAAATTGCTTCAAAAATAAAGAAAAAGAAATATTGTTATGACAGTGGGATACTGATGAACAAAGGTATATGACAAAAAGATGGTATTGTATGGCAATCTATTTCAGGTCAATCACATTATTCCATGCTGATGACATTTGGAATTCAACAACTGCTGAAGGTCAAAGTTTATCTATCCCTGACCTAAAGAAATCTAAGCTGTTTTGTTGTAATAGGCTGGAAGCTATTGGTAAAATAGGATTAAGCCGTCAATTTTATATTCCCAAATCAGATCTCTGATGTTTTCATGTAGACTCAGTGAAATCAAGGTGAACGCAACTCTAAAATCTCTAATTAGCCATTTTAGCATTCCAAATCCTCAATTGCTTATACTGTACATACACAGACTTTTCATGTTCCTTTAAGTAAGAACATAAATAAATTAATACCTTCATTAGTAACTTAAACTGAGTTTTCTACCAGTTAGATTGTGGCAATGTCTCAGTTCAACTATTTTAGCCTTCTTCAAAGACAATTCAAAGTCTTCAATTAATCTAAAATAGATTAATTTGGATTACTGCATGTTTACTAATTGGGACTAATTTATATAATCATGTGACAGAGATACATTTCTAGCTGCATTAATTGCCACCCATTTGAGGTATTCCCATTTTAAAGGCCTAAATAGTTTAAAGGCACAGTTCTTTGACTCTTTGGCTCAAATCCTTCCTTTGCTTGCACCCTACTAAGAAAACTGAATGAAGTTACTATAAAAGAAAAGGGCCTCTACTTGTGACAGCCTTTCTCAGGGAAGGAATCCTGGTACACAAAAATGTGAAGGTGTCCTTATCCTTAATAAGTAATCTGATTCTCCCTCCCCTTCTGATGTCTGCCCAGGGAAGTGCATTATTAAATTTCGTGTATACTAATAATGACAAAATTGTCTTCTATAGGGAAGTGTTGATAGCAGTAGCTGTAGCCCTTAGATTTATATACCATTTCACAGTGCTTTACAGCCCTCTCAAAGGGGTTTACAGAGTCAGCGTATTGCCCCCAACAATCTGGGTTCCCATTTTACTGACCTTAGAAGGTTGGAAGGCTGAGTCAACCTTGAGCCGGTGAGACTCAAACTGCCGAATTGCAGGCAGCTGGCAGTCAGCAGAAGTGGCCTGCAGTACTGCATTCTAACCACTGCACCACCACAGTTCACATTACAGATCCAGAACATATTAGCAGTTGCAAGGTTTGGGGGTATTTCTTTTTGAATGGATTTAGTGGATGCTTTTTAATAGATACATATATTTGTCAATCACAACTTTCCCTCATCTAGGTTTAGTGTTACTATACATTATTGTGATGCATACTTTTGAAAGAATACACCCCTAATATAAAAAAAACCTCCATTTTTATGATCCTGTAATCCCTTAATTCAGGGTAGAGCCAGGGCAGCTGGATGGAGCTGAGTGTTTATTGGCTGGATGCCCTTCCTGACGCCATGTGGAGTTCACAGCAAATATTTTTTTCTTTGTGCCCTAGTATAGAAATATTTGCCACTAGCTAGGATTGAACTTTCAACCTTCTAAGTGGGAGGCGAGCATCTTCATCACTAGGCCACCATGCAACTCAATATAACTTCTCAGTAATGGAAGGGACGTTGTTACTTACCTGATACGTCCTTTCTCATAGGGGGGAGCCATCCTCCAAGAATGGGTTAAATCTGCCTCCTAGCCAATCCAGACCGAGTTATATCAAAGTATAAATACCACCCTCTTGCCTTGGCACCCCCTCTTTTATTCGAGGGAAGAAGGTGAAACTCGCTGTGCTTAACCATCAACCAACTGTTTTATTAATAGGATAACCAAAATTAGATAAGTCAACCATTAGAACCAAGAATCATTAACATATGTACATCAGTGTGGCAGTCCAGACCAACCCCAGACCAGGGAGGGACTTGGAGGATGGCTCCCCCCTATGAGAAAGGAGGTATCAGGTAAGTAACAACGTCCCTTCTCCATAGTGGGCAGAGCCATCCTCCAAGAATGGGACATACCAAAGACCCTTGTCCCTAGGGCGGGTGACCTACACTTGACTGGAGCTGCCACCGTCCCCCACACCTTGGTGTAACACCCTCCGACCAAAGTCCGCCTCCTCCGAGGCGTATAAGTCTAATTTGTAGTGCCGGACAAATGGGGTCGGAGAGGTCCATGTAGCCACCCGGCAGACCTCCGTGATGGATGCTCGTGCATTCCAGGCCGCCGTGGTGGCCGCGCTACGTGTGGAGTGCATGGTAAGTCCGGAGGGCCGGGGCAAGGACAGCTGTTCGTAAGTCAAGGAGATGGCTGCCCGTAGCCAACGGCCCACCATGGAGGACGATGCCTTGGAGCCCATGGATGAGGGACGAAAGGAAACGAACAGGGCTTCAGTGCGCCTGAAGCTGGAGGTACGCTGTACATATATGTCCAGGGCACGCCGAACGTCCAGCAGGTGCCATGTCCGTTCAGTGTCAGAAGTCGCATTTTGGTAAAAACTAGGGAGAACAATCTCCTGTGCCCTGTGGAAATACGTATTTACTTTTGGAACGAAGGTGGGGTCCAAACGGAGCACCACCCTGTCAGAGTGGAAGACACACAGATCCCCCCTCACGGACAGGGCCGCCAGTTCAGAGATCCGGCGAGCAGATGTTATTGCCACCAGGAAAACCACTTTGTACGTTAAGTGAATTAGAGATGCAGTAGAGAGTGGCTCGAACGGGCCGCTCGTCAGGGCAGTGAGCACCTTCGAAAGGTCCCAAGTAGGAAATCTATGGACCACCGGTAGACATAGGTTCGAAGCCCCTTTCAGAAACTGCTTCAGCAGTGGGTGAGCAGAAAGGGAGTCTAGACTTTGGCAATAAAGCACAGTGGACAGCGCTGCCACCTGTCTGCGGAGCGTGTTGATAGAGAGCCCCTTAGCCAGTCCCTGGCGTAAAAATTGAATGATATTAATGATTGATAATTCTACGGGGGAATTAACCCACCAGTGCACACCAACGGCAAAACGCTTTCCATGTGGCGGAATAAATACGCTCAGTGGAAGGCCTCCTAGAGGCCAGCATGATTGAGGCAATATTGTCCGGGACCATGCGGTGTTTCAGAGTGATCCGCTCAAGCGCCAGGCGGTCAGTTGTAGCCAGTGTGGCTCTGGATGATGGACTGACCCCTGGGCAAGCGACCACTCTGTCGGCGGGATCCGCCAGGGAGGTGACACGGACAGGGACATAAGGTCCGCGAACCATGCCCGCCTGGGCCAGTGCGGTGCCAGGAGTACGATCTCCGCCCTCAGTTGTAGGACCCTCCGAATGACCCTGGGGATCAGGGGGAGGGGAGGGAAGGCGTAGAGTAATCCCGGTGGCCAGGCGCATCGAAGAGCGTCGGTATCTGCTGCCCCCTGCGTTCGGAACCTGCTGACGAATCTGGGCAGTTTGGCATTCTCCGGGGTGGCGAACAGGTCGATGACCGGTAGTCCGAATCGGCTGATGATTTGCTGGAACAGGTCCGGGTGTAGTGACCACTCCACCGGATCGATGGGATTCCGGCTGAGCCAATCCGCTGTTGTGTTGCTCACCCCGGAGATGTGTTCTGCAGTGATGGAATGGAGATGCCGCTCCGCCCAGAGCCCCAGAATCCGGGCTTCGGCCATTAGGGCCTTGGAGAAGGTTCCGCCCTGGCGGTTGATATGCGCCTTTGTTGTTATATTGTCCATAAGGACTAGTATGTGTTTGCCCGACAAACTGCCCTGAAAGTGGGCAAGGGCTAACCTCACCGCTCGCAGTTCCAGGAGGTTGATGGGAAGGTCCTGCTCGGGGGCAGTCCAGGTGCCCTGTGTAATCTGGGACCCGAGATGAGCTCCCCAACCTGCGGTGCTTGCATCCGTGGTGAGGGTCAGGCGCTGTGGTTCCAGGAACTCCGTCCCTCTCCGAAGAGCAGTCGAGGACCACCATCTGAGGGATGCACGGACTGCGGCTGGAACTAGGACCCTGGCTGGGGAAGCGCTGCGATTGGCCCGCTGAAAGGGGAGAAGAAACCATTGGAGGTGTGCCCATGGGGTGATGTGTATAGCCGAGATCATCTTCCCCAGGAGCGAGGACAGCTGATTCAAGGGAACCCTTGGTTTGGCCAGAACTTGCTGGACTAAGGCCGATATGCTGTCCCTCCGCTCCAGGGAAAGGTACACCCTGCACTCCAGAGAGTCAATGATAGCCCCCAGGTGAGTTACCCTGGTTGAGGGAGACAGTTGACTTTTCCCCACGTTAACCAGGAACCCGTGGTGCTCGAGGGTGTTAAGGACTACCTGGATGTCCTGCTCTGCCTGGGGCAGAGAGGATGACTGGATAAGAATGTCATCCAGGTAGCACTGAACACGCACGGGTATAGCCCTCAGATGGGCGGTCAAGGCGGCCAAGATCTTCGTGAACACTCTAGGTGCAGAAGAGAGGCCGAAGGGCAACGCCAGGTATTCGTAATGCACCCCTGCATAACAAAACCGGAGGTATTGGCGGTGGGCCGAATTGATAGGTATATGGAGGTAGGCCTCCGAGAGGTCAATGGAGGCGAGAAAGTCGCCTGGCCTAATGCCCGCCAGGATTGATTGCAGGGTGTGCATCTTGAATTTCTTATAACAGATGTACTTATTGAGGCGTTTTAAATCCAGAATGGCTCTCCACCCGCCCGAGGACTTTGGGACTACAAATAAAATGGAATAGAATCCCTGCCCCTGTTGGTCCCTGGGCACCTGTTGGATGGCTCGAATGTCCAACAGGTGCTGGATTGCCTGATTCATCAGGGTCCGTTTGGTGATATTGGAAGATGAGGGGCAGCGTAGAAAAAACCTCAGGGGGGTGGAGAGAAATTCAAGAGATAGCCCTGACGAGAGGGTCTGCAAGACCCATGCGTCATTGGTGATTTCCTCCCATCGACCGGCATATAATGCCAGGCGACCCCCAATGGGAGGAACCGGTACGTCTATAGGTTTACCGGCGGTAAGGGCGACCACCGGCTCCTCTAAAGGGCCGTTTGGACCTGGACCCCTTGAAGGTTCTATCTGCGTTAGCCCGTGATCGTCCCCCGTACTGGCCCTGGTACCCGGTCTGGCTCTGGTAGCCCGACTGCCCTTGATACCCCGACTGGCTCTGAGGCCGCGTGTACCCATGGTCGGGTGCCTTAGGGGCCTTCCTAAAGAAGGGTTCCTTAGGCGTTTTGCTGCAATTTGACAAAATTTTACGTTTGTCTTTAGTTTCAGTTGTGACCGGGTCCAGAGCTGGGCCGAAAAGGGCCTGGCCAGAAATGGGGGCTGCAGCCAGTTTCCATTTGTGGCGCGCATCCGCCTGCCACGAGCGTAGCCAGTGCATGCGTCTCGCGATCACCGTAGACCCTATGGAACGGGCGGAGAATCTGGCGGATTGTAAAGTAGCATCAGAAGTGAATTGGGCCGCGGCCAACAGCTTCTTGATGTCCTGCTGAGCACGAATGTCTGAGACAGGAATGTGTTGTTGTAAGGCGTGGAGCCACTTGAGAGAGACTCGAGAGAAGAAGGAGGCCGTCATAGATGCTTTGATGGCCCAGGCGGATGCCAGATGCGCCTTCTGTAAGGCCGTCTCCGTACGTCGCTCCTCAGGCCGGAGCAGCTCATCTGGTTCGCCGGGGAGCTGTGTGGCTGAGTAGAGAGCCTTCACCGGAGCATCTATGGAAGACAGCTGGAGGTGTTGGGCCAGGTGAGGTGCTACATTGAAGTAGCGCTTGTCTTGCGCGCTAGCCAGGGGGCCCAGGCTGGGCGATTGCCACTGCTTGACCAAAGCATTCACGAAGAAATTGGGGATAGGTATCACCTCTGCCATTGAGGTCGTGGCCTCTTCGAAGATGGGATCATCCTGGGTCACTGCCTTAGGTGTTTCAGGCTGGGCAGTGGACAGGTTGGCAGTGGCCCTCGCCTTGTGCAGCAGTGATCTGAACAGGCTGGGATGAAAGAGACCCATGATGACGGGGGGCTCTGGGGCCATGTCCTCGTCATCAGACATTTTGATGTCGAGGGGCGCATCCTCCAGTCGGTCCTCCTCCACCTGGCCAGGTGTAGGTTGGTCCAGAGACACCTCAGAGCTCTGAGAAGAATCATCGCGGTCCTCAACCCCGTCCTGTGTGATGTTGAGAGGCTGGGGGAGAACTGCGCGTGGGGGTGGTGGTGAAACCGCCTGTCCCTGCGTGGCCTCTGCCATGGCTCTGATGGCTGCCTCGAGCCCCTTGCGAATGGCCGCATCCATCCTCACCTGCATGGCATCTGGTGTGACCGTGGGCGGATCCTGGATTACCTGCACCTCTGCCAGTGTCCCTTCATCTTGCTCCCCCCAGACATCCCCTTCCCTGAGATGGCAGTCCAGTTGTTCCAGGGATAGGCTGTCAGCAGAGCAGTCTGATGTGCGAGACAAGGGGGCTGGGGGGGCAACCTTCTGGGTCTTGTGGGAGCTAGACCCCATGTGGCCACGCTCATGGGAGTGAGTCTTGTGGCTGGACTTGCCTTGGACCTTTGACTTTTCAGCACCTTGTGCAGAGCTGGAGGATCTGGAGCGTGCAGAGGGAGATGAAGGGCGAAGTGGAGACCTGTCCCTGCCAATGGCAGGGCTCATAGTATCTAACACCCCCCCTTTGGCATTGTCCACCTCAGAAGTGGCCCTAGAGGTCTTCTGTTTAGCCTTTCCCTGCTTGCTGGGTTTTTCAGCCATTGTGGCTGAGCTAGGAAGCTGCAGGGGGCAAGGCAAACTAGTGATGAAGCAGAGATCCGATCAGAAGTAAAATGACAGGTTCGGCTTTAAAGCAGGTTTCAGAGTCAAGGCAGCTAGCAGCGAAGAGCAGAGCCGATTATCAATAAAAAGACAGAATCGGCTTGAAAAACCAGCTGCAGGGGGCAAGGCAGACTCGCAGCGAGGAGCGGAGCCGATTAGTAGCGAAATGACAGTTTCGGCTTGAAGGAACGCAGCTCCGGCAGTCACGAGGCCCCCGGCTGTCAATCAAGTTAATATATTCAAAATGGCCACCGCGACGATTCCTTCAGCTCCGTAACGGCTTTTCCCGCCGAAGGAGCCTCCCCAGCTGATTTTAATTGTGCCTGTCAAACTGCCGATCCAAGGCCTCTCTCTCTAGGCGAAGGCAGCGAGGGAGAATGCTAGCACCCTTTGCTGATGCCGCACGAGCGCTCGCGGCCGAGGTCAGCTCAGAAAGTCAATTAGGGATGCTAGCCGGCTTATGGGAGACAAACTCAAGCCGCTGGGAGGGGAACAAGGCCACCCGGACGCAGGGCTCCGTGGCTGAAGGTTGCAGTTGGTTCCACCCTCCCTGACAGGCACAAGGGGAGCTGCAGCTGTCCAGATGGCACTTAAGGTGGGAAACCAGCACACGCTAGGTGTGATTACAGGTTAAATTTCCCCCCTGGGGAGCCACAGGCCCCAGCTGGGGTAGGCCCTATGGCAACACCCAGTGAGCAGCGGTCAATGGGGTCTTGATTGACAGCTGTCAAAACACGATCCAATGAAGTAATAACTCACAAAAAACAGTAGAATCCAGTTGGAGAATTCAAGGATGGTTAAGTACTGTCCTTCTTGGCTGAAGACCGAGAAGAAAAGAGGGGGTGCCAAGGCAAGAGGGTGGTATTTATACTTTGATATAACTCGGTCCGGATTGGCTAGGAGGCAGATTTAACCCATTCTTGGAGGATGGCTCCGCCCACTATGGAGAAGCACCCTGTCATCCCTTTGAGATAGTCTGGACAAGAGGTATACCATGAGTATTAACTCTATTGTAAAGTTTAACAATAATCTTGCATGACTGAAACCATTTCTTTCCTCCTTTACTTTTATTGTCAGGAAAATTAGGAAGTCTCTCTTATAAAATGTTTCCCATGCTCTCTAGCTTTCTGTGGACTGAGATATCTTTTACATGCTGGTTGTCCAATCTGTCTCCCAAGGTCATTCCCACATACATTACAGACACGCAATAGCACTTTTCATATTCTCAAATATTAGCTCAATAAACCCCTAGGTGGATGTTGTCTTACAAGAATTTCTACCTTGCATAGAGTAACAGGAACATGCTTAAAAACTAAGCTTGGTTGTGTTTGTGGCAAAATCTATGACTGAATGGAACTGCTCATATTGTCAAAAGACAATGCTGCATGGGACACAGTTCTGAGTAAGCATCACAACCTAGGCTACATCTTCTCTGTGCATTATGTGGGATGCAAACCCAATATAGTTTGAGCCACTATGGGAGGTAGAGATAAATACCTATGGACCATCTGGTGATGATTATGTCACGTGGATAATGTGGGTAGGAAAAAATAATAAATTATAAAGAACCTGGATGGATGAAATGAAAGGGGAAAAAAGTGTGATATGTGAATCTCAAACGAAAAGAAATGAAAAAGATGCAATAGACCTAATGAAAATGTCCTGATGTAGTGAAATGGAATTGATTAAATCATACATGAGATGAAATTGTAGATTTAATTATGAATAAAGAGAAAAGGGGAACTTGTATATTGATGATACTTGCATGCTATGCTGCAGAGAATAGAGTCAATAAAAAAGACCAGGACTAAGTTGAAGGAAGATGAGTGTGGCATTGAAACTAAGAAAAATGTTATTCTGATAGGTAACATTAATTGATAGGTATAAATGGTGAATGTTTGATTGGTATCTGTTTAGAAAAAGATATGTTGCTTTGAAAAGATAGTACAACCTAAGGTCTATTAATCATATCCATAGAAAGAGATGCAGTTAAAAAGAATGATTGATTTGATGATTTATGATAAAATACTGAGAGAAGTGGTGAATTCTTGTCAGCAGATTGTTGTGAAATGTATGAATGTGACAAAGTTTATTGTATGTTTTTTAATTCAGAGAAACTGTATTATAGCTAACATTATAGCTAATATAGCTTGATTGATGGAGTTAAATGCACATACCCTGTATATGGAATTGAAGTTTGGATGCTGAATGAGATATGATGCATATAAAGTATAAAGGAAAGTAAGTGGAATGCTTAGTGAATGTTTTGACATTAAGCAGGGTATCAGACAAGGATGTGTGATGTCCCTTGGGGTGTTTAATGTGTTTATGGAGAAACACATGAGGAATGCTTGTGGAAAACATGGAGGTATGTTGGCTGGGGATATGAATATGTATGCATGTTTGTATATAAATTATGCCATTTTGTGTTATTTCAGTAAGTAAAGCAGCATACAAATTGAAGAATAAAATGCAACATAATAAAGGTGGAAATTTGGAGTTGCGAATCTAAATTATTTGCAGTAAATGTGTTTGACATTAAAAAATGTAGTGAATAATTGCATGTCAGACCCTAACTGGGAAAAAGCAAGTTTTTCATTTTTTGTATGTTGCCAGAATGGGTGGTTGTTGTTGTTGTTGTTGTTTTGGTTTTCTGTTTGCAACTTCTAGTGGAAAGGAATGGGAATATGTGTTCTTTGTTAGAAATGGATGTTCTGTGGAAAGAAAGCAAAATGTTCCTTTTGTTATGAGGGAAGAAGCAAAGATAGTTGTATCCTACATTGTGTTGCTACCTGGTTGCTACCCACTAAATGCAGTAGAAATAGCTTAGTTCAGAAGCCTTTGTGGGAAAGCAAGTAGAAATGGATTAGATAGGAATGGATGCTGAGTGACTGTAGCCTAAATATAAAAGTAGGTGACCATTATGGGGGAAAAAAACATTCAGTGGTTTGGTTAATCAAACTGCAGAATATCTATAGAAAGGGGGAAAAATGGAGAAAAAAGAGAGAGAAAAGTCTGACAAAAATGTTATATTTGGATGGAACTGATAAAAAAGATAAATATTTAGGTTTTGGTTTTTAAGGACAAAAGAACTGACTAAAGGACTGGAATCAGAAATACATAAATAGTTTAAATATTTATAAATACAGTTTATCAATTGAACTATAAGAATGTGGAAGTGAGAAACTAAATATTTATAGTGTTTTAGTGGAGCTTTAGGCACTCAGAGATTCAAACTCTGCTAAAATAATTCAATGTACTTCGTTTCATAGTTTAATGTCTTATCAATGAAGCATCAAGCACTTGGTAAGTCCTTTGTCCATTTACTTTGTCCTTGTCCATTTACTGATATTGTATTTCAAGTATTAATTGTGTATTTTTTCCTTTTCCTTCCCTCTTTCACTTGTTCATTTTCCCCTTCTACTAAAAATATTAATAAATTAAAAAATAGAAAACATATTTAAATGTTAAAGGGGATAGCAATAGCAATAGCACTTAGACTTATATACTGCTTCATAGTGCTTTACAGCCCTCTCTAAACAGTTTACAGAGTTCAGCATATTGCCCCCAACAATCTGGGCCCTCATTTTACTGACCTCAGAAGGATGGAAGGCTGAGTCAACCTTGAGCCGGTGAGATTTGAACAGCTGAACTGCTGAACTGCAGTGCTGCTTTTAACCACTGCGCCACCTCGGCTCAGGATGTGTATGGTGTATGGACTTAGTGGAAACAAGAATAGTTTCTAAGGACAGAAAGTTATGAAATAGTTAAACAGAGTTATAATAAATATCAATAGAGTGAACTAGATTTGCCTATTTTTACCTCCTGCCTTTAATTTTTTTTTGTTTACTTATTCCCTTTTTTACACTTTGCATAACTTTGCTTAACTCAAAAGGGAATTGTTTGATGGCTTTGTTTATATGTAAGCTTTTGGATGCCTGTTTCACAAATAAGCACTTCCTTTGTGAAAATGCAGAAGCTGCTATCAAATTCTGCTTCATCTAGGTATCAGTGCTGCTACTCTGGAATCTTTTGGCATATGTTGGCATAAGAAATATTTATACAATAGTTTATTCAATGTGCCATGCATAACAAACTATTTATTTAGTTTTGCTTTCCCAGCTTCAGCATGCATTCTGCTTCTCAAACCCTGAAGGAAGAGATCCAACCATTATATCTTTACTATATAAAGATTATACTTCTCATTTGCTTCAGAATGTGCCATCAACCACTGCACAACACAGGCTATAAAGTTGAATTAGGTGTATTGTAATCTGGGGAAAAAAAACCTTCTAGTATCTAGACAGGCCAGGTAAACATCTTCCCTCATTCTGCCCCCATTCTAACTCAAGGTCTCTTGGAGCGCATGCTCCAATATGTTGTTCTTCTGTTCATGTATATTTTGCTTGGATGCTTTTGCATCATGTTTCTTCAACTCAATTGAAAATATTTTTTTAGAAGGTAGGAAAACATTATTAAAATAGGTGTGGGTTACAGAGTTCTTGCACTTACTTTAGTACAGAGAAACTAAGGAAAGTACATAGGTATCTAACTTTCATTGCCCAGAGAGTCTTCTAGCAGCCTACATGTTCCCTTTCTTCCCATATTTGTATTCAACCTGAAAAGAAAAGAATCTTTTTCAGATTAGAAACAAGGGATTATAGAGAGACTGCAGAATGGTGGACTAACATGTGAAAGAAAACAGTAACTGCGTAGAAATGTGCAAACTAACAATGCAGATTCACGGAAAAGACGACACGGATTTCTTCAAAATATGGAATAAGGTATATAATTGGATCAAACAAAACCCAAAATTAAAAATTTGGCAGATGAATTGAGATATATTTATAAATGCTTTCTTTACAAGCTGTAATTAAATAAACTAATTTATGGATGATAATCACCGATACTCACGACATGGAATGTACTTAAAATGTATATATAGATTTTGATACGAAACAAACAACTTAATAACGCTGTTAAAGCATTGGACTATTTCGTGCTGTTGTTTGTAAATATGTGTACTCGTTTGTGTTTTGTGTGTTTTGTTTGTGTCTTTGTGTGTTTTGTTTGTGTCTTTTTTCTTATTGTAAAAATTTAATAAAGATTATATATAAAAAAAGAAAACAGTAACTTCAGTGTCTTCAGCTACCTTGCAGTACCAAAAAAAAGCACTACTTATAAAATTGATAAAACAGTGCCATCTATAATGGGTGGGGTGTTGAAGAAGTCAAAGTGTCACCGACAATTGTGTGGTCATGGCTGCCATCTTGACTTTTTTTTTTTTTTGAGCCAGTTAAACAGACACTCCTGAGAACAGAACTCAGTGAAGAAACATTTCTGGAAATTGCAAGACAGATTTCAGCTCCGTACTGATATGAACACAACAAATCTAATTTACACACATTGCTCTCTTGAATTGTCATTCTTATACTATCAAAATAAGCTGGGAAAAAACATTCATTTTATTGTGTGAGCAATAACATTCCTGAAAAGTGGTAGTAGTAATTGTTTTAACTCATGAAGAAAGGAAGCTTCAATTTTCCTTGGGAGTGTTATTTAACTTTCCTGTCTTCAACTGCAATCTCAAGGTATTTATTGACATTAGGAAAAAGCTCCCATTTGGTGCCCAACTGGCACATATATCTCTGGGAAGTGTTACTCAGCAATCACATCCAATGCTTGTTAGTTCCTCAGTTAAGTGTTCCTGAAGGATTTGTTTTCTCTTAGCTACTTCAAATACAGATTGAACTGGTTTTGTTTAACGTTCATTTGAAGTAAAAAGAAAGGATGTTAATCTGCTATGACAAAGCAATATTTATTTATCTGCAGTACTTAGACATGCTGGCTGGGGAATTCTGAAAGTTGAAGTCCACATATCTTCAAGTTGCCAAGGTTAAGAAACACTGCCTTATTGACCCATGTGGGGAAAATAGAATGGATGATTCTAACCTTTCCAGTAATCCCATTCTCAGTTGAAGTAATTAAAAAGACAGAACTGGAAACTGGGTTAATTTGCAGCAGGATTTTCTGACCTACCTTCAATGATTTAAGGGCTTCTCTTGATTATATGAACATCCTTTTGTGCAATAAATCTTCTAATTTACGATAGTTAAGTATCTTGTTTTCTTTATGTGAGTCACATCTTGACCCTTTTCATACTTAACATAGGCACCTGCTAATCAAATCATTACTGTCTTACATTATTTCATCATTTCTCACTGACCAGTTAGGCAATAGCTATGACTTTTGTGACCAAGAGGTTTGCTTTTTAAGACATTCACTCTCTAGATCAGTGTTTCCCAACCTTGGCAACTTGAAGATGTCTGGACTTCAACTCCCAGAATTCCCCAGCCAGCGAATGCTGGCTGGGGAATTCTGGGAATTGAAGTCCAGACATCTTCAAGTTGTCAAGGTTGGGAAACACTGATCTAGATCCTATACCTTCCTTTTTATTGGAGGGTTGTGTGGTTGTTGATTATCCTCACTCAGTAAAGGACCTTGGAGTACTCTTCTCTAATGATCTAAGTGCCAGAGCCCACTGCAACAGCATTGCTAAGAAGGCATTAAGAGTGGTTAACCTAATCTTGCGTAGCTTCTTCTCTGGTAATATTGTACTTTTAACCAGAGCATACAAAACATTTGCTAGACCACTTCTCGAATACAGCTCATCTGTCTGGAACCCACACTACATATCAGACATTAACACAATTGAGAATGTCCAGAGATATTTCACAAGAAGAGTACTACATTCCTCTGTTCGCAGCAGAATACCCTATGCCACCATACTTGAAATTTTGGGGCTAGATAATTTAGAACTACGCCACCTTCGATCTGACCTAAGTGTAGCACACAAAATAATCTGCTACAATGTCCTACCTGTCAATGACTACTTCAGCTTCAACCACAACAATATACGAGCCCACAATAGATACAAACTTAATGTAAACCGCTCCAAACTTGATTGCAAAAAATTCGACTTCAGCAACAGAGTGATCAATGCCTGGAATACATTACCTGACTCTGTAGTTTCTTCCCCAAACCCCCAAAACTTTAACTTTAGACTGTCTACCATCGACCTCACCCCATTCCTAAGAGGTCTGTAAGGGTTAGGGTTAGGTTTAGGGTAAGGGGCGTGCATAAGCGCACCATCGTGCCTACCGTCCCTGTCCTAATGTACCCATGTATTCGTAAAATCTCTTGTATTCATAACCATGCTTGTACTTCTTATATATTCACAATCATGTTTATACTTTGTTTATATTTTGTTTGTAATCATATATACGCTTGACAAAACAAACAAATAAAAATAAAAATAAACAAGCTGCCCTGCATTTTACAGGGTTTTGGTGTTTAGTCAACTTGGCAGGCCAAGGGAAGATAATTTAATCCAAGATTATTCTGGGGATCTCCTACCTCCTGTTGACTACATTTTGACATCATCCTAATCCTGCCATTGAAACAATGAAATGTAAGATTAAAAACACAGCTTACACTATACTGTTTGTTATATTAAATACAAATCTCTTAAAACAGATGGTTAAATGTACATAAAAACAGGTGTTTTGAGCTATCATTAAAATATTGACACACTTATTATTAGTTATATTTGCATGGGGAAATTTTTTCCCTTCAACATAGAGGACATTTTTCTGAAAAAAAAGGAGAAGAATGCCAGTTAAGGTAGGGGAAAGGCTTTTGCAAAAAATCAGCAAGAACTAGTAAGAATTTCCCACAAAGTCTAAATCCAGGTTTGCTTTAGAAATGATTCAGAGCCTCTTGTAGTGAAGTGAGAGTTAACGTATACGATGTGATAAGGAGGTTTAGTCTTTAATCCATGAGAAGAGATGAGAAAGTTTCTCCTGAATTGCAGTTCCACACTTCTGCAATCTAAAAAGTGAAAACTTGTTATGGATGATTGCAATGAATTCCAGTCACCTTTTACTGAAAGTGCTGTGTAAAATGTATTTATGTATGTGTACACATCCATTTCCAAGAGAACCTCTTACAAATAATTGTTATTATTGCACTCCATCCCCCAAATATGGGAAAGATAAGAACAATTGTTTTTTCTCATTCTTTACCAGATTAATATGTTGTCAGTTTCCATATATACAGTACAGGGGTGAGTTCTAACTAACCTTGCCGCTGGTTCGCTTCCTGCCGTGCCACATGGCTGCATGCACATTGCGCACTATGTGGCTGCGCCACACGGGAGCTTGTGCAGTGCTGAAAACTTGGCTTCTGCGCATGCACAGAAGCAAAAATCAGCAAAAATCAGCAAAAATCAGCAAAAATCAGCAAAAATCAGCAAAAAGCGAACCAAAAACAAGATGGTGGCAGCCACAGACCGGTACCGACATAACCGGTTCTGTGACATCACCACCGGTTTACTACAGGTTCTATAGAACCGGTCCAAACAGGGAGGAACCCACCTCTGATACAGTATGATTGCAGTAACAATTACCCATTTGAGTTCATTGTTTGGTACTCAGCTGTGTGTTTACATTTTAGTTCTTTTGCCCATTCATATAAGTTACGAACATTGTAGGTATTATTAATGTTATCACAGGATTTATGGCTCTAAATATTTATAGTCATTGTACATTGTAAAATTTTATATTGGAAAATAGTCTGGGAGTGTTTTACTTTGAAAAAAGCAGCCCACAAGTATTTACTTAATTTAATTAACTAAAGTAATGCAAACTAACTTAGTTCATTCCTAGTGGCAATTCTTAAATGATATCTTGGAACTGACGTACACAAAACCTGTTTAGTATTTTATTGATATCCTTATACATTTTTGTACTTTTCTTCATACTGGGTAATAAAACCACAATGCAGAAAAGGCAGCTGTGTCTAATGCAGCATCAGAATGCCTTAAGTCATAACCTGAATTCTGACAAGATAATGTTGGTGGTTATGGGGATAATATTTTCCAGCAGCCTTCATGACTTTTGGAGTTGCTTCTATATTTTAATGAGCATATTATTTTCTAAATGACTGTTTTCTATCATACTCCAGGGCCTTTTGAATAGCTATGCCAACAAGGGAAATGTAGGTTCATGGAGAAAAACACTTTTTTGGTACATCTGAATAATTTCTAGCTATACCCAATTAATCTGATTTGAAAACATTTTCCTTCCTTCCTTCCTTCCTTCCTTCCTTCCTTCCTTCCTTCCTTCCTTCCTTCCTTCCTTCCTTCCTTCCTTCCTAGCAATAGCACTTAGACTGATATACCGCTTCACAGTGCTTTTCAGCCCTCTCTAAGTGGTTTTACACAGTCAGCATATTGCCCCCAACAATCTGGGTCCTCATTTTACCAACCTTGGAAGGACGGAAGGCTGAGTCAACCTTGAGCCTGGTGAGATTCGATCTGCCAAACTGCTGGCAGCCGGTGATCAGCAGAAGTAGCCTGCAGTACTGAACTCTAACCACTGCACCACCACGGTTCTGTCTTTCTTTCTTTCTTTCTTTCTTTCTTTCTTTCTTTCTTTCTTTCTTTCTTTCTTTCTTTCTTTCTTTCTTTCTCTCTCTCTCTCTCTCTCTCTCTCTCTCTCTCTCTCTCTCTCTCTCTCTCTCTCTCTTCTTTCTTTCTTTCTTTCTTTCTTTCTCTCTTTCTTTTGAAAGACCTAAAATGGAAAGCAATGCCAAATATGTTAAAACAGGGAATCTTATGGAACAAATTTGATCTGAGTGTAAATAAGGTTTCCTTTTGTCAGTGAAGAAATGGGAATGAAGCAATGAACAATCACTATTCATACCCTAACTACCTCTTATTAGCTGTGTTTTTTCTCCTCAATATTATCTATTCTATCCTAGTAAACACAGCAGGGAAGTACTGTAGAACATATAATTTTGCAATATATCGTAACTTAATAGATCTTCATGTCATTAACCACCTGGAGAAATTCAATAATATCTAGCATTTCCTTTAGTAATTAAAAATATAAAACTCAAACATTTTCCAAAAATACAACAATAACTATAGCCTTATGGATTATGTACACAGACCTTTATCTGTGCACAGTAACATTTAGAAGCACAAGAGAGGGACTAATAGTTACAAGAGTATAATGCATAGCTCAACCTACAATGACTCTCTTCATTGTACTGTATTTTAACACAATGGAAATACAATGAGTGAACCAAAGGACCTTGACAACTTGTCTGCTTAGCAATAAATGATGTACAGAACCTTTCACCATAGGAGAATAATGGCTTGGCTAGAAACCTCATACCCCTGCAGAAGGCAAGAATACTTGCATATATTTGCCACCAGATATAAACAGCTCAACTGAACTTTCAAGTATTTATTTATTTATTTATTTATTTATTTATTTATTTATTTATTTATTTATTTATTTATTTATTTATTTATTTATTTATTTATTTATTTATTTATTTATTTATTTAGTTCATTCTTATAGGCCGCCCAACTCCCGCGTGACTCAGGGCGGTGTACAGCATAAAAAGAAGAACAATTTATTAAAAAGCAATAATGACAATTAAAACAGTTATAAAAAATTTAAAAACATATACCAGCATTCACACATGGGGAGATCACAGATGTTCTCATTGGTCTTTATTTCACCCCGCCTACAGGAAGAGCCATGTTTTAATGACTTTACGGAAGGCCAACAGGTTCGGGATGGTCCGGATCTCTGTGGGTAGTTGGTTCCATAGAGACGGAGCTCCCACAGAGAAGGCTCTCCCCCATGGTCCCGCCAACCGGCATTGCTTGGCTGATGAGACCTGGAGGAGACCAACTCTGTGGGACCTAACCGGTCGTAGGGAGGTATGCGGTAGGATGCGGTCCCAGAGGTACCCTGGCCCTGAGCCATGTAGGCTTTAAAGGTCATAACCAACACCTTAAATTGTGTCCGGAGACTAATGGGCAAACAATGCAACTGGCAGAGAATAGGTGTTACGTGGGTATATCTTGGTGTACCCACCACAGCTCGCGCAGCTGCATTTTGCACCAGTTGCACTCTCCGTACACTCTTCAAGGGTAGTGGGTTTGTCAGTGAGTTTATCCCTGTCTTCAAGGTGAGATTTTATTTTTACTTTTTTTTCCTTGAAGGAAGACTGGCAGTTGCACACATTAATTATTAACTGAAACCTCAGAGATCCCCTTCAAGGTTTTCCAAACCTTCAGCTTTAACACTAGTCAGACACAACCTGTAAGCATAATGCGGAGAGTAAGATCAATACGATATAGTTAGAACTGGTCCATCATCCCTGAAGTGAAACTGAATTGCATTATATCTTCAGTGTTAATAGGTGTTGCTTAAATATTTAGTAAATTACTTTATTAATAATATAGGAAGTGGAATCGCATCTTCAGAGAATGTAGGAATTTCTTTATACCTAAAATCTATTCCTATTTTAATTTCCTCACAATGCCTTTCTGTTGTTTCTCTGCTATTTGAAATATAGAGTTTCAAGTAACCTGGGAGAAGAGTAGGTTTACTTTTGTTTTGTTTCCTTGCAATGGTGCCAGATTTGCAGAACATCTTTCAATACTAGCAATTATTATTATTGCTTCATATTCATGTGGGAGCAGCAGAGAAAGAGTAGAGGAAAAAATGGAACCAGCACAGCTGTTGCATCTACCAATGAAGTCTAACAGAGGTATAAGAGAATATGGTGTGGAGGCTTACAAGGGAATTAAGCTTTAGTTTGCAACATAAGAAGTCCTAATAAAAATAAGTCTTTTTGCCCATATTGTATCCAGCTGTAGAAACTTCAGGGTTGGAGTATTGGAGAGGAAATGGATGAGAGAAACTAGAGTAAAAGCATTAGTATTAACTAATTCTGGATACTTATATAACATACGGAGTTCCTTCCTGAACAGCTGTACTGGGAATGAAGAGCAGCAGGAGAGACATGGCAGCATGATGTCTGGGAGCAAGTTTTAGCTTTATAACACTTCACCCTCAATCACCCTGCCCTCTCTCCAATTGTTTAGATTAAGTCAGGAAATAGATACACAATTTAGGCATCAGAAAGGAAAGATTATGTATTCATGCATATTACTACCGGTACATTGTTGAATATTTAGCAGGTAAGGCATGTGGTAAGGCATAAGAGGGAAATAATTGTCTAATTGGGTTAGGCAAATAGGAAGGGATTAGCTTGTCTAATCAAGTCTTTGGATGCTAATTAAATATATAATATAAATTATATAATGGCTCCAATGCCACATACTCTGAAAAAAGACACAAGTTAAAGACTGGCTAATATTCTGAGGTTAAGTAGAAGGAGCTACTCCACAGCTTCCAATTAGGGTTGTTTCAAACTTAAAGGGGTATGCAAGTGTGTGTGTGTGTGTGTGTGTGTGTGTGTGTGTGTGTGTGTGTGTGTGTATGTATGTATGTATGTATGTATGTATGTATGTATGTATGTAGATGATAGATATATAGATATAGAATATAGATATATACTTCAATCGTCTTTCTCAAGTTAAGCAGTCTTCCATTTCTAAAGGTTGCTTTATTGCAGCTGAAATGGACTGAATTTTGAAAAAGCTTTTCTGCATTTCCTAAGCATATGCAGAACCTTCTTCCACTGCTTCCAGTCAGAATATACAGAAAGCTTCTTTCTGGCTTTTGCAAAGGTTCCTGCAAATGCCAGTTAAAGCAGGCAAAATGACAGAAAGCACCTCATTAAGGTACATCATATTGCCTTTTCACCTTGATAAAGAGAATTATTTTGTCTCTATAGCAGAAAGTTCTTGTGGGGGATGAATACAAATTGCCTTTCACAAGATTAGTTCACAGCCCCAGTTCTTCACATCAGATTTCAAAGCACATTGAAAAAAATTTATTATATAGGTAGTCCTCAATTTACTACCACAATTGGGATAGGAATTTCTATTGTTAAGTGATACAGTCATAAAGAAGATCACATGACTGCATCCCTTAGTGATGGCAATTCAGCATTCCCCATTGCCATTCTTAACCAATTCAACCAGTTGTTAGATGAAGAGCCACACAAATCCAATCCATTCCAAGCATGATCCTTCCCAGCTCTGAGCCTCAGTAAAGTAGGGGACTACCTTCTCTTCAGCTATTTCCACTTGCCTATTTCCATCCCACTTCTGCCCTTTAGGCCACTGTGTGCCCTACCTTGTGAAGTACTAAGCAGCCTTAGAACCATGCAGTTTTAGGGCTGCTTGCCACATTTCAGATTAAGGGCTTCTCCTAAGGCTGCTTGGTATGTCACAAAGTAGAGTGCAGTTCAGGTGACGACTCAAGGCCGCTAACAAGTTAAAAAAGAAAAATGTAACACATAAAAAATGCAGGGTAAAACTGAAAATACTAAATTACATTCCACAATGAACACTACAGAAAAGATCAACAACGAAAGATGCAGCTATTTCAAAACAAAGCTGCATGTTATATTTGTAACATGAGAATACAAGGAGTGGAAATTACAATCTGAAAGGCCTTTATAGCAGGAGTACCTATGCCAAAGCCTGAGAATATTCATTGTGGAAAGAATATAGCAGCTAGATCAGAGGTGGGTTCCTCCCGGTTTGGACCGGTTCGCCCGAACCAATAGCGACCCGCTGGTGATGTCACGATGACGTCACGGAACCGGTTCAGTCGGTGCTGGTCCGTGGGTGCCGCCATCTTTTTTTTGTATTTTTTAAAAAAAAACATGGAAATTTTTGGGGGGGAATTTTTTTCTTCTGAGCATGCACAGAAGCTGCGTTTCTGGCACTGTGCATGCGTCACCAACTTGTTTTCAGCTTTTTAATTTTGTAATAATTTTTTGGTACTGCACATGCGCGCGCCCATTAGGCGCGGTCACGTGGCACGGGAGGAAGCGAACTGGCATCGAGGTAAGTTAGAACCCACCCCTGACCTAGCCTAGGATCTTTTGCCTAGGTAGAAGTGGTCTAGAAATCCTAACTTCACAAATAAAAGCTAAGTAAGAAAATAAGATAAGGTGCCACTGGTCTCTCACTGCTATTTTCTTTACTGTATAATACTCAACACTTCATTATAACATGAAAAAAAATTATTTGTCATACTACAGCTGAACTCAAGGATTATCTTTGAAAGTAGACTTTCTAAACTGTCAGAATGTTATGAACTCTTTCTCAAATGAGTAAAATCATACTTGGTACCATACTAAAATATCACTAGTTCGTTTTGATTAATGTGTATTTAACTTGCATTTTTCAAAAGGACATTCAACAAACTCATTTTTTGAATATTACCTCAACTTTCTCTCAGTGGATTTGTGGCTACTAGCCTATAGTATTATTCTTAAAGACTACAAGGAATGTGATTTTTTTAAAAAAGTCCCTTATAAATAGTCCCCAACTTACAACCATTCATTTAATGACTGTTTGAAGTTGTAAAAGCCCTGAAAAAGTGACCTATAAATGGTTGTCACACTTACAATTATTGTAGCATCCCCACAGTAACTTGATCAAAATTCAGGCGCTTGGCAACTAACATGTATTTACAACAGTTGCAGCATGCCAGGGCGATGTGATTACCATTTATGGTTTTCCCAGCTGTCTCCCAACAGGCAAAGTCAAAGTCAAGACCGTTAAATTGGATGTTACTCACTTAATGACTGCATTGTTTAGTGACAGATGTTCCAGTACCCACTGTGGTCACAGTCAAAGAGTACCTGTATGGAAGCCAGCCTATGCTTGTAATGGTTGATAGATGATAAAGATTGATTTCATATATCATGCTAACTAAGCTCTTGTTTCTTAATCAGGATTAATTGAACAAATAACAATTGTCCGGATTAGTTTATCAGGCTAAACCATGGACTATAAGTTACAATTTCCAGTGACTGGGTACATTGTCTTTTTGGTTGTTATAGTTATATCATACCTTTATTGTGTAAAACTCTAGGCGGTGTACATATTTTCTCTACAACAACACTCTGAGTGAGTTGGGGTGAGAGTGAAGGACTGGCCTAAGATTTGTTTGTTTGTTTGTTTGTTTGTTTGTTTGTTTGTTTGTTTGTTTGTTTGTCAAACATGTACAAGGTAGTAGGTATTGGTATAAACATAAACATTAGCAAAGTAGGTACAGGTAAATTAGGCAATAGGACAGTAAGTCAGGGACGGTAGGCACAGTGGTGCGCTTATGCACGCCCCTTACAGACCTCTTAGGAATGGAGTGAGGTCGACTGTAGACAGTCTAAGGTTAAAGATCATGCATTTGGCTTTCATGCTTAACAGAGGACTAGAATTCACAATCTACTGATACATGGTCCACTATGGCAATGCAATAAGGAGCCCAAATTCATCATGCCTTTGATGAAACATGTTTCAAAATACTTTAGTGCAGAGGAATTTCTACATGATAAAGTAGCAATGTCTTCTATGAGGCTCAAGGTTTGGCATGGCTGGTTGAAAGGTTTTCTAAATAGTGTGCATGTGGATGTCCCTCACAAACATCTACTGTTGATAAAAGCAATATAAATGAGATAAATTGGGAAGGTTTTGAAGCAGCCACGCTACTACACCTTTCAGAGGATGTGGTAGGTTCAGAACTTCAAGGAAGCATGCTTCATATCAATATGCTTTGCAAAGTACTCTTATTTATGCTTTCCATAGCATAATACAATACAACCCTAAAGGAGTATTTTATATTTTGCAATATTAAGATTATGAATTTACTAATTCTCTAGTGTGTTAAAACCATGTATTTTATATCATGTTTTTTCAAAGTTTTTTGCACTTATTACCAGTACAATATTTTTTGCATTCATCTTTGGTACTATTTTAGCTGCTTTATATATGACATTATGACATTCTTACCAATAAGGGTCTCTGAGGTCATCATAAATCCTTTAGCCATAGTTGGTCAATAATTTTATTAGAACCATCCAAAATAACACAAAAGAATGTGTGAAGTTGTCTTTGAAGGCAAGAATTCTTCAGAACTCTTTTTTATGAAGAAGTAGCAAGAAAATACAAAAAAAAAAAAAAACCCCAACCCTATGTTGATAATGAGGCCTGAAGTATAAAATCAGATCCCAGATGAATTGAGGTGCTGAGGATAAAGCCATCTTTGATATTGCTGATATCAGATTGCACCTCATCTTGTGGTATAGAATAATTGATCTGCAGACCTAGGAGAAGATGGAGAGACAACATCAAAGACACACTATAACAACAATCAAATAACAATGCTTGAGGCCGGCAGAACAGCAAGAGTCAGAACATTGTATCTCCCTCCATACCTGAAGCTGTAAAAGAGGAAGTAAAGAAGAAGAAGAAGCACCTGAATCCCAGGCTAGTCAAGAATCATCCTGCTGAAATTGCAACTTCTTTCAGGGTCCCCAGCCAAGACTGACTGAAGACAAACATTTTTAATTCCTGATTCCTGAGTCTGACCTCTCAGCCTTATAGGAAAAGGACAGTAACTTACGGTAGTTGTAAAAGTCACCAGCTAGTTTGCATGTCCTTAAATCCACTCCTAGTCTTTAAGATGAATAAAATCCTAAATGAGTTAAAACATTTCTGAACATATTTAAATCTAACAATTTGATTTTGTACACCAGAGAAGATACTTTTAATTCTTTTCCTTCCCCTCAGAGTCACAGAAATCTTTTTAAATTATTTTGTTGACTAGTTTGCTCAGTATTAATAAAAATATCAAGATCCCCAACCTCAGTCTAAAGCATTTGTGGATGCACCTCCAATAATTGCATTTTAATGATGTTTTTAGTGTCTTTATATTTATTTCTTAGATTGTGTGACTATCCACAAACTATGTGCCTGTGGGTCTCCTACCTCTTGTTAAAAGCAACAAAAGGCCACCAAACAAAGTTAAAAACACATCATACCTGAAGGCACTCATTTATCTACACAAATAAATCCTCTGAAAATGAATTTACCAAAGGCCAAGGACCAGTGTTTGAAGAGGAGAGAAAAAATGCAAGGAGGGGAACATTTGCTATGAATGTTTTTGTTCAAAGATTAGGGCCTCATTTGCTACCAAATTGAGGAAAGCTGCTTAATTTTGGTTAAATGGATTTTATTTCTTTTTTAAAAAAATATATAACTGCTCAACCTAGTTTTCTGCCAGTGGCATTCTAGGTGCCTTATCTGTTGCTTCATCCTCCTAAAGTCCTCTAAAATTACAGGGCATACTGGAATCTGCACCCAGAAAGAGTCTGAATAGCTGTGGTCCAATCTAAGGCTGTTGCCACCACCACATTCCAGGTGGTGACCAAAGTCTCAGTCAAACTGTGTATCAGAATGTCATGAAATAGTCCAAGAAACCCAACAGCTTTAGAGACACTGTGGACTCCTTTAGATTCTTGTGACAGGTCAATTCCTGCAGAGTAGAAGATCCCTGGGTAGTGACAAAGAACAGATGGCAACATCCCTCAACTCCAGAACACATAACTGCTACTGGAAACAAAAGTCAAGTCCAATGTACAGTCTCCCCACGGGTCACACCTAGGTCAGAATCATGAATTTCATGATAGCCATAAACTAACCATGACTTTCATGAAAATAATTTTTCATACAGTATTATGATAGTTCGGAACACTTAGTCTCTATTTTGAAATGGCTCAGTCTTTTAAAAATTACTTTGCTATCATTTATTTTTACTATTTAAATGTTAACTCATTCCTCCTACTAGATATTATCCTATTCAATGAAAGATGACAGAGGTCATCATCAATTTATGTGGCAGTTGGAACAGTCAGTTTCTTCTGGATTGAAATCCATCTCTTCAGAAGAGCCTACTCGATTTCTTTTTCTTTCCATTTCCACCATGATTAAATTTAAGTAGCATAATTAAACTTCATACCAATTTGTTCAACAATATTTTATAGAGAAAATAAAAAATTGCAACAGAGTCATTTTTGTACTACTAAAACCAGCCAGAAACTGGGATTACATTAAATATCCAAGGGATAATACAATAATGGATAATAGACTGAATTAGGGCTAGAGAGAGACTCAGATCCAAATCCATTCTCAAGCGGAGAAAATCACTGGATGCCTTGGAGCCAACCATTCTCTCTCAGCCAAACCTCCTCCACAGGGTTGGTGCTGTTGGGGAAAAAATTTTAGAAGGGCGTATCATGCATTTCATGGGTGGACTTCAACTTCTTTTGGCTGGGGAATTCTGAAGTCCTCTTAAAGTGGCCAAGATTGAGAAACACTGATATATGTCATTTTCTGCTCCTAGAAACATAATCTAATTAATACATAAATGTCATTGTCGTCATCATTTATTTATTTTATTTTATTTATTTATTTGTCAAAATGTGTACAAGATAACAGGTATGGTATTAACATAAACAAAAGCAAAGTAGATACAGGTAAATTTGGACAATAGGACAGTAAGAAAGGGATGATAGGCACGATGGTGCACTTATGCACGCCCCTTCTAAGACCTCTTAGAAATGGGGAGAGGTCGACTGTAGACAGTCTAAGGTTAAAGTTTTTGGGGTTTGGGGAAGAAACCACAGTGTCAGGTAGTGCATTCCAGGCATTGATCACTCTGTTGCTGAAGTCGTATTTTCTGCAATTGAGTTTGCAGCAGTTTACATTGAGTTTGAATCTATTGTGTGCTCATGTGTTGTTGTGGTTGAAGCTGAAGTATTCATTGACAGGTAGGACATTGTGGCAGATGATTTTATGAATTACATTTAGATCAGATCGAAGGCAGCATAGCTCTAAGTTATCTAAGCCATCATCATCATCATCATCATCATCATCATCATCATCATCATCATCATCATCCCGTATACCATCTGGTCCCATTTTGTCCAGTGTTATAGAAGCTCATCTGCATTGGAACTGAATTCAGAATTGGGGCTAGAAGCCTATTCTTCAAATATTAATGGAAATTTAGTGCATCATGGACACTAATATGGATTCTATTTCTAAGTTTAAGTTATTTCAGTATACAATGTATTATCTGTAGCTTGTCAACATTACATAGCAGCTGAGGGAAAACCAAACCTGAACCAATTTATTCAATCCTCCGCCATTATTGTTCCATTTCATCTTAAACCCATCATGTCAGTTATAGTAGTATGGATTATCAGACCCAGTTTAAATGTATCTGTAACATGAAACTGAACTCTGGCCAATGCCAGCCGTATTACCTGTGTTATGTCCAGAAACTATTTGTGAGATTCCTCAAAAATATATCTTTTTAAAAGACCAAGAACTTGCATTTTGGCCAGATTTTAGCTATTTTAACTTCTTAAAAGTTGTACTGGTACTTCTGCCCAAAATTATGCTATGGTGCCAGTTACCAGAAAAGATTGTTAAATGTTATGGAGTTAGTAATATAACAATGCTCATTCATATTGAAAATGTTTTGGTTCCTGGATTATGGAATAAGGCTTACTGCTACAAGAAAACTTCTTGCATTTCTCAGAACAATGTGAGTGTTCACCCACGCATGCCACTCGAGTGAAGAGAAATTACGGGTTATGCTCTGATGTTGCTTCTCTATAGTGCACATTCATGGATAAAACAATTTTCAGTTAAGAACATTTTATTTCACGGCAGTAAAAGTAAGTACAATACAACCAGTTTTTGCTGGAAAGCTCCTTGGATGATTCAGAGATTGGATGTGAATGGTTCACACCCCTCATTCCAGCATCCTATCATTTATATTTTTTTAAAAAGGCTGTGCTGGAAATGTTCGCAATAGTTATGAAGGTATAATGCCGCTTCCTGTGAGGCTGATAAACTTCCTCACAACAAATTTTTAGCCAGGTCCCTGAAGATTTAAAAGAACTTTTTTTTTTTTGCTTAAAGCTCAAGGAGAGAAAACCGTGAAAATTCTGTTATCTTTGGTCAAAAAATCAGCAGCTTATTTGCAAGCCATAGTGGTACTTTAATTATTCTACTAAGCTCACTGGCTTCAAGGAGAAAATTGGAATTCTTTTGAAGAAAAAAACCCCAGAAACAAATAACAAGTGATTATGATACAGGCAATAAAATTCTTCTGCATATTTTCAACAAACTGCAATCAGTTGGTGAAGGAGAATATTGGTAAAATTCTCATGGGTGGTGGGTAGTGTTCTCACATTTGGGTATATTATGGTCTAACGGCTTTCAGGAATTGAAAATAAGCTCAAAAACACCACACAGGGAAATTTGGAAGAAATTCTCAAGCATCCTGAAAAATGGGATAGAAAAACAAAGGCCTTCCCTCCCTACCTCAGGGCAAGAATACTTCTCAAAAATTGTAGATTTTGGTACAGCATTATATTAATCAAACTTCTTTATCAGATATTTTATTGTTATAAAGTAACATTATTTCATCAAGTATTTTAGTTGACGTTAAATTAAAAAAAACCATCTATCACAGTGATTAAAATGCAGTATTGTCGGCTAACTCTGCCCACAGCCTGGAGTTCGATCATGACCAGTTCAAGGTTGACTCAGCCTTCCATTCTTCTGAGGTTGGTAAAACAAGGACCCAGATTGTTGGGGGCAATATGCTGGCATTTGTAAATTGTTCAGAGAGTGCTGTAAAGCACTATGAAGAGTTGTATAAGTCTAAGTGCTATTGGTATTGCTATGCAAAATGTGTTATTTCTTAGAGAGATATTGGAAGACATGAAGCTGCTCTTATTGATAATCTCCTGTTTCTCAAGTAGCATAAAGAATAATCAATAAATTATCCAGGAAAATGGTTTGTTCTATTTTTTGGTGGGGCAAAATTGTTTACCATTATGTTCAAGATGAAAAATCTTCATTGGCATTATAAGAGTGTGAAAAGATGAGAGTAAAATAGTCAGATGCCCCGGACTTCATTGAAATATGGTTTGGGATCTGTGCCATTGAAGCAGATATGATCAGAAACTCCTCAAATTTGAGATGATTGCACTAATCACAGTTCCTGGCAAACCATTTTTGGGGTTTAGGCATCTCAGCAAGTAGTTAGTGCAGTATCAATTGAGATATAAAGTGTTGAATAGTTCAGGAAGAAGGAGGGAAGATGAAAAACATCTTTAAGTTGAGGAGTTGATTTTTTTTAAGGGAGATATTATGGATCTACAATTATTACTATGACGACTGTTACTAGTATTAGTCCTATTTCCTCAGCTGAATCTTATAGCATCAATAATTCAGTTGAAATAAACCCAGTCTTGTTTTTCCTAGTGCTTACCATTTGAGGCATCCATGCCATGGAGTTCTTCTTCCTATTGTATATTTTTGAATAAATTTGACCTCTCCTTAGCTGTATAACATTTATGCATGCAGTTGAAGTATGTTAGCTGGGATTTATTCCCCAGTGTACTATATTAACATGCTAGAATACATTGCTTAGCATCGAGAAAGCAGGATTCATAATCCATCTGTTTCAGTAGTGGGTTCTAAAACCCTTTACTACTGGTTGGCGTGCACGCTCGTGCATGCGCATGGCACTTCTGCACATGTGTAGAAGCATCCCAGGTTGATGGGCGGAGCCTCCTGCCGCCAGCGCTACCATTTCTAAGAACTGATCCAAACCGGGAGCAACCCACCACTGACCTGTTTGGTTGTCTCAGAGTCTTGGGGATTCTCTGTATATTGGTTGCAAGTGTGTTCAAACGGAAGAAGGACAATTAGATATTTAATTTGGACTCAGTAACAATTATATAGCAATATCTAGAGATTACTGTATAAATAAGAATGCTACATGTTTTATGTTGAGTTTACACAAATCCTAGATAGCAAATAGTTAATTAGACTCAGAGCAGAGCATTTGCTGCAGTAATGTATGCTTATTTGGAGAGATCACAACTGCTAGTTATTAAACCATGTTAACAATTACTTTAAGTGGACATTAATCTGGGTTCAATTATAATGAGATTCCTTTTATTACTCCCATTTTCTTCTCTAAAGACTTCCATTGGTTTAATGACATTGAAATAAAACCAGATTAATTAGCAATTTTGCAATTTATTTAAAAATTGCCTGAGTTGGAAAGAATTAACCAGCAATTGCAGAAAAGTCTAAGGTACAATTAGATTGCCATGGTGTTACTACAGATATATAAGTCCTTAACTCCTGCTGATATTAAGAGTTATGAGGAGTTATCCATCTTTCAAATGCAGTGTAACAATATCTATTGCAATGCAGCTGTTCCTAACACACAGTATATTTCAAAACCATCTGCCTGTAAGTACAAATCTTCAGTCATTGTCTGTGTCTTTCATTCCTCTTTACACAGCCCATTGAAAACCAGTGTTATATTATCAAACCTTTGCAGAAGGCCAGGTCAGGAAACAGATAAAAGGATTCCAGGAATGCTACTTTATTGTTTAAGGATGTAATTACAGACTACTAAAAGCCTATCAATGTTTGACTGTACCCTCTGTTTATACAAACATAATCAGTGTGGCATTATTTTGAATTCCTTTGTATTCTTCTACTTTTCTAAAACTGAATTGCCATTTTAACCAGCCTTAATATAAAGATCATCTTTATGTTTTAACCAAACTTTCAAGATATCTGCATCATTTTATGTGTATAATGTTTATATTGATTAATTAGGATAGGGGATAGAACCTAAGTTCAAGTCCATGCTCAGCCATGGTAGGGCACTAATTTCTATGGGCCAATCAGTACCTTTTAATCCAGTTAATGCCACAGGATTGCTGGGTGTGTGGGACTGGGAAAGGGGAGAAAATATGTCCTGTATTCTGCTTTAGACTCCTGGAGTAAAAATAGTATGTAAATCAAATATATTGATTCATTCAAATGGGTTAATCTTCCCCAGGCACTCACCTGAGGGGCCACAGCAAGTAAGAACAATCTGGCAAAGAAATGGACTGTGAAAATATCAGAATTTGCCAAAATGGCATAACTAATCTGTTTGGCCAGAGAGCAAACAAGAAAAACATTTTTGAAAGGCTGGAAATCTTCTAAGGGTTGTTTGCTGAAAGAAGGCTTGGAATATTAAGAAAGATGTGGACTAAATGAGGGGGGTGAAAGGATTTATAGACTTAAATTTAGAATAACTTAATTGTCACTTTAAATGTACACTAATTGCATACAGCTCTCAAAGGGTCACCACCTCCAATATACACTACGTCAGGGGTGTCAAACTTGCGGCCCACGGGCTGGATGCGTCACGTGCTGGCTCCGCCCCCACCTGGTTAACGAAGGGGGGGAAAGTCCCAATACGTCACGTGACACTGCCATGACGACACGAGTTTGACACCCCTGCATTACATAAACATGACAGAATAAATAAACAAATATGCATATACCCACATACCCACATATATTATATGACACAGAGAAACAACGCAATCTAGTTTGGATGTATATATGTACATGGTGAGAAAAAACATTCTAAAAACATTGTAAAATATTTAAGAGGGAGGAGGTGCAATAAAATCAGAATTATCTGTTGAAAAGAAGATCAGAAGTTACTTGTATATTTCTTAGCTTTTTTCTTGCAATTTTGTTTTTTTCCTTTTGATTCATGTTTTATTATATGAAAATCCTTTATTTATTTATTTATTTATTTTGTGAGATTTATATACCACCTCACAGTGCAAGCACTCTCTAAGCGGTTTACACCAGTAAGCAATGTATATTTATATTGCCCCAACAATCTGGGTCCTCATTTTACCTACTTCGGAAGGATGGAAGGCTGAGTCAACCTTGAGCCGGTGAGATTTGAACCGCTGACCTGAGGATCAGTGTCAGCTAAAGTGGCCTGCAGTACCTGCCTCTAACCGCTGCGCCACCTCTGCTCTTAAATGAATTATTAATGAATATTAATGAATATTAATAAATAGTACATCCTTGACAACCTCCACAGGTAGTCTAGAGAGGTTGAAAGGAAATGTATTTGCTTGGCCCTAAGTAAACTTCTCCATGTTTTTCAATGACTATATTAAAGGGGCAAATCTGAGAATAATTTTTCTTCAGAACCTCTTATAAGAGCATAAAATTTGGAAAGAAAAAGAAAGGGAGACAACATGAACATTTCATTTCTATCTCTTTTCAAGTTCTCATACATTCACAATAACTCCTGGAGAGGGCTAATAGAAGTTTTAAATCCTACATGAATTTATCCAACTATCTGGAACCTGCTAATAGATTTGTTTTCACAGGGCAGGGGCGGCAGTCAGTATCAAAGGAAAAGGCTTATAGGCATAAATCCTCATCTTGCTGCATTTCCAAGCTGAATGATGCAAAAGGGATGGCCCTTTCTTATCACAGAAGCCAGGCAAGCTACTCATAGAGGAACAGAACATGCTCTTCTTCTACCTTATAAGCAGCTTGTTGTGGTTCCCTACTGGTTCTGAGAAAGAAAACCTACTTCTTTTAAAGTCGGTTTTCTTTCTTTAATGTACTGTATTATGGTTCTGATGTGTAGGAAGCATGTGTTTAATGCAATCTGTGAGAGAAGGAAATGTGTATAGATATATGAATAAATGTGTGCATGTATACATGGCCTCTCCCACTCCTGATAGCTAGGTGATTGTTAATCATGACAAACTGAATGTACTGGATATAAAGTAAAAAATAAATAAGGCATTCTAGCATTTTGTTTCCAATGCTTGTTTCCAATGCTTCAAGGTTCAAGAATGGAAAGAATGTGCCAGAGGTTTGGTTAGTGAGAATAAGCTTGGAATTAAAAAATGTCTCTCAAAGTTATATAAAGCAGCTTCTTATATTCTGCTGCTTCATAATAGTATTCTTCTCAGGAACTCTGAAGTATGTTTGGTCTATTAATTTGGAGTCTTCTTTTGTGACTGATTCCTGCTCCTTTAAATTTCATAGCAGCTTGGTCTGCTATGCAGAGATAGTAGATCTGTGCCCAGTTGGTCCAGTTTAACCAAATCATATAATATACAAAAGATACTGGCTGAAGTTTTACAAATGATAAATCAAGAGAATAACCTGTAAAATGTTTTCTTATTGCATCTACAAGAGACCTGTAAAAGCCTTGAAGAAATCTGTGCAATGGGATAAAGAACAATTGGAGAGAAATCCATGAGCGGCATTGAGTGCTGGTTTGCTTCTGGGTCCAATTCAAGATGTTGGTGATTACTTTTAAAGTTCTTCATAGCATGGGACCAGGTTGTCTGAAGAACCAGCTTATCCCTATTATATCAATCTATCTTCGCAGTCAGACAGGAAGGGCATGTTATGGACCTTTTCAGCTAAAAAAAATTAACTGTGGGGGTTTAGGAAAAGACCCTTGTCTGCTGTTGCCACCACCTATAGAATATGTTGCCTCCTGAGGTGAGATTGGCCCCCACCCTTCTGGCTTTCTGGAAGAGGATTAAGACCTGGCTGTGACAACTGGAGATGCAAAAGTGGTAAGTCTGATTAGTGGCTTGAGTGTGCTCTGTCGGTCTTTTCTACTTTATTTTTTTATTTTGGTTTTTTTATATGGATTTTATAAGATTTATTTGTAAACTGCCCAGAGTCACTTCAATAGAGAGGTGGGTGGCATATAAATTTGATTAATTAATTAATAAATAAATCAGTCCTATGACAATATTTAAGTGAAATAAATATTATGAATATTAGAAATAAAAAGAAGGAATATGAAGTTGGTTTATTTGATTGAGGTTAATCTAAGACAGATTGTTGCAATTGGGCCAGCCATTTTTCTCCCAATCCCACCCACAGATGGTCATTTTCATGAGGGGGAGAGGAATGAGTGTTATGCACACTACTTCGAGCTCCTCGAGGAGAGGGAAAATCTAAATCTACCAAATAAGTAAACAAAATCTAATTTAGCTCAGTTTAGTTTCTTCCAAATAGTTTATGAACAGGACTGTAATCTGAGAGAACTTCTTGTAAAAGTGGCACAACATCTTAAAATCAGTCAGTTCTAGACTTTACTAGCACTCAGTAGACCTTTGATTTCTGAGTCTTAAGAGGCAATAAAAAATCAGTAGTCTTACCTTATAGCTTTATGTTGCTGACTCATGCACAACTTCTTATGTATCATTTATTATTTTTAAAAGGTTCTATCTTGCATTGAGATATCTCAGTGATATTATTTTTCTTCTATGTTAGATAAAATTATGTTGCCACTAAATTTGAAATTCTTAACATAGTCTGCTGCTCTATCCATTTTGATGTTTTATGCATCCATTTGCTAACCTTGCCAACTTTGATAATTATCAAAGTTTCAGCATTTTTAGATGGAAGAGTAAATTTCAACTAAATTTGAAAAAAGAAAAGTCTATTTTCTTTTTTTATCTTCAATTTAACAATAATTTATTGTTTCATACATAGTCACGCACAATTAAAGACAAACCCTGAAGAAAGGCATCCTAGTTAATGAACTGTTGGACGTTAACAGTTTCATCAATGACTTGGATGAGGGGATAGATGGGGAAACTCATCAAATTTGCAGATGACACCAAACTGGCAGGAATAGCCAACTCTCCAGAAAATAGGCTCAAGATACAGAAGGATCTTGACAGACTTGAACATTGGGTGCTATCAAACAAAATGAAATTCAATGGTGAAAAAAGTAATGTTCTACATTTAGGCAAGAAAAACAAAATGCACAGGTACAGTATATGTGGTACCTTGCTCAATAGTAGTAACTGTGAGAGGGATCTTGGAGTCCTAGTGGACAACCATTTAAATATAACCCAGCAATGTGCAGCAGCTGCCAAAAAAGCCAACACAGTTCTAGGCTGCATTAACAGAGGGATAAAATCAAGATCACATGAAGTGTTAATACCACTTTATAATGCCTTGGTAAGGCCACACTTGGAATACTGCATTCAGTTTTGGTCCCCACGATGTAAAAAGGATGTTGAGACTCTAGAAAGAGTGCAGAGAAGAGCAACAAAGACGATTAGGGGACTGGAGGCTAAAACATATGAAGAACGGTTGCAGGAACTGGGTATGTCTAGTTTAATGAAAAGAAGGACTAGGGGAGACATGATAGCAGTGTTCCAATATCTCAGGGGTTGCCACAAAGAAGAGGGAGTCAAACTATTCTTCAAAGCACCTGAACGTAGAACAAGAAGCAATGGGTGGAAACTAAACAAGGAGAGAAGCAACTTAGAACTAAGGAGAAATTTTCTGACAGTCAGAACAATTAATCAGTGGAACAGCTTGCCTCCAGAAGCTGTGAATGCTCCAACACTGGAAGTTTGTAAGAAGATGTTGGATAACCATTTGTCTGAAGTGATGTAGGGTTTCCTGCCTAGGTAGGGGATTGGACTAGAAGACCTCCAAGGTCCCTTCCAACTCTGTTATTATTATTATATTTTTAATTTATTTCCTGCCTTTATTGTTTTCATAAATAAGAGCACATTTAATACTTCCACCTCCTTCTATTTTCCTCACAACAATAACTTTGTGAGGTGAGCTGGGCTGAGAGAGAGTCAACATCACCCAGTTGACTTTCATGCAATGCGAGTCTAGAACTCACAGTCTCCTGGTTTCTAATGAGCTGGGAAGTTGTAGCTTTGCAGCCAAATGCAACTGGATTTGTTAGTATTTGTGATACTGGGAGTAACAATGGAAATCCTTTAAATTACCAAGGAGCTTTTTCTTTTTATATTCTTTGAACAATTTAGTCTTCTATTTCAGCCTCATGATATACGTATGTTCACTATCTAGAAGCAGAATTTTGGCAGAAAAGGGAGACCTGCTGAGCATCAAGGAAATGGAAAAGAGGAAGTGCAGTTTCAGGAAGAGATACTGTAGCTAGAGGTTCTCCAAATTTTATATATATTTCCTGCCATATATATATATATATATATATATATATATATATATATATATATATATATATATATATATATATATATATATATATATATATATATATATATATATATATATATATATATATATATATATATATATATATCTCCATTTTCTCTTAAGTTGTGCAGATGTTATATTATGTCGTGCCCCCTGTATGGTTTTTACATGATTTCCACAATCTCCCTTATAACGGGGAAAATAATTTAGGAGAGAACCAGACCTGCAGTCTTATGTAATAATCAATGTAACTTAAAAATATACTACACAGGATATTTACTGTATAAAACACAAAATTCCTCTCCCAGGCAAGTGGTAGAAGTTATATAAGACATAGTATATGGGGGCATAACATCTGTATCTTTGTCTTCTGAAAGCATAAGGGATGGTGACCTGTATATAGTGAGAGGTAGTAGCATGGAGCTACTACTAGCTCCATGCTACTATCTCTCACAATTGTAGCACTAGTACAAATGAGTAGCATGGATATCAGTGTGGTTTGCAATTACTGATACAGATATTTTTCATTTCAAACTGTTAGGAACATGGCATATCATTATTAGGACAATTGCCACTAGCTATGTTTTGGAATGAGTGCTAGGTTATTATGGTAGCAACATACAGCAGTATAAAATGGAGAGGAGGCAAAAGCATTTTGAAAAAAAAAGCAAAATGTTACTTTATGAGAACATCTCTATCTCCAGCAGTGTAATATAGAAATGCTATACATCTGCTACTCTTTAGCTTTGCCAAAACTTTAGCCTGGGTCACCGCAACCTTCTGTGTCCCATTTGTCTGACTCTGATTCTATTTTTGCTGATATACAATTTGATGAATTATTTGTTTGTGCTATCGCAGAATCTGCACATGTATAAAGGCATTATTAATGCACGGGAGACTTTGTGTTTGATGTGCATATCACTGAATCAATAGCATTAATCCTACTGACCATCACCTATTGGAGATGAGGTCAATTCTAAAGCAATTAGTACATATTGGGAGAAAAGCAGTTTGAAGGGAAAGTTATCCAGATTCTCTACTTGCCTTCAATTTAACCTTCCTCCTTGAAGAATATTACTGCCAGGAATGCTATAAATCAAATTATGTATGAGGAGAATACTATGTCTGTGCAGCAGTTAGGTTCTGGACTCAGATTCAAGGCCACATTTAGTCAGAGTAGATTACTGGGTTATGCTACTTTGATCCACAACCAGTCTACTTCATACATTTACTCTTGGAATACATTTTGACAAAAGCACAGTATTTATGTGCCATTTAGATATACAAATCAAATGAAAGAATATCCATTCATTAAAGTACCCGAAACAGATAATCTGTTTAATCTGGAGCAATAGCAGGTATTTGTGTAGAATTGTTATTTTGAGTGTAAAGAATTGAATGCGAGTTAAATGATTTTATAACATACTACAAAACAAAATACAGTGTTACACTATATTTCCCAGTCTAGCTTCAAATTTACCACTTTAAATTAGCACTTATAATGCTACATTCTTATGAAGCAGAGAATTTCATTTTTCTCTACCTCCACCTTAGTATTACAACACAAATGTATTAATCTCTTCATTTTCTCAACTTCTCCACCCACTTGAACACTTGCAGTTTAAGTTGAAAAAAATAGTTGGAAAGCTGGGAATTTGCATTGTTTGAGACTTGGAGCTTGCTAGTTACACAAGCAATTTTTGATGCTGACTGGCCTTTTCATTATTGCTTAATGAAGATTAGTGGTTTAATATAGCTGATCAGATGCATTTCTAGAACATTTGATTAATGAGGCTTTACTCTGGGAAGAAATAAAATGTTTGTAACTATATTATGTCACACAGAGTGAGCGCAGTGCTCTTATTTAGAGTTGGCCTGAGACATTTAGCTGCTTAAAGGGAAAGACAAAATGGCACCTATCTGAATCCCTCTTGTTGACTGGACAGACAGTTGATGATGCTGATAGGGATGGCCTTTTTTTATCTAACATAGAGGAATCACAACACATTGAACAGTTTTGTCCTTTCATATCCTCCTAACTCAGTGTTTCCCAACCTTGGCAACTTGAAGATATCTGGACTTCAACTCCCAGAATTCCCCAGCCAGCGAATGCTGGCTGGGGAATTCTGGGAGTTGAAGTCCAGATATCTTCAAGTTGCCAAGGTTGGGAAACATTGAACTTGTCTAGTTCCTGGTCATATGTCTCCTGAGATGGCTGTCTTACTCTGTCTATCACTGCAACCAGTTCTGGTACTACTGAGTACTACTGGTACTACTGAGGTTTTCATCCAGGAAATATAGTGTAAATCTGGCACAGTAAAGTCTCAATTTTCTCTACAAATCGCTTCCTGAGTAGACATCTATCTAAAGCTGAGAAGAGAGTTGAAGCAACAAAGAGATCTCAGTTTAGTTTTGTAAGCAAGTTTTATGAAAGTAGATATTAAGAGATGAGTAGTACAAACCACTTCATATAATCTATTTCAGGAGGTGACAGTCCGAAGTCATCATCTGTTAACTCAGTGCTGAAACAAAGTGCAGTCTATTTCTGTGAACAGAAAGCTGAGAAGAGACCCATTATAGCAAGTTGGTTGCATTTATGAGGAGGATTAAATCAGTTTAATGCAGGGGTGGGTTTCTCCTGGTTCGGACTAGATTGCCCGAACTGTTAGCGACCCACTGGTGATGCAACAATGGCATCATGGATCCGGTTCAGTCGGTGCTGGTCCGTGGGTGCCGCGATCTTTTTTGGGGGAATTTTTGGTGAATTTTTCCATGTTTGGATGGCTTCTCCTCTTCCGCGGCTTGAAAAAGAGCCCTCCCGTCCGCCCCTGGGTTAATACTCACCTTTATGTCTTCACCCGAAGCACAGCTGATCAGCTCCTCAGCTGTGTTCCGGGCTGAATCCTGCTACTGAGCATGCAGTGGTGAAGGTAAGTGGAACCCACACCTGGTTTAATGGATAAACTATTGGACAATCATGGCACTAAAATGATACTGTTTTTAAAAGCCACAAACTCTTCTACAAATGTACGATAAACATTTAAGAGTCTTTGTTTTTCTCCTTTCTCCTTGTGTCTTTATGGATGTAAGCGTGGGCCAGAAATAACATCCTTGCATTTTAATCTCAACCTGAATTTTTGTGACATTCAGATTATTATACAATACAACAATCATTTCTGAACTGAGCATAAAAATAGCTATATTTTAAACTTTAATATACACTATAACTGTATGCCATATTGCTGCAAAATAAGTATCATTCTATTCAAGGAGACCTGCTTCCAGGTGAATATCTGTAAGATTTAGCATCTTTTAACATTTTCAGTTTGCTCAGCAATACCAGGGAAAAATTAATTAATGTTATACATCTTCAAATATTGACACTTTCAAAGAATTAATAGAAGAACCGTACTCACTTAGATGCTGTTGATAAGATAAATGCAAAGGCAGAACAGCAATGATCTCATTTGTTTAAAGATCCAAAGCCAACTTTGTTGAAATGTAATTACTGTAAAACTAACTTTCTTGAAATCAATAAATGAAATACTAGTTTGTTGAATAGAAAATTGGTAAGCAGAAGGCAATTAATATTCTATTATAACATTTTCAGATGGAAAATGAGAAATAATTGTTCTGAGAAAGATTATTCTTTCTTTGATAAAAGAATATATATATGTTTAGGCCTTCTTGGTGGCAGTGCTTCCCCTATGAAAAAATGCTCCTTCCAAGACCCAAATAGCCCCCATCCTGCTGGTTCATCACCCACGCCTTTGAAGAGAATGACTGACGCTTCTGTTTAAATTGGTTTCTTTTGTTTCCACATAATTGGTTATTCTGTCAATTATACTCTTTTTTCTTGTTTTGTTCTCATGTTTCATATCATTTGTATAACACCCAGAATCATTGTAAGCATAAACATTTAATAAATAATAATAATCCCCTAGTGATACACTACCTTGACATAGTTGTGAGACTTGTATGCTCTGAGAAAGATGAGAGCTATGTCAGAGATTTTCAGACTGAACAGGTCTCAGCAGAGGAGCCAGACAAAGAGTGTCTCTCCCATAAAGAATATGGTGAGACATAAAGTTACCCATACCAGATCGGTCATTGCATGAATCAACAAGGACCATACAAGTATTAGAGTTCCTGGACATCGGGTGACAAACGGGTTACACTACAGGACTGTGGGTTGAGCAATCAGCTGATGACCAGCTGCAGACTATTGGAAGAAAAGGTGTTTATCCATCACAAAAAGAAGATTGAAAACAGAGAAATAATGATCTGCTATTACAGACGAATCCAACAAAAGAGAATATGTGAAAGCAAAGTGCCAGTTCTGGAAAGAATATCTAAGCCCAGAAATAATAGAACAGGGACTAGCAGGTCAATAATGTTTTATAATACAGAATAAAATATTCACAGAAGCAGAATTGGAAGAACTGCATATATCTATCAAGGGCAGGGGTGGGTTCTACTTACCTTTCCCGCTGGTTTGCATTGTGACAGAAGTGCACTTTTTGCGTGTGCGTCCCTTCCCGGAAATGACCCTCTGCGTATGCGCAGTACTTAAAAAAACAAGATGGCGGTGCCTACGGCGCCGCTGAGAGAACCGGCTCAGGGGTTTAGCAGGCCTGAGTTGCTGCCGGTTCCAGTGACCCAGGCCGCCAAGCTACTAATGGTTCTATAGAACTGGTCCGAACTGGCAGGAACCCACCTCTGATCCAGGGCAAAGAAATCAAAGCTTTGCCATAAGTAGCTCAGACTGTAGAGGTAAACCAGGGGGAGTCAGCAGTAGAGTAAGTCAACATAGCTATCGAATCACTTTCATTCCCAGCACCCACTCCTCCACATTTTCTTCTGAAAGAACAAAGCCATCTAACCAAACAACAATAAGAATTAAAACTAATAATAACTGAGCATCTAGAAAGCACAAAAACAACAGAATAAAGTTGCTTGCATTGAAACAGTTTGTACAAATATTAAAATATGCCAAAATGTAATATCAAACAGAAGCATCAGTTAACTGCAAGAAATAAACCCTGCATGCAAAATTAACAAAAAACAAACAAACAAACAAAAAAGCTGAAATGAAAAAACTTGTAATAACAGCAGAAATGGTGGATAAAAGGGCAAGGAAGATCAGAAATTGGTCAGGGCCAAGTGAAAATGAATTGCAAAGTTTGGGTTGAAACATCTGACTGGTCTACTGCCACTCATAATAACAATGAATTCTGACCTTCATCCAAGCAAGATGTTGACAAAGAAAAGAGGTGGGCATGGAATATTGTAAGTATACCAGACAATTAAGAAAAAAAGGCATTGGAGGAATATCTGAAGGCCATTGAAGAGGAAGCTACTTTATCATGAAGGCTATTGAATACTGGAGAGGCCAGACTGGCCTACTAGAAAGACCAATGAAGAATTGGTTCCAGGGTTCTACTCACTAGTAAATCTGGCCATCAGGTTTGCCTGCATAAATTACAAACCTAGCAGAATATAGGAAAAGGTAAAAAAGAATTTTAGAGAATTTGAAACAGGTTTTGGTAGCCTTTCCATGAAAGCTAAAAATACTTCACTGGGAAGAGATTTCCTTTGGTGTTTGGCATTTGACTAGGAAAAACATTAGAAGTACTTGGTAACTAAAAGAAAATATAAGGTGTAAGGTAGAGAGAAAAGGTGCCCACCCACTGCAAGGAATAATTAAAATCCCGAGTTATTTTTTGGTTCTGTATCTGAAAAACATGGCTCCCCAATTTGTACTGGTCATTAACTTGCTCAATGCTAGTTTTGTCATTTTGCTGGTTTATTTAAGTGAAGTTGAAAAGAAAGGAAAACAAGAAAATCTTGGACAGAGATTGCACAGTCTGACAGGTGGAAGTTGTACAGGCTGAGATGGAAATTATAAATGCAAGAATAGTATATTTTTATCCCTTGGCTAGTAGCATATTAAAAACCTCTTGACAGCCGGGCATGGGAAGAACTTCAGCTTAAATCTGCATATGAAATAATAGGGAGAAATCCTCATTTTTATGCAAAATGTTAGCTTAGAGCTCTAGGTTCGTCTTGTGGAAATAAATGTATACTTTTCTGAATTTGTTCATGATATTTCTCCAACACTATGATGCTGTATAGTTAGTGTGCTTCTGATTTCAGTCCACTGTGATTTCAAAACAGGTGGCAGGTGGGCCGACTCAAACAGAATCACTCAAATTTTCTTCGATTAACAAAAACAACTTTTTATATTCCCAGTGCCTTGCATATGTTTTTCAAATGACCAGTAGTAACAACTCCACTTCTAAGTGGTTAATTGTACTGCTGTCAAGCCCAAAAAATCAGTTCCGCCCGTAAAGGTCCATTTAAATGTATTTATTGCTAATTGTGTGTATGCACAAGAATCTTCTCAAATAACTGTCAGTTAGATAAGGGTACATAAAATTCAAGGGAGATTGGACTGAGTTAAATTGTGGCTACATAAGGATTCTAAGTGGATCCCTCTATTAACTCTGCTCCCCAGTTCTGCCATTCCTTCTCCTAAAAGTTCTGAGTCTATAGATGAGAAGTTCTCTGTAGCTACTTGCCTAGCAGAATGTGGTTCAAAGGCCCAATAACACTACCAAACTGCCTGAGCAGGCAACAGAATATTAGGTGAGAAAAACTGCTTTTGATAATTTTCCTTCACTGTAACATGGGAGTAGAACCATATCCCTGATCATTATTCATTTACATCAAGGCCTCTGTTGTTTCTTGTCACATGGTATCATCCTCTGCACAGCTGGAACCATTTCTCCACACAAATTGAATGCAGAAACTTGGAACCATGACCAGCTGCCACTCTGACATTTGGAGCCTGATCTGTAAATTCAGTTTTCTTTCCTTTCCTGTATTGAGGGAGCAAATATTTTCCTATAGGAAGTGAGAACCAAGCTACCTTAAGTATGTAAAGGGAAAAGAGGCACAAGCAATTAATTTCCTTTTTCTTGGCAGAAATAAAAGTTTGATGGGTATATATTTCACGCAGGGATTCCGAGTGAAAAGTAGTTGACTGTTTTTGGTTGTTGCCCTTTTTTCTTTACTGTTCTTTTCTGATTTACCCAGAATGGTTTATGAAAACTATAGAATCATAGAAGGAATCTTGGAGATCACCTAATCCAAACCCTATGCAATGCAACAATCCACTACTACTTTATTTATTTATTTATTTATTTATTTATTTATTTATTTATTTATTTATTTATTTATTTATTTATTTATTTATTTATTTATTTATTTATTTATTTATTTATTTATTTATTTTTTATTTATTTATTTATTTATTTTGTCAAACATGTACAGGATAGTAGTTGTTTGTATAAACATAACATAAGTAAAAAAGTACTGATAAAAGAGGACAATAGCACAGTAGGACAGGGAGGGTAGGCACAGTGGTGCACTTATGCATGCCCCTTACAGACCTCTTAGAAATGGGGAGAGGTCGACTGTAGACAGTCCATGGTTAAAGTTTTTGGGGTTTGGGGAAGAAACCACAGAATCAGGTAGTGCATTCCAGGCATTGATCACTCTGTTGCTGAAGTCGTATTTTCTGAAGTCGAGTTTGGAGCAGTTTACATTAAGTTTGAATCTATTACGTGCTCATGTATTATTGCGGTTGAAGCTGGAGTAGTCATTGACAGGAAGGACATTTTGGTATATGATTTTATGAACTACATTTAGATCAGTTCGGAGGCGACGTAGTTGTAAATTGTCTAATCCCAATATTTCAAGTCTGGTGGAATAAGGTATACTACTATATATAAATTACAATAAAATTAGCTGTAGCTAAAAGAAATAACAAAGCATTCAAATATTAATAAATAATAATAAAAAGAAAGAAAGGAAATATAAAGGTGGTTTACACTTGGAGTAGTTATTATCCTACAAATGCCTAGATGAATAGCCTGTACTCCAGACAGTTTTTCCTCACAAGGAGACACAAGATGGTGGTTTCTGATGGGTTTAAAGCTCTGGGAGATGAGGGAACAATGTGTTCACTCAAATCATGGTAAGTGTCTTTCCAAAGGACATTGGGTTCTCATATTTCCTTTTCTAATCACTTTTGGAATTTGCTTGCTAATTACTTTTCAGCTATTAGGAACCTGGACTAAGGGTCCAAATGGATTTGAAATAAGATATTGAAACTAATTATAAGAATCCTTCCCATGGGAAAATGCTATTGTTTTGAATTCTTTAAAAAAATGATAGGATGGGACTTTGAAGGTTTGACACCAGAAAGAACAAGAAGGAACTAAATATTACAATTAAAGGAGAAGAACACAAAATTGACTTACTAATACAAAATGGAGCAAAATACTTTAAAATTGGATTGTATTGAAGAATATTTGTGAACAATAGTCCCTGAAGTAACTTTTAATACTGTCTGCCATTATAGACTGAGTTTAAAAGATCTTATAGAAGAGGAACAAGTTTTGTCAGACAAGATTGAAATTGTTATGAAAGTGTATTTAAAGATGACAGGCTACAACACGGATGTCAAATTCACTGCGTCACGTTGCCATCACATGATGTTCGTGATGTTATCCACATTCGCGGAGCTGGGGTGGGTATGGCCTGCGCGTGACACATCTGGCCCACGGACCACCAGTTTGTCATCCCTGGGCTACAAGAATGATACTTCACTAAATAAACATGAAACTGGCTGGTGTTTTAATAATTAAAACAGATATACAAATGACAAACCAAGAGAGTGATGGGACAACTTTCTTAGTTTGGATTTCCAAAAGAAATGTTAAAATTTTGGAGACTTTTGTGAAATGATAAAAAAAAGAAAAGAAAGGAAGAAAGGAAGAAAGGAAGAAGGAAGGAAGGAAAGAAGGAAGGAAAGAAAAGGAAAGAAGGAAGGAGAAGAAAAGAGGGAAAGAATAAAGGAAAGAAAGAAAGGAGGAAGGAAAAAAGAAGGAAAGAAAAATTGAAATTGAGTGGATATTTTTTGTTTTCTAATTTGATAATAGCTTCCAAATGTTGTTCTCTCTTCAGAACTGTCCCTTGATGCTATATATTTAAATTGTTAATTTCATCAAGAATAACATTCCTTATACCCAAAATTAAGCCTGATTATAGATCAACAGAATACCACTTTAATTGGATTTAATATCAGAATGTCCCAGATATTTGCTGTTCAAATAAAATAGTTATATAGATGAAAAATAAAGTATGTATAGCTTGTGTATCTATTTATAGATATCTATTGGCTTATAAAATGTATATATAATATATATTATATACACATATATTATATAATATATCATCCATAGCTCAGATTTTTCTATACAATTGCAACTATACGAGTGAAATTCAACAATTAGGTTCTTTGTGTTTAAATGTGACATTTATTGCAAGTATTCATCAGACTGTGGATGCAAGCATCTGTACTACTTTGTTTCTAATGGATTTTGTATCTGAATGTGTTTCTGAAAGTGTATCTCCATTAACAGTCTTGAGTCTTAGCCAAGCCAAAAGTACAGATGGATCAAGGCAATTATTCGCTAACATTTCTTGCCATTAAAATAATCTTTAAAATGATGAATGCATGATAAATTAATGATGCAAACCAACCTCAAGTATTAATAATTGAAACTAATAATTTAGAGCATATATCAAAGGCTATTCTATATAATCACAAGTATTATTGCCAATATAGTGATTTCAAATGTAATTTGCAATATGATTATGAACTCTGTGTTCCTCAGCAATATTACTGACTGATATTATTGGCTTTCATGTTTTCTGGCTCTGAACTATTCATATCAGTGGCTCATGTTGTTTGTATGGATGAACTGTTTCTCAGTGGTTTTAGGATTTTAGTCAAAATCTGGAACAGCAGACCATGGCCAGACCACAATAAGTGTACATTGGGAATAAGGAAATTGGTTTGGTCAGTCCTTCAAGCTAGGAACCCAATGCAATGTAAGTCAGTACAACTTTTATTGTAAAACTATAGTAACAGAATGTTGAAAGTCTGCATATGCCCTCCCTTCCTTTATCTTTATATGAACTATGGAGGGGGCTTGTCTGAGACATTCAGTTATGCAACTTTCTTGCCCAGATTCTGTCCCCTTTAATTTTTTTTTCTAAATATATAATAATATTTTATTATTGCCTTGGTAGCAGCTCTTCCTCCTGTCCCTCAAGATCATTCTCTCTGTCTTCTACAAGTTTGGTTGGGATGGATAAAGGTTCCTTATAGGTGGATTTATTTATTGTTTATTTATTTATTAGTGACATTTATATACCGCACAGTGCAAACACTCGCTAAGCGGTTTACACCAGTAAGCAATGTATATTTATATTGCCCCCAACAATCTGGGTCCTCATTTTACCTACCTCGGAAGGATGGAAGGCTGAGTCAACCTTGAGCCGGTGAGATTTGAACTGCTGATCTGTGGATCACAGTCAGCTAAAGTGGCCTGCAGTACCCCACTCTAACCGCTGCGCCACCTCGGCTCTACAACTCTATGACTGCTGGCACTACAAATATCATGACATTGCTCACTTTACTTTCAGTTGGTTCAGAACAACCAAGTTAGGTTCCAAGTTTTGTTGCCAATGGTTTGATATCTGAAATCCCATTCTAATGAATTTACTCGATTATTAGCAGAATCATGACACTAATAGTGTCCACTCATAGAGGAGATTAGTAAGTGAGAAATTAGAAGTGAGCCGTTTTTCCCTTGGTCTGAATTTAAAAGACAATAAAACTATTACTCACTGAAATTATGTCACATGAAGTGCAATCCCAAATGTTCTCAGAATTATGCTAAGTGGATTCAGGGACATTTTCTGTTGCATAAGGGAAATAGTATTGCACCTAATTTTCAACAAATTTAACAAGAGAAGCTTTCCATGATCAAGTGTGTAATACATATTTTAGAGCTATAAAACCTGATGAATATTCCTCAAACATAAATATGTTCTATGGTCTCCATTATTAAATATTAAAAAATGTGTTTGTCCCTCTGTGATCTTAAACAGAGGACTATAATTTTAATGATCATGATGATGCCAGTATGAGCTAAATGTGTTAACCCAGACCCAACATCATCCAGGAGAGGGAGAATAATTGTTTGAAATAGTAGTTCATGAATACTATTCATGTTTTTCATTTTTGTAGACAGAGGTCAATGTATCACCTTAGTAATAGTGAAAAAGTTGAATTGCTAAATGATGCCCATAAAATAGAATCCTGCAAGAAGCAGAATTACCTTACTTTATAATGTAAGGAGCCTCTGTAAAGATTTTTTTTAGCTGACACATTACTAGGTGTCATAGGTGCAAAATTGCTTCCCAAATATATAATTTTAAATCTTTTACAATACATATAGTTTATTTATATAGGAAAGAGTGAAAACATTTGATTTACCTGCATGAACTCAAGTTGGAATTGCAGGATATTCACAGGATTTTGATTTAACAATAAAATTTCATATATTTATGTTAAATGCATTTTTTATTTTTGATATTTTTCTTTCTTAGAAGCTAAAGCATTTGGTCATAATAAATTTTGCTAGGAATGTAGAAGAAATCTGCTAAACATTCTCTGAAAGGAGTCTGTTAGATTACAAGATAAAGCCTGCTATAGCACAGAAGGTGGCACTGGCCGAAGTCAGCAAGCTTGCAGCTTTTTCTAGTTAAAAATTTGCAGTGAAAAAAATTCTTTATGCATGATGTATTTAAAAGGAAGCATATTTTTAATTGTATATGTCAATAGAGTGATTTATTAGATGCCATCAATTCATTTTGAATTCTTAAAAGAACACCAGGATTTTCTCCATGGTGTTCTTATCCTAACTCAGTCCTTCAGGTCTTTCAATGGCATACTCATCAACCACTGTAACTGAGTTCATCCACCTTGCTGCTGGTTGTCCTCTTTCTTTACAACTTCCCTAGCATTAGAACCCTCTCTAGAGAGTTGGTCTTCACACAATGTCTTCCAGTATGATTATCTGAGTCTGGTGATTTGTGCCTTGAATGAGAACTCTGATTATGTATATTGAACTAGTTAAATGTTTAACGACAGTAGATCAGGAAAATGTATAGCATTGTAAATGCCTACATATGGAAAATGTACATTAAAAGGACACTGAAATAATTTGCATGAAATATGTCTATTAAGGACATATTCATACTGTACGCTTGAACTGCTCATGCCAGTTGGACTTTAAGCCAGTTAAAGAAAATTCTTTCTAGAATCAAACACTTTGGAAGTAACTTGCTATGTATACTGGCCACAGCATTGAACAATTACTTTGCTGCTTTGTCTTTTGAAACCTCTGTAGCACCCTCCCCACAAAAAATTGCTAATATATGTGATTTTATCTAACTGGTAATGAAATATCTGCATGAAAAGAAACAAGCTCAGAGAAGCCAGAACATAATACATACACACATTGTCATATAAACATGCAATGTATGTGTGTGAAATATATGAATACAGAATTAAAATAATATGTACAGCTAAAGCATAAAAACAGCCAAAATACTTCAAAAATGTGGACAATTGAAAAAAAACAGGTAAAAGAATTGGAAAGAGAGGAAATATAACAGAGTGCCTGGAATCTTCAACAAAGAGGACTCGACTGGGCCAAAAATTGTTGCCACTTGTACCTGTGGAGCAGCCTTTTTCTTTTCCTCACTGTGTGAAAAGCCAATTATTTTCACAGATCTACAAATGGTTGAAAATGGAACCAAGTAATTGCTGTGGCTATTTAAGGCAGACTGTGCATTAAATGCTGTGCTGGTGCCTTCATGCATGACTTCCTGAATAAACTAGATGTCTCTGCACACAAACTGATTCCTTGCTGAGGAAAACTGGCCTTCTGCCTCAGTTGAGCAACGATGTTCCTGTATAAATGCTTGACTTGATTTTCTAAATACTGTCAACTCTGAAAACGTAACAAGGAAAGGCTTCTGTTCATCTTTTGAATTCTTCTATAGGAGTTGGAACCTGTAGCTTTCGGTTCCTCCTCTTGCAATCCTGAAAGCTCCCTCTGTGATTTCAACAGGGGGGGAAAGGCTGAGAAGAATTGGTGAGGTGAACCACACCTCAGTGTATATGGAATTTGCTTCTATATTACACTTAGATTCTGTGTTTCTTTTCTTTTTTAAAAATGTTGAGGAATGTGGTCTCTGTCTGTGATATTATTTAACAAGCCTGGAAACTAAATTTGTTTCAGAGTTAAAATGTCCTTGGCTATCTCACTATCTGCTGAATAGAAGCTAGGATGATTTACCCAGAAACACAATCTTATTGCTAGAGACTGCTGGTTCAGTGATATTGGTCTGAATATCTAGATAATTAATAAGTATGAAATCCATAAGCATGACTGTGGTCTAATGAATTACTCACCATAGCTTATAAAATAGCAACTCCATCAGCTGCTTAAACCAATAATCAGAATTCCTCCCTTTGTGCATCCCCTAGTCATCAAAATGCTTCCTACCCTCCATTAAAAATCAATTACTGAGTATTTTTGTCCAGATCAGTTCCATATAATACAGCTGCCTCAGCTGGCAAATGCTCTTCCAGATGCCATTTTGGATTGGTGCACATCTACCATAACCTCATTTAAACAAGACTTAAAAACTTTGCTTTCCCCCAACTCTTAGGCTATAGGGAGTGCTTGGTGGATCTTGTGTATGGAAGTTTTTTTTATGCAGGCTCTATATTTTATTTCTCTCTCTAGATATTTATTCTGATTTTCTAGTTGTTATATTGTTCTGAACTATTTTAAATATTGTTCACCCTCCAGAGTCATTATGGAATTGGGCAGCCTTGTAAATGTGATGCAATAAATAAATATGCCAGGAAATGAGCAATCAGTCAACTGTAGAATTTGTTACTTTTCCCTGACCAATTTGTTGTCTTTAGGTGCAATATAGGACTTAATCCTATGACAAGTTTTAAATAAAAATATATTTACCAATATATATCTGTTTGCTTACATATATGAAATTCTTTTGTATTTTGAGCAGGTCTTGCTAGTTCCTTATGCCTTACCAGAAATTTGAATCCTATCACAAACTTAAATCTACAGAATAATTCTTAATAATTATTGTGCGTTAAAGACTAAATGTCTGTTTTTAAATATGATGAAGTAACTGATACCTGAGGTACTTAAGCTTCAAGATTGCTATACTGTTGACTTTGTTAACAATTGAAGTTTGTAAGACTTCAGTTGAATATTTCGAGAAGCTACAAATGTTTCATGTATATAACAACAATTATTGCTACATTGAAGAACTTCAATTCTTTTGCATAAATTCAAATCACAGATTTTGAACTCACTGGTGTAGAAACTTATTTTCATTGTATTACTTGGCATTACTGTATTTAATACCATCATTGATAAAAAGAAACTACCAGGAGAAACTGGTGATTTACATTTAATGTACTATATAAATGAAATAGACTTTTAATTAAGGTGACCAGACGTCCCGATTTTGGCGGGACAGACCCGCTTTTTCATGATTTGTCCCGCGTCCCGCCCATCCTCTAAAAAGTCCCGATTTTTTGAAAGAATGCATGACTAGGGCATTCTTTCAAAAAATCGGCCTGAAAGGCAGCAGGCCTCTCAGCTCGGGCCGGCCATGGGCGGCGTTGACGGCGGGCGGGCGTCCCGCGTTGTTGACTCCTCCGGCGGCGGCTGGAAGCTGGGGGGAGGGGGAAGGGAGGCTGCTACTCATCTCCTTCCCCCGCCCCATCCCTAGCCCCGCCCTCGGAGGCGCCGCTGCTGTTGGGAGGGGTGAGGGACGAGGAGCCATCACCGCTTTGAGCTTACGAGCGGCGCAAACAGCCCTTCCTCCTCCCCCTCCCCTTTCTTCCCCCCGTCGCCTCGCTGCCGCCGTTGCCCTGGGGCCGGGCAGGTGACCGGGAGACCGCGGCACTTGGATGCTTGGAGCAGGTAAGCTGCCGGCTGCCTCCTTTCCCCGTCTCCCGCCTCCCGTTCGTTGCTTGCCAGCCCGGCCGAAGGGGAGGCGGGAGACGAGGAAAGGCCTCCCGAAGGGGAGGCGGGCTCCCGAAGGGCTGCCGGCTCCCGAAGGGGAGGCGGGCCCTTTGGGAGCCGGCAGCCCTTCGGGAGCCCGCCTCCCTTTCAGGAGGCCTTTCCTCGCCTCCCGCCTCCCCTTTGGCCGGGCTGGCAAGCAACGAACGGGAGGTGGGAGACAGGGAAAGGAGGCAGCCGGCAGCTTACCTTTCGCGAGCTCCAGGCATCCAAGCGCCCTCCCGCCTCCCCCCCCTCTCCCCCCCACCTCACTTGGACGCCGACATTTGCTGTTTTGCCCTCTGCGCATGCGCAGCGTTCTGCGCATGCGCAGAGGGCAAAACAAATGGCGGCGCCCAGGCGCCCCCCCGTCCCGCTTAAAAATAAAAAAATCTGGTCACTTTGCTTTTAATGTCAATTTTATTCCCTTTTTCATTGCTGAATTCCAGCATAATTTGTGCATACATTTTTAATCAAAACTTATTGTAAAACTTCAGTTTTCCAAGAGTTTTCAGACTTTCTTTGGTTTGATTTTCAACACTGAATATTGTTATCTTGAAGAAGAAAAGCCTCCAGAGGCCTTGTTAGCAGGTGCAAGAATTTTAAAGCCAATAATTCACTTTCAGAATGTGTGACACATGACACACTTCAATTATTTAAGGGGAAGGAAACACTTTAAAACACACAAAATGAATGGACATCAGCCTGCCAATTAAAATAGATTAACTGACTTTTTTTAGGAGAAGTTCTGAATTTCTATCCTTCTTACGAGATATCTATTTTTCACTCACTCTTGAGGGGATTTTTTTTTTTGAGAATGATTAACAATTGGGAATTAAAGAAATAATGTAACAGTGATTCACAATATGAAACCAAAGACAGAGAATGCATTCTAATCAAACATGAAGTTGAAGTTGAAAAAGAATGTCTGACTTGATAATCAGATTATTTTTTTCTGACAAAAATATTGCAGCAACTAAAAAACAATCTTTTAGCTTCCTTCTGAATGGTGAGGAGCCCAAAGTCATCTTAACAGCCATGCATCTTTAAATGTTGGTGATCTGTAAATGATACAAGTTCCACTATAATATTGTAAGTAAGAATAGCACCTTCAACTTTATTTCGTCATGGAAATAAAGTCAGAATAATAGGAAGACATGCTGACTTCCCTGCTGCTTTTTAAGAAAACTGGTAGCGGAAATTTTCCCCCGCTCACCAAACTATGAGCGATCGCTGGCTGGCCACACCCCCATACCAATTCTCTCGGTGGCACCATAGGTTTTTCACTTCTGTGTTTTTCACTTCTGTGTATGCGCAGAAGCTGTTTTTTGCTTTTGCACATTCCCAGAAGCTGAATTTTCACTGTGCATGTTCATGCATGCACGCAAGGTGCACGTGCCCACGTGGCACGGGAGGAAACGAACCAACGGCGACGCCTGGTCCACAAGTCTTAAAGTTGCCAAGTTTGAAGACCTCTGCTATAGGCCAATTACCTGTTTACCAACAACTTTCAAATTGCTAACTGATGGGGTAGCTGATGCATTCCAACAACTTCTAGCAGAAAAAATATCTTTCCACCAAAGCAGAAAGCAAACTGTCCAAACAGCAGAGGAACAAAAGATCAACTCCTAATTGACAAAATGATTTTGGAAAACTATTAGTGGGAAGACCAACTTGGACTATTAGTGGGAAGACCAACTTGGACTATTAGTGGGAAGACCAACTTGGAATTAAATGCCGTATTATGATAATGCATTTAACTCCATGCCACATGATTGGATATGCCTAGAAATAACATGAGTGAGTAGTGTCACGTGGTGAATATTGTCAGTTGTATGTATATGCAGGATGATGCATCCCTATTCTAATATTATGGTACATTCCATTACAAGCAGGACACGTGATGCGATCTTATGCGCATGTGTGCATTCCATTTTCTCCCTTTTTTTTCTTGTGGTTTGGCTCTGACCGGGAGCGGTCGCATTTAATTAGCAAGAATGTAATTATTCAGAATTTATTGTTTTTGTACCGAAATAAATATTTTTTATTAGACTTTAACTTCGGCTTTATTTCTAAATGTCTGAGTTCCGAGAGAAAGATCAAACATCACCTCTATGTGAGATTTATTCTCACTCTAACAAGTAGAAATATCAGAAGCTTTGTGCAAATGGTACAATGGAAGATACTGTGTTTGGTCAATGGTGATACACTGGAAGAGGTTAATATGAAGAAAAAAATCATTTAAGGATATTCATTATCACCACTACTGTTTGTTATTGTAATGATTCCTTTGTCAACAATACTGAACAAGTCAGGCCATAACTATCAAATGTCAAAAATATCTGCCAGGCTATTCTGCCTCCTTTAGATGGATGATCTGAAGCTGTATGGAAAAACACTATCTGAAAAAGAATCACTGCTCAATACTGTCCATATACAGTATATAGACAAGATATTGCAATGGAGTTTGGATGCTACAAATGTATCACCCTCGCTATCCACAGGGGAAAAATAGTGAAAACCGAAGGAATCAAGATGCCCTATAGAAATAATATCAAGGGTCTGGATGAAGAAGATCAGTACAAATATCTGGGTATTCTTCAAGCTGACAGCATCAAACACACTGAAGTCAGAAAGAAGGTTAGAAGTGAATACATTATGAGAATGAAGAAGATCTTAAAGTCAAAACTCAGTAGAGGAAATACCACCAAGACAATTAACACCTGCATAATTCCAGTCATTAAATCATATCTGGACTGGACTCAAGAAGAGCTAAAAACCCTGTAAGATATTACAAATATTGAAAGGCAATTTGGGCACCATCCTAAAACTTTTGCAGTACATTTGAACACTATCTGCAGTGACAAAATCACAACCAGTCAATTGCAAAAAGCAGCTTTACTTGGAACAACTTACAACTTGTGATGATATCTTTAATACCATCTGCCTATCTCAGGGCCTTGGGAAAGACTCAATGGGTGGATAAAAATGCCAAATCCAGTCTAAACGTCTGACTGATTGTGTGACGAACCATAATAACAAAACAGGATTAGTGAATAGCATGGAAATAAAAAGAAAAATAAATTTGCTCCTATCTTTCTTGTTTTCTCCATAATCTTCTGCCTTTGTTCCCACATGGCTAAAAAAAAAAGAATGCAGTATTTTATGTGCTACCAGAGACATGGAATATATCCTTTAAAACTATAAAAACAAAACCAAATAACACAGGAAATCAGGTAAGCTTACAAGATATAAAAACACAAAACAATTTATTTGAATGGGAAAGAAATACATGCTTATATCTCTAGACTACTAGACTAGATAACAACAGACTGAAGGATTTCCCAGTTTGGAGTAATTTGTGTCCATACTTGGCAACTAAATCATGTTTGCTGCATGCAACATCTTGTAGCATGTAAATATCCATATTTTGGCCATATTTACAATTAGTTCTAGAAATGTTGCTGAAAATCAAATTGGAAAAGCAACAGTCACATTTAATTAATAATTATTAGTTCTAAAGGAGGACTATTCCAAAGATTGCCACATATTATTTCCAAATGTTATTTTGCTTGTACAAATCTGATAACTAAAAATGATAGTGTAAGTTGTAATATTTAGCAAGATGTTCTCATTGTATAGTCTTGTCTTTCGCTGCAGACTTAGTTGAGATATATTTGCCACTGCTTCTTTTTAACATATTTAAAAATAGGGGAAGCCGTGAAATGCATTTGCTATGGTCTTGGATTAGCAGCAGTGGTACTAAGCAGTGGAAGATTATAAACTCTATCCAATCTGATGCTCTTCAGATGTGTTGAATTTAATCCCAGAGTTCATAATATTTGGGAACTGTGAAATATGGATTGCAACCCATCCAGAGTGTGTCAGCTTCTGTAAATTGTACACTAAAGTTCTAATCCTGCCAGAGGTGGGTTCCTCCCGGTTTGGACCGGTTCGCCAAACTGGTAGCGACCCGCCGGTGATGTCATAATGACATCACTGAACTGGATTGGTCGGTGCCGGTCTGTGGGCACCACCATCTTTTTTAAAAAAAATTTTAAATTCTGATTTTTAAAAAAATTCTTCTGCGCATGCGCAGAAGCCGAGTTTCTGGCACTGCGCATGCATCGCCATTTTGTTTTCAGCTTTTTAAAAAAAATTGGGGTTTTTTGCACTGCGCATGCGCTCACGCGCAAAGTGCATGTGCGCCCACAAGGTGCAGCCACGCGGTGTGGGAGGAAGTGAACCGGCAGCAAGGTAAGTTGGAACCCACCCTTCAATCCTGCCTTAGGCATGAAGCCTCAGGGATCACATTAGGTTAGTCTCTCTCAGCTCTAGTAGCAGTCAATGGCAAACCAACTTGGAAAAAGGTGCCAAGAAAATTTCAGGGAGTAGTTCAGACAGTTGCCAGGAGTCAAGACTGACTTCAAGGCACAAATACAATATATGTTGCTGTTAATTCAGTATATGACAATGTCTATATGTTGACATAGGGTTAATAAACGCTAGTAAAATGTTATCCTAAAGTTATGTAATATTTATGATAAATACATTTAGATGGCTAAATAACTCTATATAATAAACAATAATATGTATTATTATCTTTGCTTTAGTTATCTTTTAATATTAGTCAGATCCTGGTATACTTCCTCAGGCAGCAAAAATAGTCTTCCAATAATCAGGCATTAACATGAGATTCACAAGTACGTTTTAAAATCTGCACAGCCACTACATAAGCAAACTTCATCCATATTTCAACATTTCTCCAGTTATACCATCAACACCTTCCAATTTACCATTTGTCACAATTTTCAAGGAATTTATGATTTCTATTTCATCATTATGTTTCTTGGACATTAATATGTATAGCATTCATTTTAATTTGAGTCTTCAGCTGTCTATGCGACCATTCCTGTACTTATCTCTGCAATACTTCTTCCAGCATTCCATTCCATCAGTTTATCCCAAGTCTTTTAATTATATTAATACTGGTGGATTTATATATTTTCACCCATTCCAACGCATGTTTAAAATTTCCATTCAGGTTGCTCTACATGCACCCTAGTAGAGATAGAATGGCTGTTTATTCTCTTTAAAAATATTTCCATTCATTCTGAATGTCTTGTGAGGGAATTAAACTGAGGCTGCTATCTGCATTTGGGAAAAGCAGCTGCAGCCAGGCAGAAATGCTTCCCATACCCACTTCCCCAAGGATAGGGTCAGGTTATTACTTCTCCCAAACAGTAGTAAAAGTTTACAGCTCCAGAAACCTGAGAGGAGATGAAATCATCCATCCTCACCCACCCCATTGTACTCATAAGCATCCACCCTAACATTTCCAGGTATGTGGCTAATTGAACCACAACATCATAGAGGCCAGCATCTATAAGCAACCTCATTCCATCCAGCCTCTTAGCCTACAATAGTGTGGGTGAGTTGGAAGAAAACATAAGAAAACAACAAGCAGATGAGAAAGTGGAAAGCAACATCTGAAAATTTACATCTTTTACAGCCAAGCAAGAGAGAGCTATTGGTCAACTGCCAGGAGCACAACCTACAATAAGCAGGCCATTGTGGTATGATTCCTGCCTGCACTTTGGCTTAGAACTTGGCCTGGAGTTCAGTAACAACTGGAAGAGGAGCAACTATGCTGAGGTGGCACCAGCAAGGGCAAGCATTTTTTAAGGGAAGCAAAGGTTGTATGCTATTTTTACAAACTTCAAGATTTTTATTTGTTTTAAGGATAACTATCAAAGATTTATTTAATGGATAACATCATCATCATCATCATCATCATCATCATCATCATCATCATCACATCAATTTGCAAAACCTAGAGGGTGTAGTTAATCCAGGGCAGCAGGCTATTGTAAGGAAAGGTGTATGTTACAATAAGTTATTTTGTACAATTATCTTTTATCCTGTTGTGTGTCCAGTCCTTGGAAAACAAGGAACACTCACATCCCTCCCCCCCAAACCCCCCCTTCTGTGGGAGATCACATTTTCCACAAAAGTAGAAGAAAGATATTTGGTCAATTTACATTTCAAGCAAAAGAATTATTGCTAAAGTAGTTGTAAATATACTTCTTATAGCTAGTGATAATGGAGTGAGGCTAGGGTGGGAATAGCAACTTTAAAACCCAAGTTGTCAAAATATCAATGAAAATATAGAAGATGTCAAGACATTCTCTCCCCCCATAAAGTGCAATCAGAAGAATGTATTTCAGAGTAAACAACAACATACTGTACATTTTATACTGCACAAGCACTACAACTAAGAAATGCTGCTGCATTTGACAACTGCAGTATGAGATCATGCAAGATTTTTTTTCCTCACAGAGCTGATTGTGACTTTCTATTCTGTTTTATATGCATGTCTAGCTGAGCAAAACTACTGAAAAAAATTAAAGTAATATGCAAAGAGGAGACCTTAAGAAGTTTAATTTGTGATCCTAACAAAGTCAGATGTGAGTGGGAGATGGTGTTCCCCAAACATACTCTTCAGTTTATCTTTTAAAAATTGGAGATTCTCAAGCTTTTGCAGTAGCACTGCAAATTAAATTTTAGACAATTTAGAACTACGTTGCCTTTGATCTGATCTAAATGTCGTTCATAAAATCATATACCAAAATGTCCTTCCTGTCAATGACTACTTCAGCTTCAACCGCAATAATACACGAGCACGCAATAGATACAAACTTAATGTAAACCGCTCCAAACTCGACTGCAGAAAACATGACTTCAGCAACAGAGTGGTCAATGCATGGAATGCACTACCTGACTCTGTGGTTACTTCCCCAAACCCCCATAACTTTAACCTTAGACTGTCTACAGTTGACCTCACCCCATTCCTAAGAGGTCTGTAAGGGGCGTGCATAAGCGCACCACTGTGCCTACCGTCCCTGTCTTACTGTCCTATTGCCTAATTTACCTGTACCTACTTTGCTAATGTTTATATTTATACCAGTACCTGCTATCTTGTACATTTGACAAACAAACAAATAATAAATAAATAAATAAAATAAATAAATAAATAATAAATGTTCAGGATGTAACAGAGGTTAGAGGTAGAATTTAGACCTGGCAATTTATGCAGTTCAAGGTTATTGTGAAATAGGATTCTCTGATATTGACACCAAGAATGAAATCTGAATTTGAGAAATAATTATAACAATTATAACAAAAGATTTTGTAAATTATAAAACTTTTTGTGGCCATATGCATAATACTTCTTCTCTGTTTGTTTGTTTTATTTATTTATTTGGGAAATTTATATGGCTGCCTACTCGCTCACAGTGACTGTAGGTGGCTTACAAGCAGTAAAAACAGTATAGAAAAAAAAAATATCCCTACCCATTCCCAGCAACTACACACAGTCAGATGAGCCATTTGGTGGGCTCTGGGTTCCTAAGTGTTGGAAGAAATGTCCATCTGGATTCAGTTCCAAGTAGGGAGAAAGACACTGGAAACATGGAAGCTGTTTGAAAAGATGGTTTAATGGTGGACATGACAACATGGTTTGAGGTCCTGGGCAATCGAGCACATGGTTGAGAGAGAGAGAGAGAGAGAGATTTATACCCTCTCTTGGACCCTGCCTTGTAGCCTCTTGTTCCTGTGTAAGGGCAGGTATCCTGATTGGTTATCAGACTCCCATGGGGCCATGCAGGGGTAACTTTGTAGGTTGTCTTGAGTCCCAGGCTTGGTTGAATCTTGCTGGGTAATGAGGTAATGAAGCTAATCCTATCATGTCCTGAGGGTGAAGGTCCTAATCCCATAAACCTGGAGCTGAAGTGGGCAGGGAGCTGCAGGGAGCTGCTTTGTCTTTAAAAACATGCTTCCCCCTTTCTCATCCAGGAAAACACAACATTCTGCCTTTTCAATATTTCCTAGAATATTTCATTCTTCTAGGAGAGGGGTGGGTGCTAACTTTCTACACAAGTCTTCAGGGCCTCATAGCAGGGGGCCAGTCTAAAAGGTTACTGGTAGGATATTACCAGTAATAGTACTACTTATACCAAGCACAATTAATGACTATACTGCTGTTAAAATTCTGAGAGATTATGAAATTGTTGAATCAGAGAATCTCATAAGGTGAAGGCTTGAACGGACCTAGGGAATCCATTACAAATGGAAACACTGTTCTCATATACAAATTGACAAAATATATGGCATAACACTTTTGTTTCTTGTTTATTATCCTGGTTTGTACTTGAATGGGAGAGTACAAGGAAATTTCAGGTCTCTAAACTAGACTGAGAAGTAAAAATAATAATAATCTCAGAAGTGGCAAACTACTTCTGTATTGTTGCCCATATCCATGTAACAACTAGGACTTGAACTTGATTCAAAAGAGATTTTATCTTTTTTGTTGTTGTTGTTCACCAACAACATCATTTTGTTGCTACTGTTTCCCCTAGGCTGCCATCATGGCACTGATTCAAAGTGCATGAGAAGACTCTAAAATGATTAGTTTTATGTTGCCAGAAGGGGCTGGGGTTATGTTGCTCTCTTAGGTGGAAGCAAACCTTGTTCAAAATATAAGGAACAGTGAGTTTGAGGAAATGAGACAAAAGCACCTGAACTACTCCAGAACGAATACAATGAACACAGCATCAAACAAAATAGGCTTAGCAAGAAAATGGATGCAATCCTTCCCTACTTTATAACTCCTCTTTTGCATAAAGATTATATTAAATCTCTCGCCCCAGTGCTCTCTAGATAGATTGGACTGTATATTTCAGAATCACCAGCCAGGGTTTTGGGAGAGTTGTGGAAATGAGCTTACTGTCATGGTTACACTTATTCCCACTCTGATTTATTGTACAGAGATTTCGGTCAATGAATTTTGTCCTTATTCCATTGTACCTCTTTAGCAATATTAATTGGCTTTTCTTCCCTCCTTCCCAAAAGGGAATCCCAACTTCACAAAGCATATTAAAATATGGCACAGTAGTATTCTCATACTGGACAGAAATTCTTATTTTAGGCATTCACTATCAAGCAAGCTTTCTTAGACAATGGAGGGCATTGAGTGTTACAGGTACACAGTAAAGCTATGTTTAAAGAACATCACACATTATTGCAAAAAAAAAAAAACCACCTCAATTCAGGCACCCCATTCTTTTTGTGCAAAATGCCATTTTCTATCACAAGCTTCTGATATACGTTAATTATGACCTTTTGCAAGTGAATATTCTCGTTATATTTAGCACAGTCTATGAAGAGGAAGGGTATATAATTAAGATGTTCTTCTGGCAAGGCTGTACAGGGAACTTGCAAGGAAAAGCAGATGGTGGAGAGGAGAAAAGTATTCTTGTAAACTGAAATAGCAAAAGGGAGCCCTGGACCATTTTTTTTTCCTTGATCATTTTGTTGCTCAGTCAATGAGAATTTGTCTTCCATTTCTCGAGGACAGTCTTCATAACTTCTCTTGATAAAATCATCTTATTAAAATGGTACAGCACAATCTGAAAGCTCAAATTTCAGTATTCTCTACTTGGGAAAATGCAGCACAATGCAGATAGCAGATCTATTGCTATTATGGTTTGCAGGCAGGATATGGTTGAATTCATAGTTCAGCCATAGTTTGTGAGGTAAATACTGAGCAATTTTCATTTCCACTGCAAAAAACTTTGGTGGAATTTGGAGCTGAAGTGAGGGATGAGCTTGGCTAGCTTTGAATTGCTGAGGGGGAGAAAGAGGCAGAAAGCAGACCCTCCCTAAATCTTGGAATGCTTATCTAGATGTTCTGTAGTGAGAGCAATTAGTCTGGTGAGATCCAGTCAACAGTTGAGTAGCAGTAAACATACCATTCTGATCAAATACCTGGGTTATCCCGATTCTTTGCACTTGACAAGCCACCTGATTCCATTTTCTACCTGTAAGCATCAATGTATCCACCTCATCATTGCTGTTGAGCTGGCATTCCTCAGCTGGTTTTGACTCAGAAGCTTTGGCTATTGGAAAGTTACATACATACATACATGCATACATATATGCATAGATACTTCATGAGAAGGAAATACTCACCTTGCAAATATTTTTCAAAATAGAATTTCAGAAATATGCATGGGGTAAAATTGGGTTTCATTTGCACTTGTGGCATATAAGCCAAAAGGAGTTCAAAGTGACTAGCACTATCATTTACAGTGAGCAGGAAACATGACTAAGGGTGCTTACTTAGTCCATAGCTAAGGTGACCAGATTTTAATATTTGTAAAGCGGGACACCATTGATGGGGGGGGTTTCTAGGGGAGCAAGACGGGAGGGGTCCGTCTCTCTTATCCCACAGCCCATCCACGTGAATAAAGGTGGAGACACAAATCCAGGATTGCTTTGCTGCAGCTTTGTGCACCCCCCCAAACACACACACCCCTTCATTGTAGCCCTTTCCGCCACTCTCGCTCCCTGCCTGGCTGCAGACTCTGCCTGCCTTCCCGAAGCAGTGCTGCCGCAGTTCACTTTTGTTTTGCGGCGGGAGAAGGAAGAAAGCGGGCAGCGAGAGCAGCAGCCTATTCCAAGCGCAGGCCTGGCCCTCTCCCCACACGGAGGGCTGCTGCCCGGATGGCTGGCGGCAGCTTCTGCAACAGAGGCAGCACGCAGCTGTGAAGAACCCTCACCACCCACCCTCCCGGAGCACCACAGCCGTGGTTTGCCATGGCCAGGGCTCGCCTCTACTCATCTGGCCCGGAGAGGGACAGCGGCAGGAGAAGGAAGAAAGCAAACTGCAGCTGTGGTGCTCCGGGAGGGCGGGTGGTGAGGGTTCTTCACAGACGCGTGCTGCCTCCATTGCAGAAGCCGCCGCCAGCCAGCTGGGCAGCAGCCCTCCGTGTGGGGAGAGGGCCAGCCCTGCGCTTGGAAGAGGCTGCCGCTCTCGCTGCCCACTTTCTTAAGAGCTGAAGTGGTGCAGTGGTTAAATGCTGCGACTGCAGGCTGACTGCTAGTTCAGCAGTTCAGCTGTTCAAATCTCACTAGGCTCAAGGTTGACTCAGCCTTCCATCCTTCTGAGGTCGGTAAAATGAGGACCCAGATTGTTGGGGGCAATATGCTGAACTCTGTAAACCGCTTAGAGAGGGCTGTAAAGCACTATGAAGTGGTATATAAGTAAAGTGCTATTGCTATTGCTATTGCTTCCTTCTCCCGCCACGAAACAAAAGTGAACTGTGGCAGCTCTGGTTCGGGAAGGCAGGCGGACGTCTGCAGCCAGGCAGGGAGTGAGAGCAGCAAGAGCAGTGGCCCCTTCCAAGTGCAGGCCTGGCCCTATACCAGTGATGGCGAACCTATGGCACGGGTGCCACAGGTGGCACGCGGAGCCATATCTGCCGGCACGCGAGCCATTGCCCTAGCTCAGCTGCAGAGCACATGTGTGTGCCCGCCAGCTGATTTTTGGCTAGCGCGGAGACTCTGAGAAGGCGATTTTGGCCTCCGGAGGGCCTCCAGGGTGGCCGGGGGAATGTTTTTGCCCTCCCCAAGCTCCAAGAAAGCCTCTGGAGCCTGGGGAGGGCAAAAAATGGGCCTACAGGGCCCACTGGAAGTCGGGAAATGGGTAAGTGGGGGGGTCATGCACGCATGTGCAGGGGGGTGGGGTGAGTGGGGGGCTTTAAATTATGGGTGTGGGCACGCACGCGCATGCAATAGCACACACGCGCACTATTTTGGCACCTGAGCAAAAAAAGGTTCGCCATCACTGCCCTATACCCACCCGGGGGGCTGCCGCCCACCTGGCCACCAGCGGCTTCCGCACCGCACTTGCTTGGCGGGACTTTTTTGAAACGCCGCGGGACGCGGGACAAATTATTAAAAAGCGGGACTGTCCCACCAAATGCGGGACGTCTGGTGTCCTTATCCATACCATCTCTGACTTATTAAAAAGTGTTGTTGTGTGAAAGCCACAATTGATCAAAGTCCTGACTGGCATTGGAGATTAATATCAGTGAGGCCATGGTTGATGACCAGAGCCCATGGAGATTGTGATATCCTTCAACAAATAAAAATGAAAGGATTTTTTTTAAAAAATATGTAAATACAGAAATTGATACCAGCTAAGCAATCAAGTGTTAGTTCAATAATAAAACAATCTCTATGACAAGATCAGAAAAGGTCCGCAGCAATATCTTGTTGGTACTGTGTTCCTGTAGAATTTCCAAATTGCTCATGAGTGCTCACTAACTAGTGTTTACAAAGTTTAGCAGAACTGGGAATAAGGAGGGGGAAAATCAATGTCTCTCATCAAATCTGTGAGCAAAGAAATCAGGGGATATATATTTTTTCTGATTTTTTTTTCAGAAAAAGAAAAACCCTCTAAAAATATCTGAAGAGCAAGGCTGTTCTCAGAGGTAACAATAGCACTGCTTATATTTAGTCCTCAACATATGACCATTACAGGAACCAGAAAACTTGTTAAGTGGTTCAGTCATTAAGTCAAACATCATATGTCTCAAGTCAGGGAAGCCGTCGACGTAATGTGCCGCTGCCTGGACGATGTTAGGGTCTGGATGGGGAAGAACCGGCTAAAGCTCAACCCTGACAAGACCGAGTGGCTATGGATATTGCCTCCCAAGGATTCTGTCAATTGTCCCTCCTTGGTTCTTGGGGGAGAGAAATTAACTCCCTCAGAACGGGTTCGCAATTTGGGTGTCCTCCTAGACCCACAGCTAAAATTGGAGCAACATCTTTCAGCTGTGGCTAGGGGGACCTTTGCACAGGTTCGCCTAGTGCACCAATTGCGACCCTTCTTGGAGAGGGAGGCGCTACTCACAGTCACCCACGCCCTTATCACCTCCTGGCTGGATTACTGCAATGAGCTCTACATGGGGCTACCCTTGAAGAGTATTCGGAGACTACAATTGGTGCAAAATGCAGCTGCGTGTGCCGTGGTGGGTGTGCCCACGTAACACCTGTCCTCCGCCAGCTGCATTGGCTGCCCATTAGTCTCCGGATCCAATTTAAGGTGTTGGTCGTTACCTTTAAAGCCCTACATGGCTCAGGACCAGGCTATCTTCGGGACCGCATCCTGCCGCATACCTCCCTACGACCGGTTAGGTCCCACAGAGTTGGTCTCCTCCAGGTCCCATCGACCAAACAATGTCGGTTGGCGGGGCCTAGGGGGAGAGCCTTCTCTGTGGGAGCTCCCTCCCTATGGAACCAACTCCCTCCGGAGATCAGAGCTATCCCCACCCTGCTGGCCTTCCGTAAAGCAATAAAAACTTGGCTCTTCCGGCAGGCGGGTGAAAGTGAGACCGAGTAGATTATCTCGGGGTCTCCCCCCTTTAGTTATGAATGTTGGAGATTTTCTTTTAATTCTTATATTTTTTCTTTTTAATTGTTATATGTTTTATTGTGATGGATTTGGACATGCTGTGAGCCGCCCAGAGTCCCCCGGGAGTTGGGCGGCATACAAATCTATTAAATTAAATTAAATTAAATTAAATATGATCACATCCAATTTTACAACCTTTTTGCTGTGGTTGTTAAATAAGACATCACATGATTGCAGCTTGTGATCACCTGCTGGCTTCCTAATTGGCTTTGTTTGTTGAAAGCCAGCTGGTAGGTTTGCAAAAGAATTACATGGTTGCAGAACACTGCAACTGTCATAAGCAGAAGCCAGTCACCAAGTGCCCAGATTGCAATCATGTGCTTGCAGGGATGCTATGATGGTTTCAAGTATGGGGACCATTTGCAAATTACTTTTTTCAGTGCCGTTGTAACTGCAAATGGCTGCTAAACCAAAGATCATAAACCAAAAACTACTTGTATTGAAAACAGCCCAGTAGGATAAATCCCTTTTAGATTTAACCAAAATATGGGAAGTCAAGGAAGCTCCAGACTGCTGGAAGAATGATTGTATAGTGCAGAGGTCTTCAAACTTGGCAACTTTAAGACTTGTGGACTTTAACTCCCAGAATTCTCCAGCCAGCATAGCTGGCTGGAGAACTCTGGGAGTTGAAGTCCACAAGTCTTAAAGTTGCCAAGTTTAGGGACCCCTGGTATAGTGAAAAGGAGCATGCTCGTGCAAACCCCTTGGCCACTGTGGAAACAAAAAGGACATGGACACCATAGTTCATCTTTGAGAATTTTTCCCAAATTCTCTTTTCTTTAGAAGGAAATTGTAGACCTCTTTCTTGAAGTTGAACAAGGAAAAAAATAGAAACTGCCGTAAATAAAAGCATTTCTCTGCCTGGCAGTAATCCTAAATTGTCAGAGACCTATTGTGGTAAAATAGAGAGGCATTATGATTATCGCAACTGGAAAGGAAGAGTCTCTACAAAGTAGCATTGAATATTGATTGACTGAGACTATTGCTGAAACCGATGACAGATAGGAAAGTAATAATTAAAACATGCATAATTGTTTTAACAGCAGGCACAAAAAATAATAATTCAGAAATACCTGGGGAAAAGGCCATTTGGGAGAAAGTAAAGTTTTAGAAATATAAGCAGAAAATAAGCATAATTTGGAGTGTTTAATCTGCAGGATTACAAGTTCCTTTGCTTTAATACAAACAATAAAAAAGGATTTGATACTGAATATTGTCAAGTGACAAAGCAAAAGTTATAATGTAAAGATGGACAACACAAATAACACAAGAAGAAGAGCAAGGGACATTGGGGAAGTATTGATCTAGTTACGCTCTGTTGGACAGATGAAAGGGGGCCAAGAGTGAGGGATGGTAGATTACTCAAACAAAGCAGTAATTTCCCAGAAATCATGGCAAACGCAACACCAATCATAGATACATATATACAGTATATAAATAGCAAGCTGTGCATGGAATGTGGGAAGTATAATTCATCAGCTAGTAAAATAACTCCATCATGATAACTACAAGCTTAGCTAACCTGACACATAAAAGTGAAGTATGAGCATTTCAGTGATTAAAGTGGACAATGGCTTAAGCTACATTAAATCAATAAAGTCAAGAGATATTAGTCTTTTTGCTTCTGACATGTTAAAAGTCCACTATAGGGATGTCTTACATATACAAGGGAAAAAAGAATAAGAATTTGATCAACATTTTATTAGCTTGCAAAATAAAGCCATTTTGAAATATTACATTAGAGGACTAAAAGTGCTGTATAGTCTACTTTCAAAAGTCATACGGGTTTACTGAAGTAAGAATGAAGTTTACTGAAGTAAGATTGAAAAAAACAGACATGCGTTAAACTCCTAACTTTCATAAATGTGCTCATCAGTGGTAAAAGTGCTTGTGACTGAACTGCTTTTCAACAGTTACTTGCTACCATATTTTCTCTTTGGTCACACTCTTGCTCACCAGCAGTTGTTAAGGAGTGTACAGAGCGACCCCTGAATTATCAGGGACATGCACGTAGAAACAGGGTGTTTCAGCGTGGTAACCAGTGGATAGGAGTAATGATCCAGTCACAAACAGATTCGTTAAAGTGTATAAAGTAGTTTACTTTTAGATAAATAGTATAGTCCAATTAAACAGTCCAGGTCATACACGTTCAGTCAGTCAATATCAAGAAGTACAATAATTTTCTTACCAGCCTTTCTTTGTCTTACATCAAAGATATTACAGCTTACAAACACATCAAACTATCATAGAGTAACAGAGCTTCATACAGAGCTCACTATCAGACACAAAGTCAATCACGAATGAATCAGCAGAGAGAATTCCAGAGCACTTCCAAACTACGATCTCTAGCTCCCTCTTATGGCAATCTTGAAACACCACATCCAATCAGAGTACAGCAATACATTTAAAGTTATAGTACTTGAATATATACAAAGATTGGTGGCTTGTTTATATATTAACAACCCAACCATTTGGACATAGTCCTAACAGCAGTGATGTCATTATGCAACAAATCCAAATTGGATCTCTCCTAATAATGATGGCATGGTGAATGAAGTCAGTTACAAAACAAAGGTAGGTTTGGGTTGCAGCCATCAGTCATTTGATTTTCTAAGTATAGTTCTGAGGCTATGGGATTTAATTACTGGGGCTTTACCCAGCAATTCTTCTGGGTTTGAACCAGACATTTTACCTAGGCCCCACTTGGTGATGATGTAGACTAAACCTGATGTTGACTGTGTAAACATGAGTTGTTTACTACCTCCAATAGCTGTTTATTTATTATCTTTTTAAATTTGAAACTTACAGTAATTGTTGATGTGAGGGAAAAATTACTGTTCATGTTCCTCCTAAATGCATCACATATATTAAATGATTTTTATGACAGGGAAGATCTGCATGTGTATGCACACACATACACATAAGCACACACACTAGTTAGTCCTTCACATTCATGAGCAATTGCTACCAGTTTCTTTACATTTTCTGATTTATTCAAAAAGTACTGGTTGTGGAACATCCTGGAGAATAGGATCATACCAGTTGAGATTGTTTATTTCAAGTCATCCTCCTTTTATTTTGAACTTACACAATGTTCTCTTATAATTAATGAAGAACAAGTATGGTAAGAAACTAGTGGAGTAAAGTACTGTATTGCTCCTTCACAAATAATTGGATAGCCAATAACTAATTTTTTTTACTGTTTGTGGTTAGCTTTGTATTAAAAAAACATACCTGCTGATCAGATATGGAACTCTTTATGCCAATTCCAAATTCATAAATTCTCTAGCATTTAAATACTTACATATATGTTTTCAGTTAATTTTAAATCATTATACGTAAAATATTTTAAGTATGGTACTTTGACAGAGGAGGTATTCACTTACTTTCCCTATCGGTTTGCAAATGTGAGTGCGCGTGCTTTGCTCACCTGCACAGAAGGGCCCTCTTGCAGGTCGCTACTACTGGTTCGCCTGAACCAGCCCGAACCGGCTGAATACCACCACTGTTCTTTGAGTATTTTGAGGTGGAATGGAATGATAGGCTCTCATACTGCACCTAAGGGTTAAGGCAGAATGAATTTGAAACAGAATGAAACTCAACCAAGAGAAAACATTTTTCTCCACAATATATTTTTCCTCATTTATAAAGAATCAGATTTCATAACCTGGTTCTATTTTATTTTTTAAAGTTGCAGAATAATTGGTTTCAAATTTAAGTACCAGAAAATAAAACAAAATCTGTGTCAAGGTTCCAAATAGCATCCAAACTTAAATCAGAGTCTGAGGCCTTGTATTCCTCAAAGTTCCAATTTATTAATAGAGCCATGTTGGCACATCTGGGGAAAACCTGAATCTAAAGCTACCAGGGTTTTCCCACCCAGTTTAAAGTTAATTCCCTTGTCCCACACTCCCAAGTCTATCACATTGCCCACTCATCTTCTGCCAACGCATTCGTTCTTCCACTCAGCTTCCGACCAGGTGCTGGACAAAGGATGACCTTGAGAATCTAGAAGGAATTTGTTATGGCTACATCTCTACATCCCTCATGCAGTCACCCCTCCCAAATTCCCATGGCAATAATACATTCTGAGCATAAGTGTGGCAGGCCAATGTTTTCAACGAAAGGTGGCTTCGGCCTGACAATCTGGCTTTTGAAAAAAAAAAAGTAAAATTCTAATTGCAACAAAATGTTACTTTTGAGAGAAAAAGAATATTACAATAATAGGCAAAAGAAATACCAAAAATTATTTATTTTCACTATATATTTTTCTTCTGTGTATCTTCATAATAATCCTCTGAAGTAAGTTGGGTTGAGAAAGAATTGGACAAAAACACCACTAGCTTTTGTAGTTGAGGAGGAAAACAGGTCTTCTGATTCTAGTCCAACATCTTAACCCTCTGCCACACTGCCTTTCCACTTTAGTCTCAGTTTCTGAAAGATTTTGAGAGTAGAAGAGAATTACTTTGAGCTCTGGTAAAGAAATTGGCATCGCAATGCAATTTTATTGTTCAGCAATCCCATGAGGAATTTCAAAGGAAAGCAAAACTATTTTAATAGTCTAGTGCTATTTCTCAAGAGAGTTCCCCGTGGCTCTAGATTAAAACGATGGTTTTGAAAAAAAAACAACTTCACTCTATCAGATACACTTTTATTTTGTGAAATATAAAGCTTAAAAAAAAAAAATCTTTCCCAGTTTAAATCCTGGCAGTTCCAGATAGATGAAGTTGCAGCATCTAAAATGAGACCTCTTGGAAAAATTGAGAAAAGAGCAAAATATATGTAGAGATTGCAGTTTTTAAAATCTGGCACGGCAGTGGCTGAAAGAAATTCTGCTGAATTTTTCCAATGATATATAAAGGGTAGATAAGGAATGAAGGAATCAGTCAAACTACATGGAGAAAACAACAGAATGTGGAGCCCTCTTTGATAGGGAATACCTAGAAGGAAGGAATAAGGCAAATTGTGCAATGTTTGACAACATGGATTCTCTAATAGTCCTTCACAGGCAATTATGTCTCAGATATTTTATCTCAAAAATCACTGATTAATTGACAATACTATAAAGTACTACTTAATCTTTAGGATTGAAATCTATATCCCCTTTGAGATATATGGAACAGAATGGATTTAGAACAGTTTGAGTTTGAGGTCCTCATATGACCCCTAAAATATATAGGCAGGTGCATGGGGGATGTAAAAAAAAAAAAAGAGAGAGAGAGAGATGGTAGACTTGTTTAAGCAACCAAAACCCTGTATCTTTATAAAAGTAGCATGACCTCCTTCACATGGTCATGGTCCCCATCTTGACTTTTTAAATCTACTTTTTGGATATCTTTGGATATAGCTCTCAAAATAACTGAAAAGGTTTCCACCAAACTCTCATTTTAAATGTAACAAGCAGAAAAAATGTCAATGAATTGTATTTAATTAATGTCCCCTTAGTTAAATATAAAATTCTTTTCTTTTGGTTCCTGATTCCAAAGTTCATAAAGACAAAATCAATCTACGCTGATCCTAAAATTACCTCCATCTGTTAAGAACTGCAGAGCATAAGGTACTAGTGAATAATAGCAGTGAGTGAAACTATACCCATCAGGATTTTAAAGTAGACAAAATATGTTCTGAAGCTAACAATTATCAAAGTCTGAACTTTGGACAAAGCTCACAACTTTCTCTCTTTGAATGCAATGTTTTAAAAATCCCACTTTGGTAAAACTGTTGCCAGAAGCCAAGCACGTAGAATAAATCTTTTAATTGTTTAATGATAATCACTGCATGATTAAAATGATGATTTGTATCTCAGTGAACCACAATTTGCTCAAATTAATCTGAAGTCAAGAAGGAGTATTATTGATAGAAGTAGGGATTTCATAATCAGTCAGTCCTAAAGGAAATCAATCCTGACTGTTCTTTGGAAGGACAGATACAGAAGCTGAAGCTCAAAAACTTTGTTCACCAAATGAGAAAAAAAAGTCATCACTGGAAAAGACCGTAATGTTGGGAAAGATTAAAGGAAAAAGGGATGGCAGAGGATGAGATGGGAAGATAGGGTCATCGATGCAATGAACATGAATTTGAGCAAACTCCCAGAGACCATGAAGACAGGGGAGCCTGGTGTGCTATGGTCCATGGAGTCACAAAGAGTCGGACATGGCTTAGAACTGAACAACAACAAAGAGATTTCATAATTTTTTATTATTAGGTTGGAATCTGTAGAAAATGAGTTAAAAAGAGTTTAACATAGAGCACCCATAATGCTGAATAAAAGGATATGAAACTTTGAATTATTTGGGATCCTTAAAAAGGAAGTTTCTGTCATGCTAAATTCTGGTGTAAGTATTTTACCAGATATGCCTTCTCTATAACAGTGCCTGCCCTCTGCAATGAAGTTTCCCTGATATCTGGTTGTCTCCCATCTTGCTGATCTACAAATCTATGTAGATTTGTTCCTTTTGTTCCCATCCAACTTTTTGTCACCCTTCCCATCTTCCCTCTTCAATTATGTCTACCTTTTTTTTCTTGTTTTAAACATTATTTTATCTGTCTCTGCCCAGAATAGTTGGGAAACAGGCAATATAAATTTTTAATAAATCAACACCACCCCCACCCCCTCTAATCCCTAATACCACCCAGTCAGCCTCAACGCTCAATACCTGCAACTTGCAGCTTTTTCAGGGAGTTAAAAAGTCTCCCACTTTTAATTATTTTTCTGGAAGGTGGCTCCAAAAAGAAGTGAAACTTATCATCTTATCAATACATCAGGATTCAGGATACAGATTTATAGAAGTTTGGTGCTACTGCAGACAGGTGCATGTTGTCTTATTTGCTAGATAGTCTTACTGGTCTAGGTCGGGGTCGGCAAACTACGGCTCTTTGAGGACCTGTGGACTTCAACTCCCAGAATTCCTGAGCCAGCCATGCATGCATGGCTGGCTCAGGAATTCTGGGAGTTGAAGTCCACAGGTCCTCAAAGAGCCATAGTTTGCCTACCCCTGGTCTAGGTGATACACAAAAGAGTTAGATAATAAAAGCTGCAATAACAGTAGCCATCCCATTCTTCTTCAGTTTTACAGACACTCAAACCAAGGAAAACCACATTTCTCCCCCCAACACCTCTCCCAGCAAAAGCAGTGAGGTACAAATAGCATTCCATTTATTCCAAATGGCCTTTGTTTTGCAGTCACATTAGCTATTTGATATTGTGGCAATATTTGCAAGAGGTTTTTTTTTGTTCCCAATCACTGAAAAAGATAAGAGGGATAATGAATAGCAGGTGCATAATTTGAGAAGGGGAGAGAGTGTTGAGGGAATGTTGCAGAAATGCCAAATGACTTTTGTTGTGCTTTGAAAATACTTCCCGAGACTGTTTGACACAACATAGCAACAATACTGGCAAATATGTAAGTACATTACTGTTGTCACTGGCTCAGCAACCAATATATATGCTCTGTGAGTATTATATAAAAAACATGGTTTATTGGTCATTTGTTATAGAATAGCCCTCAGTTGCTATTTGGTGGCCAAAAGTGGACACCAGCATGTGAACTGATGCATTCTGAGATAGATACCTAAATAGAAAGGCTTCAATACACACACTCTTTGGCATAAAACCATTAGTTTATAATCAGCCTGCATATGGTTTTTTAATTTTCATATTTGTTTTAAATGCTTATATTGGTTTCTTGTATTTTTACTGTTGTAAGCCGCCCGGAGTCCTTCGGGAGTTGGGCGGCATATAAGAAATACCAATAAATAAATAAAATAAGGACAAAGATCAGTTTGAAGAAAAATAATGCATAGATACCACACACCAGTTAATAGATTTAAGCCTTCTATTCCAAATTCATTCCGCATCAATAAAAGAATAATGATCTTAGCCGTATAAGAGCACAGTTGCACAGAGCAGGATTGTGGATGTTACATGCTCTCGTTTTTGTGACCACCCTTCCCTCTTTTTTATAATTGATTCAAGGGGAATTTTTGCTCTCCCTGCAAGATCTGCAAACAGAGATAACTAAGGCAAACAAGATACATTCCTGGAAGAGCTTTCCTAGAGCTTTCCTAGGCTTTCCTAGTGACTTCTTCCTGGTTGTTATCTAAGCTGGATTTTGTGAACAGTCATTGTGCTGTTATCAGAAAGATCCACCGGAGTGTGTCTGCTTTTGATGAAAACTACCCTCTCAATTTAGCTGGTGCTTTGGAAAATGGTTGAGGACTTGTCTTGTTGTGAAATATATTGACATCGTTTGTTTTTTTAAAATGGAGATAAGATAATGGTAGCAACAGTCCTTTGTGACAATCCCCCCCAAAATAAATTCAAAGCAGTGTACCGAATACAGAACAATAAGCTTAATGAGTCATGCCCTGAAAATATTCCTAAGAATAATTCACACAAGAATATACAACAAAATTGAGGAGTGTCTAAGTAACACACAATTTGGTTTCAGAAACAATCTTGGTACACGAGGTGCCCTATTCAGCATTCAAGTTCTTGTACAGCGCTGTAGAGATGTCAATCACAGTGTTTATATGTGCTTCATCGATTTTGAAAAAGCATGTGATAAAATAAGACAGAGCAAACTATTACAAATCCCGAAACAAGTGGGACAAAGACATCTGAATCATAAAGAATCTTCCGTATGTTCCGGCGTATAAGACGACTGGGCATATAAGACGACCCCCAACTTTTCCAGTTAAAATATAGAGTTTGGGATATACTCGCCGTATAAGACTACCCCTCCTACCATCTTTCTTTTTCTTTCTGTCTTCCTTCCTTCCTAACATCTTTCTTTCTGTCTATCTGTCTTTCTTCCTTCCTAACATCTTTCTTTCTTTCTTTCTTTCTTTCTTTCTTTCTTTCTTTCTTTCTTTCTTTCTTTCTTTCTTTCTTTCTTTCTTTCTTTCTTTCTTTCTTTCTTTCTTTCTTTCTCCCTGCAAACCAATCCCCACTGTGGCTCCTTTCTCCCTCGCCCAGACCTCTTCCAAGAAGCCAAGTGGAAGCGAGGTAGGTGGCTAGGTTGCTCCCCTCCCCTCGGAGGAAGAAGGAGCCTCTGTCTCCATCTCCTGCAGGGCTCCAGCCACCTGACTGAGTCCCCGACCGCGGCGCCGGCAGGGTTAACATGCATGGGAGGGAAGGAGACGCCGCTGCTGCTATCGCCGCTCCAATATTTCTTCGGTGGGCGCGCACAAGAGGGACCGTGGAGCAGAGGCGCCTGGCAAGCAGAGCAAGAGGCGTGGGGATACCAGAAGTGGCGGCGTCGGTGGCAGGCTCCTGCCCACATCTCCCGCCTGCCTCTTGTCTTAAGCCGCCGGGCGCGTCTGCTCCGCGGTCCCTCTCGTGCATGCCCACCTGCTGGGAAGACTGCAGCTGGTGGTGGCAGCCGCAACCTTCCCAGCTGGAGACCGAGACCGAGACACAGGGCGGCATCGGGATTCCTTCGGCCGCTTGGCTGGAGAACGGTGGGGATGCAGATGCGGCCGTTTTTGAGCTCCCCCGTCCCGGAAGTTTCAGTACCCGGCGTATAAGACAACCCCCAACTTTTGAGAAGATTTTCAAGGGGTAAAAGATCATCTTATATGCCACATGGTATATTGGCATCAGGTAGCAAATGTGAGACTAGGCCAAAAATATTCAGATTATGCAGAAATATGAAAAGCAGTCAGACAAGTGCTGCATTCTGTCTCTGCTGTTGTTTAATATCTACTCTGAGTCAATTTTCAACAAAGCACTGGAAAACATTGATGCTGGCCTCAAAGTAAACAGTGTTCAGATCAACAATTTAAGATATGCTGATGATACAGTTCTGCTTGCCAGTAAGCATGAAGACCTTCAGTTCCTCATCAACAGAGCCTCAGAAATGTCTGAAAAATATGGCTTGAAGCTTAACACCTCAAAAACCAAGATCATGGTTGTCAGCAAACAACCCATTAATTTACCACTGATAAATTCGGAAAGAATGCCACTAGAAAAACTTGAAAGGATAATGTACCTCGGTTTTCATTTGTATGAAAGCTGGGACATGATCAGTGAAGTAAAGACAAGGATAGAGAAAGCTTGAACAGCATTCTTCAAAATGTAAAAAGTCTTCTGCAGTCACGACATAAGCCTAAGACTGAAAATCAGGCTTGTCAGATGTTACATCTTTTCTATCCTGCTCTACGGAGTAGAGAGTTGGTCTCTGACAGAAAATCACTTGAAGAAACTAGAAGCATTTGAAATGTGGATTTACAGACGGCTGTTACATATAAGCTGGGTTAACAAAATCACAAATGAGGAGGTGATAAGCCGCCTGAGAAAGCAAAGGGAAATTATCAAAGCTATTAAAAAGCGAAAGTTAGAATATTTTGGACATGTGATGTGACACCCAGAAAAATACGGCATCCTTCACTTAATCCTTTAGGGAAAGATTGAAGGCAAATGAGGTCCAGGCAGAAGAAGAACATCATGGCTTAAAAACCTAAGGGACTGGTTTGGACAAAACTCATCAGCACTTTTTTTATGCGGCTGTTGACAAAAATAGGATTGCCAACATGATCACGGATATGGCACAAGAAGAAGAAGAAGCAACAGTCCCAAATGTTGATTACAACAGTCACTACCATGATCATCAACAATAAGCTGTGGTGCAGTTTTCCTTCCTTCCTTCCTTCCTTCCTTCCTTCCTTCCTTCCTTCCTTCCTTCCTTCCTTCCTTCCTTCCTTCCTTCCTTCCTTCCTTCCTTCCTTCCTTCCCCTGACACCCATACCCCCAGAATAGATTAAAATCCATTCCTTTGTGTAAGGGATGTTGGTAAAATCATACTGGCTATTCATACAAGATACTAAGACATTGCTCTGGGTGATGGGAATTAAAGTTGTCAAATAGGGATGTCCAGGTAATAAAATAGCTCATTTCCCATGTCGATTTGGTGTTTGCCCTACTTATGCCCACTGACCTGGAACATCATTTTCAGTTGCAGAGGCAATATGTTCTCTGGGCAAATTGCCATGTGTGCAGTGGTGAATATCAAGATTTCTATCCTGACTTTGTTTGTTCTCCTTCTGACAAATTTCATCAGCATTCTGGATGTCATCTTTGGAATTCAAGCATTTTGGCTTAAAGGATCCCAGAGTGTGACAATAGTACCTATCCTGTGAGAGGAATTTAAAAAAAAAATTGTTTCGGGAAGGGAATATACTGTAAGTGACAAATGACTTTTCCCATTGGAGAAAACTTTTTTTAAAAAAAAAATAATTCCATACAATAAATCTAAGGGTCACCTCTGTTGCTAATGCCACCTGTCAAGCCAGAGAAAGCAGCCTGTCATATTAAGTGTGCATGTTAAGACAGCAGAGACCTTAGCTGCTTGCTGATAAATTCAAATGGGTTACAAGTTTTGCAGAACTGCTGATTAACTTACTGGCAACCAGGGAGCTACACCCATCAAATCTCTTTATGCTCTTTCTTCAGCTGCCTAATGGCACCCAGGACACATGAAAATAATTACAACATTGTCATATATATAGCCGATTTACAATAACAGCTACATTCTAAACACAAGCTTGCACTCCATGTGGGGAAAAGCTTATGCCACCAGAGAAAATATCTGCATAATTAATGCTGCTGTAACAAAGGGGGGAATTTTTCCAAAGGTAAGAAGAATGGCAGAGGTATTTGTGCTGTTTTTCTGTCCCTTGCCCACGTTTTGCAAGCCGGGGCAGCTTATAGAGTTGTTAGAAAGAATTCTGTTTTCTCATTTCTTGCTTGGTTGAAGGGTATGAAGTCTTGAAGGTACTTTGTAGGACTTCACATACCGTATTTTTTCAGAGTATAAGATGCACCTTTTTACCCCCAGAAAGAGGGTGAAAACTTGAGTGCGTCTTATACACAGAATGTAGCCCCACCCACCCACCCACCCCCACCCTTTGGCCTCTGTCTTCCAGCAATTTACCTGTTTGCAGCAAAGAGGGAAGAGCCTGTAAAGCCAAGCAAGTCAGTAGCAGCTTCCCGACCTACAGCTGATTTGCCATGTGCTAAAATGAAAGTGAAACTAGCTTGCTAAGACGCAAATAGTTGGGAGAGACACGCAGATTTTTATTTTCTGCTGAACTGGATGAAAGGGGGTAAGTGAATAACTATAAATGTCTGTAAAATGTTCAAATTATTAGACTTATTTTTTAAAGACTGCTTTATTATTGTTCTAGAGCCAGGGATCTCCAACCTTGGCAATTTTAAGACTTGTGGACTTCAACTCCCAGAATTCCACAACCACCTTTGTTAGCTTTGCTGGCTGTGGAATTCTGGGAGTTGAAGTCCACAAGTCTTAAAGTTGCCAAGGTTAGAGACCCCTGTAAATCTAGACAACTTAACAAAATAAAGAAGCTTTTTAAAATAAATGCTTGCTCTGAAGAGGCCCAGTGCTATTGTATCTTCTTTTAAATAATAGAGAATAATGTATACTTCCAGAAATTTTAATTAATTTTAACAGCTCTGTACAAGTATAGTCTGAAATGTAACAGTGTCCTGTTTAGTATTAGAGTTTAGTTACCTTGGAGTAGATCTATTTAAATAATTGGGAGCAGTTAGTGTGACTACATTTAAGAAAACCTTCTGGCATAATGTACATTTCTCCAATTCTTTGCTATTTCTATGGGTCAGGCACACATGCACAGAAATAAATACACAGCAAACAGTGTATATCATCTGTGCTGTTTGCTGTTTGGTAAATTGCTTGGAGGCAGAGGCCTTTTTCCCTTGTTTTCCTCCCCCCAAACTAAGGTGCGTTTTATAATCCGAAAAATATGGTAATTTCCAAAAGGTGCTTCTCTGCAATGAAAGCTCCAGGTAAAGCGTCCTTTTGAAGCTGCTTTCGATCAAAGCAGACTGTACTTCTAGGGTGAAGTGAAATATTTCTTTTTGAAAATATTAGAAGAAGCTTCTGTGCATGCCCAGAAACTTCTTCCACCTAATGCCCAAGTGCTGGAAATGGGACTAAAGATTGAATAGTCTTTGGAGGGTAAATCTTTAGAAAGAAGATAAATGAAGTGTATGATTTCAGCATTAGTTTGCAACTGTCTGACTTTGATAGGTGGATGGGAAAGAGAAGGTCTGCGAAGATGGAATCAAAATCTTGCTCAGTTCCTGGATATCTTTTTTCCCTTCTTGCCAAGCATCTGACAGAATAGTAAATTTAGTTTTCTTCATTTTGCACAAATCCCTTTGGAACAAAATATTCATTTCAGTGCTGTTTCTTTGCACAGTTGCATGCCAGTTGGATTTGAAATTCTTTTTCTTAAGGAAGGAGGTTTGGATTACATCAACATATACACTTCAAATTATTTTCAGTTGATTTATGAATATGTTCCTCATGTATCAGATTATTTTCTAAATAAAATGTGAAAAACATTTGGTCAGTTTCTAAAAAGTTGATGTCCTTAAAGAAGAAAGCTTAATTAAATTGCTTTGCATGGATTAGTCTACAATTTAGTTAAGAAGAACAGTTACTCAGAGTGGTGCCATCAAGCTGTTATTAACGCTCTGTGTGCAACCAGTATGGTCCTGCTATGACAGTTTGTGTGCGCTACTGTCAGAAATTGCTGATCACTATCCCCTCGTGTTTTGCTTTAGAGTCTTATAAAATTCTTCTTATAACAAGAATCTGCAAACTACTAAGCCATGTCATTTCTGCTACTCAGTGAAGGACCTACTGGACCAAGTACATGCAGCTTAACTCTTGGCTACTTTGGGGCAGCCAAAAAACAAAAACAAAAGACAGAACATTTTTTTTCTTATCTCACACCTTATGAAGACTTCAATAGTTTTGCTGTATTTCTGTTTTCCACTTATGATGCTTGGTTGGTTCCTCAGTCATGTCTTCCAGTTGTCAGCTGGCCATTATCTTCTTTAATTGTGATTCTTGATGATGGCCAGATGAAAATGTTTCCTATCTGTTCTTGAAGCTGGATGGATGGGAAAATAGATAGCTTAACTGCACAGCAACATCATTCTAAGATGCCTCCTTTATATAAACACAGAAACACATGTGCACACATTTTAATTACTGTTCCTTTTTTCTTTATTGGAACAGTGCCTCATTATTCTAGTTAATTACCCTCATTTTCTGCCTTTACAAGGGAGGAGTAGATACTATATACCTTTTGCACAAGGCAAGAAAGCATTAGAGATTATACATCTGTATAATTATTATTCAGAAAACAGCAAAAATAATTTCTGAATAGCTATTCCAATTAAAGAATAAATTTAAATTGAAGATGGCTTTTATTATCACTTTCTGAAAATCAGTCTTGCTTTGTGCATGCAGAATGTCTTTCACATGAGATGAAGCAAAATATAATACTGCCTGTTATTTCGGTTCAAATTTAAAGTTCTATTTATGTTTTATTTCATTTTCCCTGTTGCATGTGTGTTCTTTTTTCTTTTTTTATAATCATTTTATTAAAGTTTTAAAAAAGCAAAGTAAAAAATATCAAAGTAAAAAACAAAGTAAAAATGCAAGCTAAGAAAAATATAAAAAGAAAAAGATAAGTGTATAGAAAAAAGGATAAAGAAATAAAAAGTATATAAGAAAACAGAAATATAAATAATGACTTCCTCCCTCCTTCATTAAAACATACAATTTCAGTAACTTATCATCTCCTCTACCATTTCAAGAAAATATCTTTCCCATATCTCATCTCTTTATCTATAAACAATTTATAAAGCCTCATCATTTAATCTTAATCAACAAATGTCTATTAATATTTATCCGAAGTAACGACATATATATATTTTAATCTTACGCCAATAATTCAGTTTTCTTTACTTTTAACACAGTAACTTAATCATTTTCTTTAAAAATGCAACCATTTTTATTCTTTCCCTATTTTATCTCTGATCTATAAACAAATCTTTAATGCCTCATTATTCAAACTTAGTAAAAAAAAATTCCATTAAGAGCCACCAGAAACAGCAACAAATGCATTTTTTTTTACTTTTTATATTTTTCTTCATTTGTATTAGGTTTTTTAAATCTTTAAACTTTAATAAAAATGCTTATTGACAAATACGAGAATTGGTTACTTTTTTATGCTTGATCTTTTCTATGCTGGCCTAACTGAAACTAGCTGAAATGGAAACGTTGTAAGGGAAATTTATTTTAAGTAGTTTAAAATAAGAGAGAGTAAAGGAAAGCAACATATCTGGATGCGTTTGTAAACACATAAGCTAACTCAGTGGTTCTCATCCCAACCTGTGGTCCATGGATCCCTGGGGGGACGCAATGTCATTACAGGAAATCTGTAAAGAGTTTTTAAAAATGTTATGATTAAAATCTTGAGGTACAGTATTTTTCGGAGTATAAGACACACCTAGATTTTAGGGGAGGAAAACAAGGAAAAAAGTATTCTGAACCAAATGGTGTAGTATTCTGAACCAAATGGTGTAGGAGCTGAGGTGGTGCAGTGGTTAAAGTGCAGGACTGCAGTTCAGCAGTTCAGCAGTTCAAATCTCACCGGCTCAAGGTTGACTCAGCCTTCCATCCTTCCAAGGTCGGTAAAATGAGGACCCAGATTGTTGGGGGCAATATGCTGAACTCTGTAAACCGCTTAGAGAGGGCTGTAAAGCACTATGAAGTGGTATATAAGTCTAAGTGCTATTGCTATTGCTATTGCTAGTAATATATAATTTAATAAAATACCAGTGTAGCAGAATACTTTTTACAACCATGTATACTTTTTACAACCATGTAAACTTTTTACAACCATGTATACTTTTTACAAACTTCAAATTTCACAGCTTTAAGACTAGTGGACTTCAACTCCCAGAATTCCTCCTCCAGTCATGCTAGCTCAGGAATGGGAGTTGAAGTCCACAAGTCTTAAACTTGCCAAGTTTGAAGACCCTTGCACCCCTAACTCAGGGGTCTTCAAACTTGAAGCTTTAAGACTAGTGGACTTCAACTCCCAGAATTCCTCCTCCAGTCATGCTAGATGGGGTAATTAGAAGGCAAAAACACTCCAGTTTTTGCAAAAAATGGCTCATTTTCCGCTCGTTTTTTTTTCAAAAACAGGGCATGCAGAAGGTTTGGGAAGCCTGCAGAGCAGTCTTAGGGGGTGGGGGGGAGGCAAAAACGCCCCAATTTTTGCAAAAAATGGCTTGTTTTTCGCTCATTTTTTTGCAAAAACAGGGCATGCAGAGGGTTTGGGAAGCCTGCAGAGCACTCCTAGGGGTTGGGGGAAGGCAAAAATGCCCCCAAATAGGATGCGGGGGAGGGGCTTCGGGAGGCAAAAAAAATGGCTGTATTCGGTGTACAAGACGCACCGACATTTCCACCCTCTTTTGGGGGGCAAAAAGGTGCGTCTTATACTCCAAAAAATACGGTAAATCTTGGCAATGGCAATGGCAATGTTTCATGGTCACAAAAGGTATTTAAAGGGGTCCATGGTGAAAAAAAGTTTGAGGACCACTGAGCTAACTGATACCTTTCAGAATTTAAATATATATAGGAAGGTTTAGGCAAGCTTTTCTTTCTGAGACCCGTCTCTTTCTAATATTATAAGGTTAAAATACTATCCAAAAATCCTATGAAATAATTCAATTTTGGTAAATAAACAACATGTGTAACAATAATGGGGGGGGGGAAATACCCCAAAACTCTTATAAAGGGGGAAAGGAAAGGATCTCACACACAGAAAAATTGAACACAATTCCTAGATTTCAATCCAAGTTCTTATTTAGATGGACTCTCCCAACTGAGTTTAATTGTTAATATAAATTTGCTACACAGAACTTGCAACTTGCTTCTCAAAACATAGCCTAATATAGAGGTACCATAAGTAATGTTTTGCATGCAGGCTGTACTGAATAGCAGTTCTCTTTGTCCCAGCTGGAGATGGCTCACCACCAAATATTTTGTTCAAGAGGTCTGCAAGGCATCAAATTGTCAAGTTTTATATATAGCTTTCCAGGTATCTGCCTTTAGTTTGATCCTTTTCTGCTTTATTTTTTAGTGCTAAGCTGTTTAAAAGACTTACTTATTTGTAGAATCCTTCTAAACAAAGGGGAACAGTGAGTAAGCCTGTCTTATTTCAGGAAGTTGAAGGAACACAATGATTCACAAATGCACACATGCAGATTATACAGATAGTCCTCGACTTACAACATTCATTTAGTGACCATTCAAAGTTACAACAGCACTGGAAAAAGTGACTTATGACCATTTTCACACTTAATGGCCATTGTAGCATCTCCACAGTCATGTGATCAAAATTCAGACAGTTGGAAATTGACTCACGTTTATGACAATTGCAATGTCCCAGGGTCTGTGATCACCTTTTGTGACCTTCTGATAAGCAAAGTCAATGGCTAAACCAGATTCACTTAACAACCGTGTAACTAACTTAACAACTGCCATGATTCATTTAACAACTGTGGCAAGAAAGGTTGTAAAATGGGGCAAAACTCACTTAACAAATGCTTCACTTAGCAAAATATATTTTGGGCAAATTGTGGTTGTAAATCGAGGACTACCTATACATACATACATACATACATACATACATACATACACACACACACACACATACACACACACACACACACACACACACACACACACACACATGGACATACACACATGGACATACACACATGGACATACACAAAAATGGACACATACACACATATAAAGAATTCTCTCTCTCTCTCTCTCTCTCTCTCTCTCTCTCTCTCTCTCTCTCTCTCTCTCTCTCTCTCTCTCTCTCTCTCTCTCTCTCTCTCTCTCTGTCTCTGTCTCTGTCTCTGTCTCTCTCTCCAGACTTATATTCTTGCTCAAATTTCTGTGAAGATATCACCTAGCTGTTTCTCAAATAATATTGCATTCTACTATGTTATTTTTGGGGTAATTAGAACTAATACTGTTGAAGCTAGCCACTTTTTTTCCAGTTCTTGAAATGCCCTCAAGGTCTCTTTCTGTGCATGGCAAGAACTGATAATATTTTAATTTACTTTCCCCCCCTGGGGAAACAAACTAAGAAAATCAGCTTTTCCATAAAGTACCTCAGATTAAGCATTCAGCCACGGGCTAGAGTCATGTATGTCTCTCTGTCATCACACACTCTTTCTCAAACCAAATTTTGATTTAATGATGTACAAATTTCTATTTTCTATATATTCAATAATAAACAGCAAGAAAAATAAACTAAAAAAATATTTTATGAAATGAAACATTGAAAAAATAGCACTTGTGAAAAATATCAGGGAGTTGAAAAAATATTTATCTATTTATTAACAGTATTGACAATAAGATTTTGCTTAGACCTTTAGTTAGGAAACTAGATTAATTAACCTTGGACTAATAGTGGGGCTTCTTGATTCAACTTGGAGCCAAATCTAAAAGGACGTTTAAAAAACAAAGTACACCTATTGTCTCTTATTCAAAGTGTGCAATATGGCTGCAATATTGTTTTAGAAACTTTTTAAAATAATTGGAAGAAATAATCTGACAGTATAATATTTTTGATGTGGTGCATTCTGTGAAATTTCAAAAAGGAAATATATTCAGAGATTTCAGAATTAGAAACCTTCAAATTTATTTATTTTAAAAAAACTCATAGTGCCTATCACTTATTTGTTGTTTATTGACAGACTATTATTCATAACTGTACTATTCAAGTCAGTGGGGGTAAAATATTACTGGAGTCATATATATGTGCATTCTTACATAAGAGATGAACAACTTCCATTGACTCAAGAGTTAGGATTATGCTTTGTGTGGCATGGTAAAGGTCAGATTCTAAATGATGGTGGTCATTTCAATATAGTTTTGGTACATTTTAAGAACTAAAATAGTTGCCTTGAGCATTTGCAACATTTTTTTTTGAAGGATTTCTGTTAAGTTGTGGGAATCACAACTATGGAGACTGACTTTCTGAACACTGTTTATTAGGCAACTCTCTGTACAACCAGCAACTTGCAGACTGACAGCTAGCCCTTTTATAGAGAGCTGTCAGACGCTTTTACCAATAGCGTTTGAGCATTCTCCCGCTCAAATGCTGGACCTGGGTGAAACCATGTTCAACTGTCAATACTCAACAATTTCAATAATGATGACCAGTATCTTGAATAGCATTTAGAAACAGTCTAAAAACCACTGAACTCCTAGAGTAGAGAGGTTAAAATCAGCGGTGAAATCTACTTACCTTCCCTACTGGTTCGGAAGTGTGTGCTTTGCACAGGCGTACAAAGCATGCCGCCATCACATGTGCTTTTTCACCCTCTGCGCATGTGCAGAAGGCTTTGTGCATGCGCAGAGGGTGAAAAAAAAGAAAATGGCAACATCCGGGTGGGTGGGCAGAGCCACGTGCTGCCACTGTTACAAGTTCTCCGAACTACTGGCAGTTGCCGCTACCGGTACGCCTGAACCGGCCCGAACCGGTAGCATTTCATCCCTGGGTTAAATGCCCAACACTACCTGTACAGTAGTATACTGGTAGGAATTGTTATAATAATGGCAGCTAATAGAAAGGTGTCACTTGAAAGTAGCTGGCTAAATAACTCTTGAATAGCTGTATGCGCCATCAGATTCAATTTTAGGATGGGAGGGGACTTGCTTCTCCCATTTACCTTAGGACTGTTAGATTAATTATCTGACATAAAAAGAAAACAGAACAGAAAAAGAAGAAAGAAAGATGGCGTGGAGAGGTGCATAACTGTTTCAGGGCTGTCAACTTTCCTTGGAACCTGGGTTATACACTCCAGAAAAATGGTGGATGTACTTAGAAACCTTAGGTGTATCCTTTATAAAAATGAAATTTAATATAAGTATGAACAGTATATATAAAAATGAAATCATTTGTTGCTACATGAGCATCAACAAAAACAAACGAGTCTTCCAGAGCAAAATTAAAATGTAAAATAGCTTCTGTACAAAAGGGAGCCTCTGTAGTTTATGACTGTGTCATATTGAATTTTGAGCACCAATAATCTCCAATAATTGTATAAAGCCATAATTATTTTTTCTTGAAAAGATGCACTGGTATTGAATAATAATATTTGCTAAATTAATTGTATTTTTCACAGATGCCAAAATAATATTTTATTAATGTTTGTAGATGATGCACTCCAATTTCTTGTTCCATGCCTCCCGATGTACTTAAATAGCTAATTTAATAGGCTTTACGGTAGTATATTTCCCAACAATCATAAATAGTTGTTATGGCTTGAAAACCAGTTTGATAGTGGTTAAAGCATCAAACTAGAAACAAGTAGACCATGAGTTGTTGTCCCACCTTTGGCATGAAATCAGTTGGATGACCTTGGTTCGGTCACTTTCTCTCAGCCATAGAATAGAATAGAATAGAATAGAATAGAATAGAATAGAATAGAATAGAATAGAATAGAATAGAATAGAATAGAATAGAATAGAATAGGGTAGGGTAGGGTAGGGTAGGGTAGGGTAGGGTAGGGTAGGGTAGGGTAGGGTAGGGTGGAATAGGAATAGGAATAGGAATAGGAATAGGAATAGGAATAGGAATAGGAATAGGAATAGGAATAGGAATAGGAATAGGAATAGGATGGAATGGAATGGAATGGAATATGTAAGGGACCTTGGAGGTCTTCTAGTCCAGCCACCTGCTCAAGCAGGAGACCATGTACCATTTCAGATAAGTGACTGTCTAGAGCAGTGGTTCCCAAACTTTTTCAGTTCACCTCCCCCTTGGTGCTACAAACTCATCCTCAGTGCCCCCACCCCCATCCCCTATAAATAGCATTTTTTGGAATAGCGGTTAGCACAACCCACTAAGGAAGATAGTAACAGTAAAATTCAAAACTGTAACAATTAATTGTACATTTATTCAAAATCCAATTTAAAAATCTTTTGTTAATTCAACAAAATTGTTCAACATGATCCACAGTGATATCAGGTTTTCAAAGTCTGATAGTCATTTATCAAGAACCTTAGTAACTACTAACTTAGTAAACTCAGTAAAATTTAGTAACGACTTCACTGTTCAATAAATTCTTAATTTATTATTATTTATTTATTTATTTATTTATTTATTTATTTGGCGTTTTTATATGCTGCCCAACTCCCGTAGGACTCAGGGTGGCGATGTGATGGATGGGCTTGATGAAGTGATACCAGTTTCCCAATGTCTGGTTTTAAGTCACTTAGCAGGAGTCTTAAATCACCACGTTCAGTAATCTGGAGTTGATTTCTTTGCTCGGAGAGAAGTTGGATGACCACACTGAAACCACGTTCAACCAACATCCAAATATGAATTGGAAATGCAACAAGGAGCTTCTTCACCACTGCCCATAGTGCAGGATAGCGATCAGGAATTTCCTTCTGTAACCAAAACTCTTGGTACAATTTCTTAAACTTTGGCTTCAGCTCAATGTCATTTTGTAGCTCTATTAGTTGTTCTTCCACTACCCCATCTTCCTCAGTATCTGAAAATGGATTTGTCACCCAATCTGGAATTTCCATCAAAAGAAGATCCTGATATCGCTCAAACATATCTTTATGCAGCATGTCCAAATGGTCACAAAAAACTTGCAGATCATCATCTTGTATCCCACCTTTCTCTTCTAGCTCAAACAAGCTCGGAAATTGGTATAGCTCGCGATGGCCTATATTGCGCTTGAATAGAGTTAACTTTGAAATAAACATAAAGATGACAGATTTGGATTTAATAAGATTGATCTCATTTCCTTGCAACTGCAAATTCACTTCATTGAACTTTGCAAAGAGTTCTGATAAATAAGCAATGTCATGCTGATCTCTTTGAGTTCATCACTGAGCAAGGCATTCTTATCTTCAAAAAACTCCACAACGTGTCAAAAAGATTGTAAAGCATCTTACACAGTTGCCTTTTGATAGCCAACGAACTTCTGTATGAAGCAGCAAATGATCAAAATCCTCATCATTCTCAACACAGAGCTCTTGGAATAGTCGATCATTGAGAGCATGTACTTTAATTTTGTTCACTGCAGTAATGACAGTTTGTAATGACTTGTGTAAGCAATCACTGAGGTTTTTTGCAACCAGATGTTGGCGATGAATGACACAGTGAATGGTAAAGACATTTGGCACTGCTTTTTTCAAGTAAGCAACACACCCACGGTAGCGACCAGTCATTGATGGTGCTCCATCAGTTGCACAAGCAAGTATGTTGGTAAGTGGAATTTCCTTGTCTTTGAAAAACTGCTCAACAACATGAAATATTGACTCCCCTTTAGTATCTGTTTTTAGTTGCCTCACAAATAACTCTTGAGTCAAACTTTCGTCTTTAATAAAGCACACATAAGCAAGAAACAAAGATTCATTGCCTGGCAAAGTTGATTCATCCAGCTGTAATGCAAAGTCTGTTGTCCATAGTATGCTGCACAATACATCTTCCACATTCTCAGCCATTTCATCTATGCATCTTTGCACTGAATTGTTGCTGAGAGGAACTGTCTTAATTATATCATGTGGTGACTTACGCAAAACAGTACTCAGAACCTCACTAATGGCTGGAAGGATGAGTTCTTCACCAATAGTATGTGGCTTTCCAGACTTAGCAATCACCAATGAAATGTTGTATGATGCACACAAACCATCCGTGTTTTGTTGGGAAGCATTGTAAAACATGCGTGACAATGTTGGGCGCTTTTGAAATTTGTCACGAAGTGATTGAAAAAAAGTTAGGTTCTTGACTGCCTTGTCAGGAAGTGCCTTCTTCAAATGTTCGTTCAGTCTGGAAGGCTTCATTGCCTCATTAGAAAATACTTTTTCACATAGTAGGCACTATGGCAGCTGCTGGTTTTATGGTGCTGCTATAAATCCATACTTCAGATATGCTACACTATATTGTCTACATTTCTTCTTTGATTTTTCTGCTTCTGCCATTTCTGCTCTGAAAATCAGAATACTTACAATATGTGTGTGTTCACATCTGATTTGAAAAGAGTTACAGTTGCAGGGAGGGAAGTAGTAGAAACCTGCTTTTAAAATTTAAAATAATAATGAAAGTGTCCCGAGCCAGGCAAAACAACAGCATGCACGAGGCTTAGCGTGGCTGCCAGCATTCGGTACACGCAGGCGCAGAAGGTGATGGGGCAAGTCGGGCCGGAACCGGAAGTGCTCAGCTTACTGGCGGCCGACAGAGCCCCAGGCAGAATTGCACTCTGCGAGGGGCCCACCTCCAGCACTCCTCTGCCACCCTCCTTGCCTCTTATCGCCCCCCTAAGTCATCCCACTGTCCCCCAGGGGGAGGTACTGCCCACTTTGGGAACCACTGGTCTAGAGGTTCTTAAAAAACCTCCAGTGATGAAGCACCCACAATTTCTGAAGGCAAGCTGTTCCACTGGTTAATTGTTCTCACTGTTAGGAATTGTTTCTCCTTATTTCAAGGTTGCATCTCTCCTTGATTAGTTTCCATCCATTGTTTCTTGTCCGGTGCTTGGGAAAATAAGTTGACTCCCTCTTCTTTGCGGCAGCCACTCAAATACTGGAATGATGCTAACATGTCACCTCCAGTCCTTTTCTTTAGACTAGCCAAACCTAAATCCTGCAACTGTTCTTCATATGTTTTAGTCCCCAGGCCTTTAATCGTTTTAGACTTCTCTATACTTTTTCCAAAGTCTAAACATCTTTTTTGTAGCATGGTGACCAAAACTGGATGTAATATTCCAGGTGTGGTCTGTGTGTGTGTGTGTGTGTGTGTGTGTGTGTGTGTGTGTGTGTGTGTGTGTGTGTGGTCTTATTAAGGTTTTATAAAGTGGTACTAATACTTCACGTGATTTTGATTCTATGCCTCTGTTTATACAACCAAGGACTGTATTAGCTTTTTTGGCTGTGGCCGCACACTGCTAACTCATGTTTATGTGATCGTCCACTAGGACTCCAAGGTCCCTCTCACAGTTACTGTTTTTGAACCAGGTTTGCCTAATCTGTATTTGTACTTTTGGTTGTTCCTGCCTAGGTGTAAAACCTTGCTTTTCTCCACATAAAATTTCATTTTGCTGGATAGTGCCCATTGTTCAAGTCTGTCAAGATCTTTTTGGACCCTGAGCTTGTCTTCTGGGATGTTGGCAATAGCAAACCACTTCCGAAAAACCTTGCCAAGAAAATTTCAGGAACTTGTCCAAGCAGTTTCCAAGAATTGGACATGATGTAACAGAAAGAAAAATAGTGATTGGTTTACCATTATATAAAAGTCATATTAAATCCTCTAATACAAAGAATTTCTAAAGCAGTTAAGACTGTTGGCCCATAGCCATATATTGAAAGTGTTTTAATGGATTATATTGACATTACATATTATATTTACAAAAATATGAAATCATAGCTCTTTAGCCAGTATTGGCCTTCATACAAATCTTTCCAAGAACCTAGGATGTTGTAATATATCAATGTAGTATATGTGTGAATCCAAGCAGTGTGGCCTTTTGTAGTTGACAGATGGAACTTTTGTCAATGTTCACACTTTCTGATATGGCACCTTAGTATGCTGAAAACCACTGGGGCCCTCATAGCTGATTTATGTCATAATCTTTCAATTTTGATTTTCTGACCTTTGATTCTTATCTTTGATTCACGATTCATTGTCATTAATTCCCTGGTCTTCCTACCCAGGATTTTTAGTTCTGCTTGAATCCAGTCCACTATTTCAAATGCATAATTAATGACTTGCCCAGTTGTTCATAGCCTTGATGGTATTTCCTCTACTGAGTTTGGACTTTAAGATTTCTTCACTCTCATAATCTATTCATTCTTAACCCTCTTCTTGATTTTGGTGTGCTTGAAGTTGTGAGCTTGAAGGATGCCCAGGTATGCATATTGATTGCCGTTATCCAGATTTTTGATGTTATTTCCATAGGGCATCTTGATTCCTTCAGTTCTCACTATTTTTCCTCTTTTAATGGTGTTGTGGCTAATTTATTCAGTCCAAACTCCATTGCAATGTCTTGGCTGTATATATGGACAGCTTTGAACAGTGATTTTATTACAGATAGCATTTTCCATAAAGCTTCAGACTGTTGACAGGAATCAGTGCAATGACAAATAGTAGTGTTGAGAATGAGTCTTCTTAAAGATTCCTTTCTTGATATTAACCTCTCCCAATCTATCATCATTGACCAACACTGTATCTTCCATTGTGTCATTTATCATTGCACAAAGCTTATAATGTTTCTTATGTTATTTCTAGACATTTGATTATCAAAGCATGTGGCTGAGAGTCTAATGCATTCCTGTAATCAATCCAAGCTACATTCAAGCTGGTCTTGCAGTTTTCCAAAACCATCTTCTCAATTAGGAACTGATCTTTTGTTTCTCTGCTGTTTACTGTTCCTTTCTGCTCAGATGGAAAGAGCTTGTTTTCAACCATACCAGAAGCATGGTTGAGTGTTGTTGGTAAACAGGTAATTGGCTTGTATCTGCTTGGGTCCTGGATATTTCATTATCAAGTAGGTTTGCCAGATGTTACTCAATCTTCCACCTCCTTGCAGTATGTTGTTAAATTGCTTGAGAATAACTGAGTGCAGACCAGTCAGATGTTTCAACCAAAAACCATGCAGTTCATCTGCAGAGATGCTGACCAATTTTTCATCTTCCTTGCCTGTCTCGCTATTATTTCTGTAGTCATTACAAGTTCTTTCATTTCTGCATCTTTTTTTATTCTTATCCCTTCCCATTGGACTTGATTTGTAATAACACATCGTTATTTCTTTGTTTTCAATTTTTTTTATATTTCTGATGGGTATTTTTCTCCTGAAGCCCTGATTGCTCAGCCAAGAGTTCTGAGTCCTATAACCCATTTCTCACCAGATTTCCAAAAGCGTAACACCTACCACGGGCCTTGTTGACCTGGTGACAACTGATCTAGCATGGGTTTCTGTAAATTACATCTCACCATATTTTTTGTGGGAAAGACACTCTTCTTCTGGATTCTCTGATAAGATATGTCCAGTGTGGTTGAACCTCTGACACAACTATTAGATTCCTAGCCCCACAATCATAGATAAATAGCATCCAAGCTTCTATTCTTCAAATGACAAGCAGTCATCATTCAATCCACCTCTATTTAGGTTTTCCAATAAAGGATGGTCTCTATAATTGAAAGTTTAGGTTCCTCTATAACCTTTGTATGATCATAACATTTAGAAATATAACCAATGTGAAATAGAACATACAAATCATATGACCCTGGTAGCAAATATGGATGAAGAGAAAACTTCATCCTTCCTAATGTAATTAGATTATAACACCCTCCAACTTATGAAGAGTGTTAAATATATTGATTTTAGATGGCCCATGAGGGCTAGTTTCCAGCAGCAAAACTTCACTAACCTCAAACAAGAAGATATGCCTTATGGCAGGGGTCCCCAAACTTGGCAACTTTGAGACTTCTCCATAGCTGGCTGGAGAATTCTAGGAGTTGAAGTCCACAAGTCTTAAAGTTGCCAAGTTTGGGGACCTCTGCCATATGGTAATAATTTAAATCTGGAGAATTAAAGCTTCCTCTAACTGACAGTTGAAGCTTCCTGATTAGAAATGAGGATGAAAATTTATCTAAGAAACCCACTGAAGCAATGCTTTGCATATCTGCAAACCTAAAGGAAGACCACACATACAGTAGGATAAATAACCCATGGCAAAACATACATTTGAAAGATATTAATTTTTCTGTACAAATCCCATGTACTCAACCCCCTTACTATCTCTTAAAATAGCAGTTTATTTAAGATATAATTAATGTGTTCACTCCCAATCACGTAAATATTTTCTTCTTTGGATGAACTCTGGGGGTGAGAAGGGTTGTGGGGGGGGGGAGTTCTTACATCTATTCCTGGAAGTTTAGATTCTTGAACCTCTGTGGTACAAGAAGGATATTATAAAGAAATTATATTAAGACCTTTTGAATTTGTGTAAGAAGGCAGATTTAAAATCTTTAAACACTTGGGGGGATTGGGCATTCTATATGTTTAAGACAGAGGAGGAAGATGCAACAGTGGTGAACAAGGCTGTACAAATCTTTACAAGTATAATTTTCTACGATGAAGTGTCAAGCAAAGCCCCCCCCACTTAAACTGTTTTACCAAGCAATATCCCCTCCCCTCTCTTCTCTTCTCTTGCAGTGAAGTTGCCTCACTTTACTTTTCTTCACAGTTCTTCCAAAATCTCCTCCAAAATTTGCAAGCAGTCAAGAACTGGCCATTGTGAGTCAACATTTTCCTATTATGATCATCCAACAGTTGCAAAAGTGGAAGAGGGTGCTTCTCTTTCAGCATTTGCAGGGATGGAAAGACTAACTGAGAAAAGTGAGACCATGACAAAGTTTCAAGGTGGCAAGAAGTGCTTCACTGAGGCAAATAAGGCTGCCTTTTTGTCTGGTGTCTCCTCTGCAACAGCTGTCTTGAGATTTGTGTCTTCTCTGCAACAGGAAATCTTTAGTTAGTACAGATTTATACTGCCTTGCACAAGCTTAAAGGAGAAGAAATAAAGAAATTGTACACATGGCTGTTCGTCAGCTTACAAGAATATATTTTTATCACGGGAGACAAAACAACAACAACCCTGGTTGTCTCTGTGTGACAAACACACACACACACACACACACACACAGAGAGAGAGAGAGAGAGGGAGGGAGGGAATAGTTGTGGAACTGAACAGAGTGAGGCAGTCGACAATATGTACTGGATACAAATATGCCTGGATTTATCATAAGTAGGAGAATCAAACCATGAAAGAGCAGCTTCTCCATTCTCAGTTTTCACTCTCTAGAAGTTTCTGCTCTCTTTTTCCTTGTATAGTAAACCTAATTTAATAGGTTTGAATTCAGTAAGAATGGAATAAAATTGCCTGATCAGCTGTAGTTCAACCTTGGAGTAAAATATCAGAATGTTCCATCAGGTAGCTGTTATAATTTATGTTCACATTGCCCATTTGCAGAGAGTCATTTATACCATTCATTATTTCAGCTTCATTTGTCACAGAGGTTTGACACACCTTCATTGGCAAACTGAGCTTCAGAATATCTGATATTGGATATTACTGAACCAAGAAATCAGGAATCTGGTAGCACATTTTCTGACTAACACATTTTATTGAAAGGCATAAGCTTCCATGAGCTGCAGTTCACTTAGTCAGTGGCTTGATTGATGTAGGATTTAAATTGGGATGAAGCAGGAGCAGACAGGGAAGACGACAGCATGACCAATCAAATTGGTACTGACCACATAGATTGGCCTTCTCCATGCTGAGCTAGCCTTAACCAGACTCTTAAAGTTTTTAAATATTGCTGCTGTAATTATGTCAATCCATCTTGCTGCTGCTTGCCCTCTTCTCTTTCCTTCCATCTTTTCCAGCATTATAGATATCTCCAGAAAGCTATGTCTTACTTATGGTAACTTGAGCATCATCATTTGTGCTCAAGAGCTGTGAGTTGTTTGTTCTATGATCCCGTTTGTTTTCTTGACTATCTACAATATTCCAAAGAGTATTATCCAACCCAAATTCCAAAGTGTCAATACTTTTTCTATGCTGTTCCCACCCCAATCCAGTGTTCAGTTCCACAGAGTTTCATGGGGAAAACTGTTTCCTGAATGATTTTGATTTTTGTACATACAGTTATGACACAACATCTGAATTATTTTCTTGGCATATTTCTTGACTGTTGGATCCTTTAATATTGATAATTGATCATAAAAGGAAGAAGCTATCCACTACTTCAGTATCTTTAGTGTCATTTGTAAGGTTGGTACTATATGACATTATTTGATTGTCTTTATATTTTATTTTAGTCACAGGTTTTTGCTGTGTTCCTTGTCTTTCATTTCTAGATATTGAAAATCATTTGCATTTCCCCCATCAGAGTAGTGCCATCAGCAAAATGCAAGTTATTGATGTTCTTCCAGTTGAAGTTGAAAAAAAATTATTCATGGAAGAAGAAATGCTATGATTATGGTCTCCATGGGAGAGAAGAATTTCAAAAAGAAAAGTGACTTCTCTGTGTAAAATGCTTATGTTTATAACACTGGAAGCAGGCCTGGAAATGGCAGCTAAATCCCCAGATATTTGCCAAACAGATACTCTTTAGCACCTGAAGAATTTATCTTATCAATCCTCCTGTCCATTTTTCAGCCAATGGGGGAATTCAAAGGATTACTTCCCTCCATCCTATGATACCCAATAGGAAAAAGAATATCCTATTGTAAGTGTGAAATTTTATAGCTTTTATTTAAATCATTAGGGAAATAATGACAAATAGTATATACATTGGTGGAACAGGAACTGTTTGCTAATATTTTAAATTAATAGTTCTGTACTCAAGAAATTGCCCTGCACAGAGGTGGGTTCCTGCCAGTTCGGACCGGTTCTATGTAGAACTGGTAGCAGGAATTTCCTCCCGCTCGCCAAACCGGCAGCAACCCAGGCCTGCTTGCCCCCAAACCAGCTCTCTCAGCGGCACCATCTTGTTTTTTGCTTCTCGCATGTGCAGAAGCTGTGTTTTTAGCACTGTGCATGCACCTTCACAGCATGCCTGCGTGGCGCACAACCCCCACATGCACCCACGCAGCACATCAGGAAGCAAACCGGCAGCGAGGCAAGCCAGAACCCATCCCTGCCCCTGCCCCACTCTGTGAAAGGAGACTTACTCTTAATGCCTGTTCCATTTCCTAATTTACTTTCTTCTTTGGATTCTGGTCTTCGATTTGTTCTGACCTCTCTCTCTCACCCCAACCTTCTCTTCTTGGGTCAGGTCTCCAAACTGTTTCTTAGCTTCTCTTCACAGCTGAACTTCCAGTTCTTCACACCACATTTATTCAACTGTAAATTTTTGGTTTGGTATTTTTGCACAAAGCATTCATCTTTTGCTCCTTAGTTGTTTTGCCAACAAAAAAAGGGTGGGTGGGCAGGATTTCTTTGTTAAATCCAGATTCGTTTCTTTTCCTCTTTTACCCCTCACATCTTGACTCCTTTCGTTCCTTTCTTTTTCTTCTCCTTCCATCAGACCAAAAATTAAGGCCATATATATGTTTCTACTCTAGTTCTCACTCCATGGCCTCTGAAATTACCTTTTTTTTCCTTTCATGCAGCCAGGATGTCTAGGATGAAGAACTTCCTATCTCTTCTCAAAATCTGTACCTCCATTTACCTACTGATCCATCTTGAAAGATAATGTCAGGGAAGTTTCTCAAAGTTCCATTTTATTAGAGATGTCATATTGGCACATCTGGGAAAACCTGAATCTGAAAGCTTCTGGTTTTCCTCACCCAAAAGAAAACCCAAGTCCCTTCCCCTGCACCCACATGCCCATCACATGGTCCAATCAAATCACTGTCCCAACTGGAGATGCCTCCCAGTCATGCCACTCCAGGTGCAGGCTGAATGTCCTTGGCTCTCAGAGAAAGGAATATTATTATGGCTAGATATCCCTCGCAACCCTGCAATCCCCCCTCCCGGTTTCCCACAGCACTAAGTGTGACAGCCCTGAAGATCCAAAGAAAAAGATGGCCTCCAGGGCTGATAGATAATGTATCCTGAAATCTTACAACCTCTTTACAAACAACTGAGTTGCATTCACAAACTAGCAGATGAGAATCTTGATATTTGAATACCATGAAAAAAATTGGAAGAACTATATTGGTTCATGGATAATTTCATTTAATATCCTGTTTACCAGCCACAGATCTATCATATTTCTATGTGAAGTTGGCAAGCATAACATGAAGACCAGCAATTGTTGATCAGTGCCATTGTGTCTCTACTATTGGTGATAGCATGGAATTAATTATGATTGGCTTTATCCTATGTGAATTATCTCATTCCTTCTGTAGAAGATTTCTAGATCGACAGATGATATGAAGTAAATTGTCTTGGCCTATCATGAACCTTCAACTATTCAATTGCATCCTTATAACTGAAATGATTTTTTAAATAATTAACATAACATATCTGTCTGATTAATTAATACAGAACTGTTAAAAAAAGACCATAACAAAAAGATATCTCTTGATTTTCTTTCAAACATTTAAATGAATTATGTTGTTATTATTAATTAAATCACATATTCATTTTTCCTTATGGTACCTTTTTTTACCTGGATCTAGCTCTATTATTTCAAAACTGATTTGGGCAGCCTGACCTGAGTAAGTTCTAAGTACTATCTAAAGCCAGCAATTTTTGATTAGTAACTTTATCAGGACTAAACTCTAGTTTTGTCTAGCTACTTACGGTAAATGAAAAGCATTAGTAATGGACTACAAGAATTAGTTTTTATGGCTCAGTGGTAAAAAAAAGAGTAATTTAAGTCACAATTTATTCCATCAGATTTAGGATTATGAATGTTTAGCTGCCTATGAAAATAATCATAGTAAGCAAGGTAAAAATGCACAATTGCACAACAGTAGCTTGAGATGTTTGAGTTTGTTCTTTGCAAATTCAATATCAATGGGCTTCAGAAATAAAAGAATATATACAAAAATACATATAACTGAAAAACCTGTTTTTTAAAAAAAACAATTAGAAATTACTGTGGAAATCTAGAGTGAAATAGGACAAGCACAGGCAAAAGGAATAAGAAAACAGTCATCTGTCCCTAATAGAGGAGGTTATGTGAGAATCAAATAATTGTGTATGACTCAGATTCTTGACCTTTCCATTCCAATTATTTGTTGCCATTGCATTGACTGAACATTTTTGAATGGATCTTTAGAGCCATGTGAGGGCTAGACCTGCTTTAAGAAAATGAAATAAAGAGGTTGTACACATTTCGTAGTTTCCACTGCATCCACTAGCTACTTTAGTAGAAAAGATTTCTTCTTCCTCCTGTGCACCCTGCAGAGCAGGGAGTATAGGTGAAAGTTTCACTGTAGGAGTAGGGAAGTAACCTGATTAAAGCTCCATGCTTAGCAGCGGATTTTACAAGAAAGCCAAATTGTTGGCAATTTTGGAAGATGTGTAGCATATTGCTTTATTTTATCTTATTTTATCTTTTTTTTTTATCTTACTGATAGGCCAGTCAATTAAAAACTAAGAGTGGCTTACAATATTGTCTCCAGTACATGTATCAATATATGAAATAAAGGACTAATGCTTCATTAGAAGCAAAATAAAATAAAAAACATGCTTCCTGCTGCAAAATAACATGCATCATTGCCACCAATACTTTCTGGTTTTTGAAAGAATAAAACAACTCTTCATTTTAAATTTGTGGTATCCTTTTTTGGCCATAAAGTGACATGCCTGTTCTAAATGATTGGGCACCAATAAAAAGAACATAACAACGTTGGACTAAGAGTATTATACCTTTTCTTTTTCTTAATGTGTTATTTATTAGACTATTAGCCATTTCTAGTGAATGCTAATTAACAGTGCATATTATATCTAAGGAAAGAAAAATACTTTTGTCCTAGCCTGGTTGCCATTCTCCTCCTACTCTTCCCCTTCCCCTTCCCCTTCCCCTTCCCCTTCCCCTTCCCCTTCCCCTTCCCCTTCCCCTTCCCCTTCCCCTTCCCCTTCCCCTTCTTCTTCTTCTTCTTCTTCTTCTTCTTCTTCTTCTTCTTCTTCTTCTTCTTCTTCTTCTTCTTCTTCTTCTTCTTCTTCTTCTTCTTCTTCTTCTTCTTCTTCTTCTTCTTCTTCTTCTTTCTTCCATGATTACAACCCAGCTGCCAGGCAATTCCTAGAGATTAATTGCCATCTAGGGTTAATGACCCTTAGTTGCTGCTCTTCTAGCCATCAACCCCTCCTGAACAGTCATTAATCCTCAGGAAACATCTTATTCCTCTATTTTTGATGCTTCATTACAATCTGTCTTGATAAATCTTTCAGAGATCTTCATGGCTTTATCTTGAGCTCTAAGCTACAACTTGACCTCAGCACTAACCCCCTCTGCCCCAAATACCCTGAGAAAGGAAAACCAATTTGTCTAGGGTAACTTTATTTGGCTAAGACTGAATCAGAGACCCTGTTTTCTATATCAGCTCATGGATAAGATTAAAAATAACTTGGGATTGTACCTTTCAGACTGTAACAGACTATGTAAGAAGACATCTTCATATAAATAAAACCAATGCAGTTAATATAAAACATATATTACAAATGATGAATGAGAAATCATTATCATCATCAACCACACTCCCTTGAGAAAAATCTGGGTGAAAAATGTATCTTACCTGATATCTAAACAATGTAATACAGTAGTTGACATATTTTGAATATTTTGAGAAGACATCCCAAATGACTTCTGAAAAGGCCCTTTCCTAAGTTAGCACAAGATCCACAGATGATGACAAGTACAATAAATCTCAGGAATTGTTAGAATCAGAATAGAATAGAACTGGAAGGGACCTTAGAGGTTTTCTAGTCTAGCCCTCTGCTCAAGGAGAAGAACCTATACCAGTGATGGCGAACCTTTTTTCCCTTGGGTGCCAAAATAGTGCGCGCACGCGCTATCGTACGCTTGTGCGTGCCCACACCCATAATTCAAAGCCCCCCACTTGCCCCACCCCCCTGTGCATGCGTGCTTGACCCCCCCCACTCCCCCATTTCCCGACTTCCAGTGGGCCCGTTTTTTGCCCTCCCCAGGCTCCAGAGGCTTTCTTGGAACTTGGGGAGGGCGAAAACGCTCCCCCCGCCACCCCAGAGGACCGCTGGAGGCCAAAATCGTCTTCCCAGAGCCTCCGCACGAGCCAAAAATCAGCTGGCATGCACGCACATGCGCGCTGGAGCTGAGCTAGGGCAACGGCTCGCGTGCCAGCAGATATGGCTCCGCGTGCCACCTGTGGCACCCGTGCCATAGGTTCGCCATCACTGACCTGTACTATTTCAGACTATACTATATAGTCTCTTCTTAAAAACCTCCAGTGATGGAATGCTCACGATTTCTGAAGGCAAGCTGTTCCACTGGTTAATTGTCCTCACTGTTAGGAAGTTTCTCCTTAATTCCAGGTTGCTTTTCTCTTTGATTAGTTTCCAACCATTGTTTCTTGTCCTACCTCTGGTGCATTGTAGAATAATTTGACCCCCCTCTTCTTTATGGCAGCCCCTCAAATACTGGACTACTGCTATCATGTCGCCCCTAATTCTTCTTTTCTTTAGACTAGCCAAACCCAAATTCTTCATATGTTTTAGTCTCCAAGTATTGATCATATTATAATCGAGAAAGTGATTTACCTGTATCCTGGTCTTATATGCCAGGGGGATAAACTTAAACCTAGATTAGTATCTCATTTAGTATCTCATTAGTATCTCATCCCACTATATTAATTTTTGGGCAAAATAATTTTTAGTTTTTTTGTTTAACTCTTAACGAAACTCTTAACAAACTCTACCTTTGTTTAAATGAAGCAAATGTTCATGAGGAGCATGAACATGTTCCAATTTATGAAACAAAAATACTGAACCATGCTTCTGATTTCATTAGTCCACTAATTGTGCCTTAGAGCAGATGGCATAGTCTCAGTGATTTGCCAGACTAATTGTTATCTACTTTTTCCCAGCATTATTAACCAGTCTTTCCAATGCAGAATGGCAGATATATATATATTTTATCCCAAGCCTGAAGTATCACAAGAACCATTGTTTGTTCCTGATAATTCTGTCTTGCCAGACATTCAAATAAATTCATAATGCATAGGCTAATAAAAAAGTAAAAATGAGGACTTCCGGCAGTGATGTCACGCCAGTGTGAGCAAGCCGACCAGGATCCGTTCGGCTCACATGATTTTTCGTGTATTTTGTGGCTTTTGGGGCAAGGTTAGCTCTTGAAGAAAGCACGGTGGAGAGGGGAGACTTCACAGCACCAAGGGAGGAAGGCGATCTCCTGGAAGAGTGAGAGGTTCCCTCAGAACAGACATGAAAGAAATCGGCCTGTTAATGGCCGATCCAAAGGCGTGACAGTCACTTGTAAAAAGAGGAAGAAAAGAGAGAGAAAGCATATCGGTGGAAAAGAAAGTTTCAAAGTGGAAGATCTTCTGTGTCAATGGGGAAAAAGGTGAACTGAGAAAGGCAAGTGAAAGAACGAGATTCCAAAAAGATTGAAAAGCGGCAAATACGTAGCGGGAGAGGAGAAAGTAAAGTTTTATGATTGGAGAAAAAGATGATGCGAGAAGGGACTGAGAAAGTGTTTTTATGGTGAAAGAGGGAGGAGGAGAAGAAGAGGAGAAAGAGTGGAGATTTTGGAAAAAAGATTTGGAGAAGGACAGTAGAAGTATGTGAGAGAGAAGGATGGAGAAAGGAAGAGATTGAAAGAAGGAGGTTGGCTGACAGTGCAAAATGGAAGGACGACATCTTGGGAAGGAAAATATATTCGGAGATCTTGAAGAAAATAGAAGTTGAGGAAGAAATCTAAGCTGTGGATGTGAGAGTTGGATACTGAATTTAAATATTTTATTATTATTATTGTAGGAAAGACAAAGGAGGAATATTGGACAAAATAATTTTTGATTTAAAAAAATAAGTTTTTCCCCAATTGAATAGTATGAGGGACTCCTTATTAGTATCCAGTAGGAAAAGATAAAAGATGCATGGTTTAACCCAAAGCTTTTTTATCCTGTTGCATTCAGAGGATGGATTGTCCCACTTCTTATAGAAGGAAAGTCATTAATTCAGGTGTCAACATTATAAATGTGCTTTTGGTTGAAACATTCAATGTGTCATTTGTGTCAGCCTCACTCCATCTTCTGTTATTGTAGTACAAACTATCACAGTCTGAAATTGCTACAACACTCATAAAAAATAATTATCCAAAGCATAATTAAATTAATTGACCAGGAAAGTGATTTTGGGAGATAATTAAAACTAAAGTATGTTTTGATACATTTATATTGTAAAGCATGCTGGGATACAAGCTGAATCACACAACACAATCAGCCATTCAAACAGCCAGCCCACCAAAGAACCAAATTGAACTAGGGAAATATTTGATATAAACTTATTACTTGTAACTGTTTGCTTACTGTAATTGTGAGCTCTTTCTCCTTTCTGTTTTGCTCAATAAATATATAATGCTGGCATAAGCTCCTGAATAAAAATATGGAGTAAAAGTAAAATGAAATCAGCAAGTAGAATTTAGGGGGAAGGAGGCTATTGGTTTTGAGGAATTAAAAGAAAGTATGTAAATGTCATTAATATGAGAGTTTTTTCCACTTTGTGAGCATAAATAGGCAATATTAGTTGGCTCCTAGCTTAGCAAAACTAATATTGGCTGTTTTATTCACCAAAGTGAAAGAAGCTGGCTCAGGAATTCTGGGAGTTGAAGTCCACAGGTCCTCAAAGAGCCATAGTTTGCCTACCCCTGGGCTAGGGGAGTGGCCAATTAGCCCCAAGCCTTACTCCCGAAGAGACCTCCTTCTGAAGAACCATTCCTGCCTTTTGGCAGCTCTGCATGCCCGTGCATTAAAAAGAGGCTCCTCCTCTTCTTCCTCATCACTGATGGGAGGTGCTGGAGGTTTTGAAGGCCCTGGTTGAAACTCTGCCTCTGGCACCGAGTCCTCGCCAGCCTCTTCATTGTCCGACTTGGGTGCCAACTGCACAGGCTGCTGGTGCATCACCACATCGGCCTCTTCTTGGGCGGGCTCCACTACCAGCTGCACGGGTTGCTGGCGGGCCACAACACTCTGCCTTAGGCATGAACCAAGCTGGGTGACCTTGGGCTCTCAACACTCTCAACCCTAGGAAGAGACAATAGCAAACATCTTGCCAAGAAAACAGCACAAACTAGTCCAGGCAGTCACAGGAGTCAATAATGACTTGAAGTACACACACATACACACATACTGTACATGCAGTCAACTAGCTTGGAAACTACCAAGGGAATTATAGGAGAGAAGCATAATTTTTGTGTGTGTGCCCAGCCATGTTGAATGTCCAGTTAGAAGAAAAAAATCTGAAATGGGTTGGAGGGAAGACAGAACATTTATTTTTCTCTGAACATTTTTCAATGTGAATCATACCCATCTGATAGTTTCAGTCCAAACATACTTAAATCCTATTGATTTCAGTAGACAAATTGTACCTGTTTCTGGACTGTTCTATTGAGACAATAAATTATGAAAAGGCATGATTAATTCTGACATCAATATATGGTGACATATTAAAGCCTTTAGCAACAATCTAAGGCAGCCAGTTTATAGATCCCAGCCTTCCAACTCAAAATCAATGACGTAATGAAATATTGGTTTCATATACTCTGCCAATTCTTCTGTTTTTAGTGTTGTCAATAGTTTGTGATTTTCCAAATTATAGATAATTTAATACAAATGCTTAAAGATATAGTTCACGACAGCATAGGGACTGCAAAGGGCTAATGGAGGCAGAGAGCTCATCATAGTTTATGCTCTGAATACCATGTTCTCTCAAAAGAGCTCTATTTTACACAAGTGATCAGCCAGTTGCCTAGCACCACTGAATTATCTAGTAGCAACATGTTCTGGTAACATCAATACCATGAAACTTGTACCTGTTTTGTTTAGAGACTGAAATAAATTACTGATGATTTAAAGGGAAATGTGAAAAATTGATTTCTTTGGAAGAAATAAAAATCTGGCTAATAATCATTAAAACTGAATGGCAAATGATGTTCTCTACCAGAAAGTGTGAATGTTAACTACAGCAGGTATTTTCTATCCAATAATATAATCATAGCTGATGTCTACTCTTATTCCTGATGACAGGTTTTGTGATGTGACTGAATTGGGAACTGTTGAATCAAGCAAAGGAAGTGACATGAGTTAAGCCTGAATCTTAATGGAACTCGCAGAAGCAAACAATGAGGAATGGAAGCCACTTGCTCCAAAATATCTATATTCCTGAAACAAATTAATGCATCAGAAGGAAAAATCAATATATCAGGGGTCCCCAACCCTTCTGTTGTCCCCCAAATCAATTGGAGAGCCAGTTTGGTTTAGTGGCTAAAGGCATCAGACTGGATGCCTGACTATAGAAGACTATGAGAGCTACTCCCACCTCAGTAACAAAGCCATTTGGTTCACCTTGAGCTGGATATTGTCTTTCAACCCTAGGAAGCAGACAATGGCAAGCCACTTCCAAACTCATGCCAAGAAGACTGCAGCAATTAGTCAAAGACAATCATCAGGAGTCAAAAATTGACTCAAAGGCACAAAAACAAATAAACTAACCATATGAGCTAGTTTTTTTTTAAAAAAAATAGACATTCATCTCGATTACCTGTGAGACAGGAAGCATGGACAATTTTTTTAATAGTATACTGATTAGATCAATTAAAAATATTCAGATTCAATTCATAGACACCACTTGACCCAAGAGTGAGATTCAGGTGTCGTAGAATCCTACATTACTTTTCAAAGTGGGAATTCAAAAGCTGAACAGGATGCTTTTGAATATGGTTACATAAAAAATGTATGATTTGCATTTGTAAATTCTAATCCTACTTTTCATTAGTGTGAAACCTTAGAGTTAAAGTTTTTTTGTTCAGTCAAACAATACAACACTTTCAATTTTCTCATTACTAGGCTCCTTTAATTTGCATATATAATAATTGCATATTTATTTCTAGCAGCTACTATCTTTGTCACCATATTGGAGAGCATCGAAATCACAATTGACTTCTGCTAGACTGTTGCTGCAGGAAATCCACTGGGCTTCATGAGGATTGATTGATTCATTCATTCATTCATTGAAAGCAGCAAGTAGTACTTTTGATCTGTTAATTTGATATAAATATAGAGCATATTTAATTTACTTACTAATATAATAATTTAATTAAGTCACATTTCAGAGAATACCTGGGAATAAAACTAGGTGGCTACCTTATTGTTTCTCTGGCAGCATAGTCTATTTTAATTACCCACATTATAAAAGAGTGGGGAGAAAGAAATTATTTTCTACAAATGCATCATGTTATTCAAACATGATTGTCTTTGCTATATAATTAATTGATTAATTCAACCACTTGTCCATTAATTTTCCAAACTTTTCATTCTGAAGTGGGCTTCTAAAACTTCAGTCAAGATTTATAAGCTTGGAAGGAAACCTATTGGTCACAATAAATTAAGAAGAAGAAGAAATTAAGAAATGTTTATTTATTTATTTTATTTTGCGAATCTTATAGGCCGCCCTACTCCCTGGGGACTCAGGGTGGCGTACAAGAACAGCAGTATAATATAAAAAATACTATAAAAACAACACCAATAATAAGATAGTGATTAAAAGGATAAAAACAACACAAGCAACAGTCACAATCACCCTGCCTGCAGGAAGAGCCATGTCTTAATGGCTTTCCAGAAGGCCAGCAAGATGGGAATGGTTCGGCTCTCTGGGGGGAGTTGGTTCCAGAGAGCCGGAGCTCCCACAGTGAAGGCTCTCCTCCTAGGGCCCGCCAACCGACACTGTTTGGCTGAAGGGACCTGGAGGAGACCAACTCTGTGGGACCTAACTGGTCGTAGGGATGAATGAGGTAGGATGCGGTCCCAAAGATAACCTGGTCCTAAACCATGTAGGGCTTTAAAGATGATAATCAACACCTTGATCATGTTAGATCCATGTAAAGTGTTCTTCCAGTTTAGGGCCCTTGCATTTAGAAATTACAGCAGCCTGGAGATTAATTTAGAAGACATAATCTTATTATACTTGAAGAATGCCACAATCAGAAAGATCCAAAGTGAGCACTAAATATGACAAAAACCCAACATTGATTCAAGGAATATTTTGAATGTCAAAAGAAAATATTCAAGTAACATTTACTAGAAATCATTTTCCTCGTAAATATTGAGATTATAGCCCATGTTAATTGTTAACAATTGACAACAATTATAACCAAAAGTTATAATGTTTGTCCCATTATTTTTTTCCTCAGCAGTATTTATTCTATTTAAAGCATTGGTTCATTGATTAGTGTTTATACAATCTCATAATTTTATGACACATACATAAATTGTTAGACAAGTGAGGCAACAGTGATTTTAAACTAAAAAAAGACACATTTCTGTTTAACAATCCATTCATAGAAAAAGGAGAAAGGTTTTATTGGGACACCAATTAAATACTGCCATGTAGGGAAAATATATTTATTTCGGGAGGTTCCAAAAACACAAATAGATGACATTGAGGGCAAGTATTTTGAACTGGAGCAGAGAAGTGTTTATTCCAGAGTTCAGGCACATTTTTTGTAATGCTACATAACACAAGACTTCCTGATCAGTGGTGGTATTCAGCCAGTTCTATCCGGTTCGCGTTAACCAGTAGCACTGACTGCGGGTGGCCCCACCCACCCAGATGTAATTACGGCCCATTTATCCATGTTTCTGAGGCTCTGCTCATGTGCAGAAGGCTGTGGATGCGGCATGTGCAAGCGTTGTGAACCGGTAGCGAAGGTAAGTGAATACCACTCCTGTTCCTGATTCATCTGACTTGCTTCATAAAGATTTCTCTTTGCCTTAAACATCACAGTTCTGATATGATGTAACCAACTTCTCAAGATTTATTGTTTGCACGTTCCTGATTTGTGATATACAGCATCTTTGTCTATCAAGATATAACTATATTGGAAAACTTAACAGAATAATAAAGAAATTCATTTGCAATTGATATATACATTTAGTATTTTAATCATTAAAATATTTTCACATTAGTTTATGGTCTTGCAAGAACATAACAGAGAAATGACTGAAATCTGTTGAAAATACCAGAGATATTTATCTTCTTTGCTTCTTTCCTTTCTTCCTTCTTGCAAAATTTTGGCATTTTTATCTTTTATTGCTTGGGTTCTATTTTTAGACCATTTTAATGGTTTCATTTCTTTCTTTTCTTTTCTCATCAATGACAAAGAATTGTGATGACATTTAATATGGCACATTATCTCCAGCTTGTCATAACTGTGGCATAGATACTATAGATAGGTGTCAAAATGTTAATTTCAGAAATGAATTATCTGTTAAACATCGCCTCTCCTTTCAGTGTATGTTGTTATATATTCCATTTTTACCTTTATTATTTTGAAAAGAATTCATATATTATCATATGTACTAAAGATCTTCTTTATTATATTAAATAAAAACTAAAGCAAATGGCATTTTGCCAAATACATATTTTCTTTCCCCCCCTCACAAATGCACCCATTAACAACCAATTAATTCTCAGCCCTCACTTGTCTTGAAACAAAGCTCTATAGTATGTTTTAATGTTATAAATTATTATAATCTCAGTAACAAACTCTTTTTACATCTGAATAAATTAAATGAAACGTCAAAGAGCTACTTACATAAGGTGCGAGAACTTTGAATTTTACTTCTCCCTCCCTCTCTCTCTCTCCTTTTATGAAAGTATAATTAAAATAAATAAAATTATGTGAAATTGATGTTAATTCCTTCACAAGTTAATTAGGGTAGAGGGAATCCCACACATACAGTACTTCGCCTAGAAGTGTTAAATGCTATATGAAACAATATATTTGACCTTGATTCAAAAAGTGTGACTTTATTGGTTGCCCGTGATGTATTTTAACTCCAGTATAATCTTTAATTAACCATCTACTCAACATAAGATTTGACTGGTTGTAAGCATATTGCAACTATTTATCTGCTGTCATTTTTTTAAAAATAGGGAGGGACAAGCAGGTTTATGTCCCTGTTTCAGTTTAAGAGACTGTATACCCATCGCTATACCATAATAGTTTTGACCCAATACTTAAAAGCAGTAAGAAACAGGTTTATGTGAATGGCTCAGCTCTCTGCCAAATCTACAATTGCCTGAATATACCACAGCTATAAAAGTTGCAGGCAGTCTATCATATTAAGCTTTATCATATTGAAAAATGGCCTCCTTTGGCCAGATTATGAGCAATTCTTCTCAATGATGTGTTTGCCTCAAGGAGTTGTTTTACTGTGCCTCGGTGCTTCAAAATGTCTTCATCACCTTGATGAAGAGTAGAAGCAGTGCCAATTTGCATTGTAAATGGGCCCTTCTTTTGGCACATAAATTGCTGCTAGCTGAAGTGTTGTGGCCACTCCATTCTACAGATTAGAAGTAGTTGTTTTTTGCTCTTCAAAAGGATGCAAAGTGTTCCTTTGAGTATACATACTGCCCTATTTTCTGTACCTTACATATCCTGCAAATACATAGCATGTTTTATTGATTTGATTTGTTAGAGCTTATCCAGTTTCTTGGAGTCTTTGCCATTCTACTTAGTCCTCTACACCGGCAAGCCTGACTTAATAACGTTCCCATAATTTGGGATGTCCTAGACTTCAGAAGACAACTATGTACAAATCACCTTTCCTGGGACCTGGTAAGAGAGAAATAAATTAATGATGCATTGCATAGATTGTGCGCATCCTATGTATGTAACATGCAACTTGACCCTCCATTTCTCAATGTCCTGGATGTACCTCCCAAACAATCTCCAATAAATACTGAAGTGGCTACCACAATTCTAAAGGAATTGTTCCTTTCTTCTTGCTGTAAATTGGAAAGGGAAATTATCCTGATCAATCGGGTAGTGTCCAGGAGACTGGATAGATTAAACAATACAAAGTCTTTCTTTTTGGTATGGGGTGAATTTATATATACACACAGTCTGGCTGTATATTTGAGATTGTTGAGAGATGAATTCTCTGGTTCTTAAATTGTGCTGTCAGTTTTGTAATACCAAGGCCTCAACAAAGGCAAGTAAGAATGTTGTTGTCACATTTTTGGTGCATGATATCCATGGAGCCTTCTAAATAGTTCAAAATTTATGATCTAGGGTTGTTGGTTACATTTTCTACAAATTTTTATGGCCCTCTTGCTGAAGGAAGGTGAGTGGCCATAATCATTCAGGTTGATTGCAATAGTGGTAAATCAATCTTATTTTGAGCCAGTCCTGTACCATATCCCCTTGTGGACCAGCTGCCACTGCCTCTTGTATAGTAGAAAAGGCTAAGAAGAAGCTGATGCCTTCACAAATGTAATCCCAATATAAATGTTGAAAGGGCTGAAGGCTACTTCCACTGAATTTTGAAGGTTTCCATAGATCTTGAGAAGTATTGAGAATATTCTTCTCAAAACAAGGCTGTAGATTTTGAATATACTGTAAATATAGAAACAGACAAAATGTGGGAAATTTATGTTAAATTTACATTGCTTTGTAATTTAAGAGAACATTTTTTAAAAAATAATGTATTGTTGGTATATGACACCAATCAAACTGTCTAAATGTACAAAGGAATGTCAAACCACCATTGGAAGTATGAAAAGGAAAAGGGGAGCTTTTATCATTCAAGATGAACTTGTGAAAAAACAAAAATGTTTGGGTGCAAATCAGGGGCAAGTTGCTTATTTGCTGAGACTGGTGCGCTGCTCCCCGTTTCTCCATGCTTTGTATACGTGCGCGCGTGCTATGCGCGTGTACCCCCTCACGAGATTTTGTTTCTGAGCATGCGCGGAAGCAAAATCTCGTGAGGGGATGTGCGTACGAGAGAGATTTTGGCGCGATTTTGCTTCCGCGCATGCACAGAAGCAAAATCACCCAAAAATTCATTTAAAAAGATGGCGACTGCCCGGTGGAGACTGTACCGGAGCAGTTGCGCGCAAATTGCATTATCGGTGAGTCCCTACCGGAGCTAAGCACTGGACTGCACCGATAGGAACCCACCCCTGGTGCAAATTCATACAATAGTGCAAAAAATATTGTGGATTAACAGTACAATGAAACAAGAATTATTTCTATTGGATTTTGTGGATGTTGAAATAGAAAAGAAATATTGGAAATTAATATTGTGTAATTTGCTACATTAGTTGTGGAGTATTACAAAGTGTTCTCACTGAGAAGCTGCAGCTGGTCCAGAATGCAGTATTGGGACAGTAATGGATGTGCATAGATAGTCCACACTGCAACTCTGCTGAGAAACTGCACTGGTTACCATTACTGATTGCTGTTCAAGGTACTAGTTACTTGCCCACACTGCTATACTCTGCACCAGTTGAAGCTTCCAAATGCTTTTCCCGTGTAGCCCCATTATTTTTTCAAATTGCAAAACATTGCTAATACATTGCTAAGTATGGAAGGCTTCAACAAAAATAAAAGTATGTCTTTTATATATAGGGAATATGCAGTATACATGGCTACAATGAAGTCTGCTATAAATTGGCCCCAACCAAAAACAATACTAGAGCCATCATTGAAGAATTTGACAAAAAGTAATCAAGGATTAAGACAGACAAATGCAAAGATTTCAAAAGAGCTGAAATTGATTGACAATTCATTTCTTTGATTACTTCAGAATAAATCACCTGTTCTGTTTTTATTGCTTTGATTTGCTCTTAAGAGGTTTTTTTTTCCAGTGCAATGCTGCAACATTGCAAGGAAATAGCTTTATTGAGTGTACAAATAAGACAACATAGCATTTTATGAAGAAAGAAGACTTTCTGGTTGTTAGAAGTCTGCAGTATCAATAAAATATGCTTAAAATACTGCAACATTGTTTATCTCTATCTCTGACTCCTGTGTACTCATGCACCTTCTGCAGAAAATAGAAGAGAGAAAGGTGTCTCAGCAACTAAGCACACTATAAAATAAGGTTCAGATATTTCTTTCAGATATTTCTTTCACACACAAAAGCTCCTCAGTTTCTGCTGAAATTTGGCAACAGTTTCCCATCCTTATAGTTCTGATTGTATCATAAAAATACTGATATAAGAACTAAGAGCTAGTCCCCTCCAAATGCATGGCATGATTCTACCCATATCCCTCATCATCCCACTAATTATATCCCTTGGACATATCCCATAATGTGGCCCTTAGTTGTGTACAATAACTATTCAAAAACACACAACACATTTATTTGCTAACTTACTTAACTATTTATCTGCTAATGCTTATACCCTGCTTCAGTAAAATGATAATAAGTGGCTTATACGCCATTATAGAGTAACAAGATTAAACATGAAATAATAAGCTGAAAAATCAAAACATAATAATCAACAGAAGTCAAGAAAAACCAAAATTCACACCAACTCCCAAAGGTCCTTTTGAAGAGGTAGATCTTTAAAATTGTCCAAAATCCTTGCAAGGCAAGGGTGCTCTGATCTCCAAGGTTATGTTACTCAAGAAATGTGGGTCAGTAATGGTGAAGACCTATTTCCATGGTCCCAGTTGATTCTGCAGAACTGCAGAAAAAACAATTACTGCCAACCTGCCTTCCATTGAGGACCTGTATACTGCACAAATCAAAAAGAGGGCAATGAAAATATTTACAGACCACTTGTATCCTGGACATAAATTATTTCAACTCCTACCCTCAAAACGACGCTATAGAGCACTGCACACCAAGACAACTAAACACAAGAACAGTTTTTTCCCGAACACCATCACTCTGCTAAACAAATAATTCCCTCACCACTGTCAAACTATTCACTAAGGCTGCATTACTATTACTATTAGTCTTCTCATTGTTCTTATCACCCATCTCCTCCCACTTATAATTTGTTGCTTGTATTCTTACGATTTATATCAATATTGATTGTTTCCTGACTGCTTATTTGTATCCTATGACGATCATTAAGTGTTGTACCTCATGATTCTTGACAAATTTATCTTTTATTTTATGTACACTGAGAGCATATGCACCAAAGACAAATTCCTTGTGTGTCCAATCACACTTGGCCAATAAAGAATTCTATTCTATTCTATTCTATTCTATTCTATTCTATTCTATTCTATTCTATTCTATTCTATTCTATTCTATTCTATTCTATTCTAGTCCCTAAGGATCAGACCATGGAGTGGGATTTTCCTTCCAGCACTCAAGTGGTCAAGTAGATGCCATTTGGAATAGTGGGGGGTTGGGGGGAAGTCAGTGTGCTGAGTTGGGCCATATAGGAACAACAGCAACAAATAATGTAAAAATGTTGAGAGGTGATCTTGGGGGAGCTGTGAAAGAATTGCTAAGGTGGGTTGGCTGACAAAATGATGACAAATAGCCAACTAGAAAACAATGCATTTCAAAGTAGAGCTGTCATATGGGCAAACTGGATTGCACCCTTAGTTATTGGTTAGTTATTTTGGACCAGTTGCAACTTCTGAGCATTTTCAAGGTTAATTCAATGTACAGTCAGTTGCAATAGTTTAAATAAGAGATAACCAAGACAGAAGTGACTGTCAATAATGCCTCCAAATCCAGAAATGACTGTCTCTATAACACAAGATGAAGCTACACATTTGCCCATGGTTTCTGATTGTGCTTTGAGCATGAACCATGCATGGAAGAAGACAACTAGATTATGAACCAACTCTGCATGGGAGAAGGCAATTTCATCCAAAACAAAGGATGGAACCTTCATTGGTATTAGTTTTTAATACCACAGCAACAAGTTCTTGCAAGGATTAGGTCTAAAACTATTGTTTTCCATGCAGCCCTTAAAAGGCTGCACCAAGCTCCAGAACAGAACTTCAACCACTTCTCCTGTTCAGACTGCAGTTGACATTTCATATTAGTGAAATAGTCTGAATCAAACTTGCAGACAGAAATATCTTGACTAAAACAGCCAGAAGTAAACTTTTGTTCTATTTGGGCTTTCTTTCTTAACCCATTTCTTCTATAAGGCAGCTATAGTGCATTTTAATTATTTAGGTGCTTTGGACTAGAAGACCAGAACTGCAAACATTTAGGTGGTGATTATGATGGGGGGAGGAATGTTCTTTATCCATCTGTTGCCATTTGAGTATTGCAGCCCAGACCTGGATAGCGCTATAGATACCATTGAACAGGGCTTTGTTCTAGTGACTACAAGAACAAACGTTTTCCACACTCCACACAGGAGTGAGCAATCAGTCTTTTTTTAAAAAAAATAATCTTTATTGAAATTTTACAATAAAAAAACACGAACAACACACAACAACACACGGACATAACACATATAGCACGAACGAATACACATATTTACACGCAACATTACAAAGAAATCGAGTACTTTTTTACAGCGTTCTTGAAGTATTTGTTTTGTATCGAAATCTGTATATACATTTTAAGTATGTTCCATAACATAGGTGTCGGTGGTACTCATCCATAGGTTAATTCATTTAGTTACAACTTACAGAAGAGAGTGGTTTTAAACATATCTCAATTCATCTGCCAAATTTTTAATTTTGGGTTTTGGCTGATCCAATTATATAGCTTGTTCCATATTTGGTAGAAATCTGTATCGTCCTTCCCATGTATCTGCATTGTTAATTTGCACATTTCTGCGCACTCCAGTATTTTTCTGATGACCATCGAGGCAGTGGGGGTATGTTCTAGTTTCCAATTTTGGGCATATGTTAATCTGGCTGCTGTAACTATATGTAGTATTAAATATCTTTCTTCTTTTGAGTATTTTGTACGGAGTATCCCTAATAAAAAAAATTCAGGTTTTAGTGGGATTTCTCTCTGTATTATTTCTTCCAGCCAAGCTCTAATTTTGTTCCAGAAGGTTCTGGCTTTAGGGCACGTCCACCATTGGTGGTAGTAAGTTCCTCTCTCTTTTTTACACTTCCAACATTTTGAGGAGGTTGTTGGGAACATTTTGAGCAATGGGAAAACAAATGTTTTCCACACTCCACACAGGAGTGAGCAATCAGTCTTTATTTAATCCAAGATTGATTCTTGAAGTCAGTGGTAGTCTTGGTAATTATGTGCAGGGCTATAATTTGAAAGTGTCTATCTCCTTTTTTCTACTCTTTCTCAGTATTCGACTTTAATAGCTATATATTACTACTGGACCAACCATTCTTTAACTCTTCTGGTCATTGTTCTTCTGATCTTGTCTAAGTTTGCCACTCCCTTTCCCCCATAAGATGCATCTTCTCTTCTCAACCATGCAGACTATCTTTCTGCTTGAGTTCAGGAAAGTAAAATAACTTATCTTTATCAAGTTGCCTCATTCCCTTTGATAGTTGGAGAAATGCCTGATGGGCAGAGATCTTCAGGGAGAATAGCCTCATGCTTTCTCCTTTTACTTGTTGCTTACTCACAGGTAATCTTTCCGCTAGCAGATGGAGTCAGCATCCCGGCTCTGCTGCATCTAAATATTCTTTTTTTCTCTCGTTTTCTTTGTTATTGACACAACTCAGTCTGGGCTTTTATATGTTTCTGTCTCTTCTCAAAAATAGTCATCTCGCCCCTCATTTCTATTTATTCCATACCATCTGTTTTTAGGAGTTAGTAAATATAAATTCTGGGTGTCAGGATGTCTAGAAATAAAGATTAATTTATTTCCTCCTCATCTTTTTCCTCCGCCATGTTGGTGCAGACATGTATACAACCCTTATAGAAATCACTCAGAAAACAAACAAGAAAAAAGGAATAGGGAATCCCAATGCAGACATTAAGATGCAATATTAGTTTAAAAACCTCCCTTCTTCTGTTAAAGGGAATATTAATGCCCTTCCTCAGTAGAAAGTTCCAATAGACAAAATGATAAAAAATCTAATCTTGCCTGTTCTTTATTTTTAAATTACATTATTTTATATAATTTTTGCAATGTATGATTAGCTGATTCATATTCTATTAGATCATTCATTAATATTTTGTCCTATAAGAATATTGAAACTGAGATGGAATGAATCACAAGATCATCCAATAATTTCATAGAATGGCTTGGAACTGAATCAATACAATCAAGGTTCAATATGTTTTATCTATTAGTTCACAATGATATTGTTGTTGTTGTTGTTATATTTGTTGAAATTATTGATAGAATTCTCCTTGCATGGAGATCTCTTTTTCAATATTTAGCAGAGGGCTGTACCATTTAGAGAGGGCTGTAAAGCACTGTGAAGTGCATCAGCCGCGACCCCAGGGAAGGGGTGGAGGAGTGGCAATTATAGCTCGCCAGAACCTAAATCCTCGAAGGAGCCCTGCCCTGGAGATTGTTGGGTGTGAGACGCTCCTTCTGAAGCTGGACTTAGGGGTTCAGGTGGGCCTTCTGCTAACGTACTTGCCTCCTAGCTGCGTTGCAAAGGCCCTGCCTGTTCTGCTCGAGGCGGTAGCAGGGCTGGCGATTGAGTTCCCCAGGTTGATGGTGCTGGGGGACTTCAACCTGCCATCGCCCGGTGAAACCTCAGAGGCAGTCCAGGAGTTCATGGCTTCCATGACAACCATGGACCTGACCCAAGTAGTTCAGGGTCCGACTCATGAGGGAGGTCACACGCTTGACCTTGTGTTTCTCTCGGGGCAGTGGAGAGATGATCTGAGGCTGAGGGGTTTAGTCACAGTACCCTTGTCGTGGTCAGATCATTTCCTTCTGAGGTTGGATTTCATGGCGCCACTCCTCCACCGCAAGGAGGCGGGACCGATTAAGTGGTTCCGCCCCAGGCGCCTAATGGAATCCGAAGGATTTCAGAGGGAACTTGGGGAAATACCGGACTCCCTGGTACACGATTCATCTGAGGCTCTAGTGACTGCCTGGAATCAGGCGGCAACAGGGGCTTTAGATCGGATTGCGCCTTTGCGGCCTCTCCGTGGCAGCGGATCCCGGAGGGCTCCTTGGTTTACTGAGGAGCTCTGGGAGATGAAGCGCCTAAAGAGACGCCTAGAGCGACGATGGAGAGCCAGTAAAGCTGAGTCTGACCGGACACTTTTAAGAACTTGCATTAAGTCTTACTTAGTGGCGATACGGGCGGCAAAATGTGCGCATTTTTCCGCCCTTATTGCGTCCGCCGACTCCCGCCCAGCCGCCCTGTTTAGGGTGACGCGCTCCCTCCTCGCAAAGGGGGGGGGGCGAAGAACCCTTGCAGGGTAGAGCTGAGGAATTTTCCCAGTTCCTGGCGGATAAAATCACTCAGATTCGGACAGATCTGGACTCCATTTGGACAGGGCAGGCCGAGATGACAGGGGCGAGTCTTAGTCCTGTTATTTGGGAGGAGTTTGAGCCTATCACTCCTGAGGATGTGGACAAGGCCATAGGAGCGATGAGCGCCTCCACTTGTTTATTGGACCCATGTCCCTCCTGGCTGGTTTCGGCCAGCAGGGAGGTGACACGCGGCTGGCTCCAGGCTGTTGTGATCGCATCTTTGAGAGAGGGGTCCGTCCCGCAGCCCTTAAAAGCTGCGGTGGTGAGGCCCCTCCTCAAGAAGCCTTCCCTGGACCCAGCGGATTTAAAGAACTTCCGTCCAGTCTCCAACTTACCCTTCTTGGGTAAAGTTGTAGAGAAAGTGGTGTCGCTCCAACTCCTGCGGCTATTGGAGGATACTGATTATCTGGATCCCTTTCAATCGGGTTTCAGGCGCGGCTACAGTACGGAGACTGCTTTGGTCGCACTGATGGATGATCTCTGGCGAGCACGGGATGGGGGTCATTCCTCCATCCTGGTGTTACTTGACCTCTCAGCGGCTTTCGATACCATCGACCATGGTATCCTTCTGCGTCGTCTTGGGGAGGTGGGAGTGGGAGGCACTGTTTTACGGTGGTTCTCCTCCTACCTCTCTGACAGGACGCAGTCGGTGTTGACAGGAGGGCAGAGGTCGGCCCCTAGGCCCCTGGTTTGCGGGGTGCCACAGGGTTCGGTCCTCTCGCCCATCCTGTTTAACATTTACATGAAACCGCTGGGTGAGATCATCCGACGACACGGGGTGAGGTATCAGCAGTATGCTGACGATACCCAGTTGTACATCTCCACCCCGTGTCAGTTCAGTGAAGCAGTTGATGTAATGTGCTGCTGCCTGGACGATGTGAGGGTCTGGATGGGAGTGAACAGACTCAGGCTCAACCCAGACAAGACTGAGTGGCTCTGGATTTTGCCTCCCAAGGATTATGTCGACTGTCCCTCCCTGGTTCTCGGGGGAGAAAAATTGACTCCCTCGGAACAGGTCCGCAATTTGGGTGTCCTCCTAGATCCACAGCTAAAATTGGAGCAACATCTTTCAGCTGTGGCTAGGGGGACCTTTGCACAGATTCGTCTTGTGCACCAATTGCGACCTTACTTGGAGAGGGAGGCTTTGCTCACAGTCACTCATGCCCTTGTCACCTCACGGCTAGACTACTGTAACGCGCTCTACATGGGGCTACCCTCAAAGAGCATCCGGAGACTCCAACTGGTACAGAATGCAGCTGCGCGAGCTGTAGTGGGTGTACCGAGATACACCCACGTAACACCTATTCTTCGCCAGCTGCATTGGCTGCCAATTAGTCTCCGGTCGCAATTTAAGGTGTTGGTCGTTACCTTTAAAGCCCTACATGGCTCAGGGCCAGGTTACCTTCGGGACCGCATCCTACCACATACCTCCCTACGACCGGTTAGGTCCCATAGAGAGGGCCTCCTCCGGGTCCCATCGGCCAAACAATGTCGGTTGGCGGGGCCACGGGGGAGGGCCTTCTCTGTGGGAGCCCCGTCCCTCTGGAACCAACTCCCACCAGAGATCCGGACTATCCCCACCCTGCTGGCCTTCCGTAAAGCCATAAAAACTTGGCTCTTCCGGCAGGCGGGGTGAATAGGAAGATCAGATTCCCCCCTTGAATGTTGTTTTTATAATTGTTTTAACTATGCCTTTTAATTTTAAATTATGATAATTGTTTTTATTGTACGCTTCTTATTCTGTTGTACGCCGCCCTGAGTCCCACGGGATTGGGCGGCCTATAAGAACGTCTATTAAATTAAATTAATTAAGTGGTATATAAGTCTAAGTGCTATTGCTATTGCTATTTGTGCTGGAGTTTATTTTCCACTGAGTCATTCAGTCCTGTCAACTGGATCCCACTGAATTGCTTAAGGTTCAAAGCCTACTCAGTCAAATGCCATTCGAAACCTATTTCAGGCTGTCGTGCTAAATAAACATTGTCCGAAGAGGAGACTGCCAGAAATTCTTGAATTGGAATCCTGAGTACAACTGTATTTGCAGAGATACTTTTTGTAAATGTTGTACTGATGCTCAAACTTTGGGAACAAACCATTTGGGCATGTGGCACTGAGAGGAATATGAAGACATGCTCTGGCTTTCTTTTCAAGGCTGAACTTATAAGTCAAAATAAATGTAACATGTGACAAATATATCTAATAAGGGGGGTTCATGTATCTGACCCCAAAGCTAGGGAGAACAGACAGTCTTTACCATCTTATGAAATGCTATCAGGGTGGGAGACATCCATATATCAGGGGGACCTTATTCTAGGGGGCAGGGACCACAACATGGAATCTATGCTCCAAAAGATGACACTGGTTGATCAAGAAGACTTGGAGGGCAACAAGTCTATCAGTCCTTACTGGCTGGAAAGAAACCACAGGTAATAGGCCGTTCCTATATGCCTAGTTACAATGATTCTGAAATGTTTCTATATTTTAGAGCACAGAACACACTCAAAGCTCTGTTCAAATATTACTTGTAGTGATGGAGGGGAGATGGGATATGTGCAGTGGCCTGGTCCACTGAGTCTTATTATAATGGGAATGTTTTTAGCAATTTCAGCCATGTTCAGAGGCTGTAACCGCACTCATCTGAATTTAGTTACAAACTCCAATCAGGGATACTGTGCAAACAAGATTCTGAATCGGGTGGAATAATGTAACTTCATTCAGCCAATTAAATGTAGTTCTGGGAATGGAGGAAAGTGAGCTACACAGTGCATACTCATCTCTTCCCCATTGTTAGGAATCTTAAAGCCCAAAGGGAACAATTTTTTAATCCTAAAAGGTGTACTAGAGCCACCCCTTGTAGATTGTGTGTCACATCTAAATGTGTTCATGCTCTAATATTCTGAAAGAACCTAGGCACTGCTCTATCTCACATGTTAAGGTTTTGGGATAACAAAGAAGGCATCTTGGAGGCATCTAATAAACAAGTGTAAGACAAATGAGAGTGAATTATATGCATTTATGATCTGATCTAGTAGGGCTCTTATATCCCAAACTTGACTCTGATCAGTTTTCAGTGGTGTTCTTGAATTAGAGAGTCACTGCAAACTGATCAGACTCAAGTTAAAGATACTTTATGTTGGTTAGTCTGGACTCATGATGAAGAATAGGACATCTGAGTAACTTTCTCTGAAATCAATCCTTGATTTAGAACATTACTATTGCAGACAGAAGCCCAGGTTTGCATTTTCAAGAAGACCGCAAAATGTGATATGTGGCTAATATGTTGCACATTTGTTTTAGGCATTTCCAATGGTATGTGCATCGAGGAAATCAATGTACCATTCCCTCCTATTTAACTGTTTAAATAACTTAGTTTTTTCCTATTGTGGATCAAATGCAAGAACATTCCAAGTTTATGCACTTCATGTTCAAAGCATAAACTTTGAATGGCACAGTCATTCGTGCATTTGTTTCTTGTAATATGTGAATTTACTCTAAATTGAGAACTAGTAGTGGAAAATACAGTTTACCACTTCAGATGAGCTGAGAGCGAATAATCAATATGTAATGAAAATACCTCACTTCTGCCAAAAAAAATCATTGCTGTAAATTGGCTATTGATTAAATAGAGGTGGTTGTACTCTAGAATACTGAGTCTCCCTATCATGATAATAGTAGGGGAAAGAAAAACAGGTGTTCTCTATAGTCTATTGCAAAATTTCTCCAGAATTAAAAAAAAGTATCATATCATAGCTTGAAACTTTGCAGTTCCTGATTTTATTCTATAACATATTGCCTTTCAGAAAATTAAGAGATAATATACTCCTACTCTCTTTCTCTGCACCTCCTTAATTTTAATTCTTATGACTGTAAATCTTTATCATTTTACCCAGGAGGAATATTAACTAACAAGAGTCGAGCCAGCATACATTTATCACTAAAACCACCCAACTCTTATCACACAGTCCAGGTGTTTGATTCTTCTTATACTAATATATGCATGTATGTGTACACACACACACACACACACACACACACACACACACACACACACACACACACACACACACACATATATATATATATGCATGTATATACATATACACTTGTATACACACACACGCACACCTCTCTCTCTCTCTCTCTCTCCCTCCCTCCCTCCCTCCCTCCCTCCCTCCCTCCCTCCCTCCATCCATCCATCCATCCATCCATCCATCCATCCATCCATCCATCCATCCATCTATCTATCTATCTATCTATCTATCTATCTATCTATCTATCTATCTATCATCTATCTATCATCTATCTCCCCCGTACAGACACCCCTAATGTTGAACAGGCCATCCTTCATTTACTTTCTCATATCTATGCTCCCTTGCCATGAAAAATCAAATATTCTCTGCTGGGTTAAGCTCAGAACTTAATGCCATATGTTTCAAAGCAGTGAAAGGCCACTTCACTTTAAATGATGACAGAAGCATCCTCTGACACGTTCACCAAGGAGATATGTGTAGAAAATTGGCATTCTTCCTGAGCATTACTGTAAGTAGTCAAGCTGGAGGTTTTCATATTCTGCTGTGCAGATATAAGCAGCCATGCTGTGTTGACCAGAAAGATGCTGCTTCTGCATAACCACTTAATACATAAAATAAATCCCAGGTTTATTGTATTTAATTAACTTATTAGAAAATGTAGGATTATTTTCTTGCTTTCTGAATGATAATAATTTTCAGCTGGGAATTTTATCCAGTAGTGTTTACATTCATTTATATTTTCCTTCTGTTCCTCATTTGATTTCCCTACCAGTATCTGCTTATAAATCATTTCTCACTAGGTAGAAGAATAGTTGTTTGCTTTTTGGTATTTCTTATAGCTGATGTTTCTGAAAACCAATGATATATCAAAATTTCCTGAACATTTTCTTCTCTTGTAAATTGAGCTTCAATATCTGTATCTCTCTGTCGGGAAGTTTAGAACAGATTTCTTTGTTGATATTTTTAAAGTTTATCTGAGAGCAGCAATATGACCAAAAATGCTGTGCATTTGTGTTCAAGATAGAATCTATCCACCTCCTTTGCTATCCACATTGTGTGATCTCAAAATTTGTCATCATGGTATCATTATCATTATAATGAAGATGGTATCTGATTAATGTATGGATTTGATTTATACATGGTGAAAGAGGAGGAGAATACAGTTTTACCATTCTCTAATTAGATCCTTGCCTTGTTTGCAAATATGGATCTGGAATTCAATAAGTATAAAGCTCTGGAAAAAACAAGTTTCAAATTCAGTAGCCTGGTATTTTAACAGATGGAGATGGAGATCCAACAAAGAAGAGCAACTGGAAATCCATCATAGCATACAGATCTCATGGAGATCTGTCTGTTCCAAAATTCCCAGGTTCAAACTCCCCAGCCTTCATAGATAGATAGGGTTAGGAATAAACATGATGGATAGATCTGCAAATATTAACTTAAATTCATCCACATAAATACTGTGTTTCCAAAGTCTATATGTGAACTATATAACATCAGGTTGTGCATTGGAAGCTTTCAGTGTTGTTTGCAACTCAAAAATTGTTCATTGAATGCAGATATGAAGTAAAATGCACATAAAAGGCATGCATTAACTAGAAAAAGTATTTACTAGCTATGTTGTTAGATAATGATATTCCTAGCTGGTGAAAAAAAAATCTATCTGAAATTCATTATTAATCAATGGATATTGAATGAGATACATGGACTAATGGTTTGACTGAGAATGGGGATTTCTTTGCTCCTGCTAATGTATAGATTGCTTAACTTTTTATGGCAGTAGTAGAAGTCTTTGTCATATATATACCTTTCAAGTGAAAGGAAAAGTGCCCATCTGCAAGTAGGCTGGAGACTCTGGCTCCTGATATCCCCCAAAAATTCATACTGCTCCATCTTGACTTTTTGCCTACTGCTAAAGACCTGATTATGGTCCCAGGTTTTGGGTTAAGATGGTGGCTGATTCCCTTTGTTTTGTATTGTCATTTGCTTGTTTGATTTATCCTTTCAATTTTCTCTTGGGTCAGCTCTCTTCTTTTTCTTAATATACTATACTTTCTTTAAAAAAAATTAAATCTGTAAACTGTCAATATGGAATCAAGCAGTTTTGAAAATAATAAATAAATAAAATGGGTAAAAAAATTTGATCCTCATTGATTTAAAGAAACATCAGTCCTTTCAATAACACACTTTTCTATTAAAATGTAAAATACCAGGATAGGAAGGAAAGCAGAAAAAAAGTTGTGTGTTGACAAGTCTCTTTCAGAGAAATATTCAAACCGAGCTGCCTGTATTGCTTTATATTATGTAAAGCACCATGTCCATACATCCCTAGTAAGATGGTATACATACAAAATAATATCGGATTAATGCCACTGGAGAGATCTTGCAGATAATATTCGATATCAGATTTATTGAAAGAACTTTCACTCTCAAATCTAATTTACATGTGCAAACAGCTCCCCTTGTGTTAAACTGCCTCCTTACCTCACTTTATTTTATACCGTTGTCTAGGAAAATTAAATATTTGACTTGGCAGGCTCTTTGGTTATTTACATGAATAAGAGCTGACATTTTTTCAGGGCAGTTAACAAACATTTGTGAGTACCTCACACTTTCATGAATAGCAAAACTGTTTTTTTCTTCCATTATACATATAATAATAATAAAAAAATCAAATGTACCAAAACACAAAGAACTGGAAATAGTCAAAACCATGTAAAAACACTTGGACTTACAAGTGAATTGTATCCTCAGCCTAGTGAAAAAGTGATAAAAGATTATATTTTCCCCATATACCGTATTTTTTGGAGTATAAGATGCACCTTTTTACCCCCCCAAAAGAGGGTGAAAACTTGGGTGCATCTTATACACCGAATGTAGCCCCAGCCAGCCAGCCACCCCCACCCTTTGGCCTCTGTCTTCCAGCAATTTACCTGTTTGCAGCTCCCAGAATTCCACAGCCAGCTTTGTTAACTTTGCTGGCTGTGGAATTCTGGGAGTTGAAGTCCACAAGTCTTAAAGTTGCCAAGGTTGGAGACCCCTGTAAATCTAGACAACTTAACAAAATAAAGAAACTTTTAAAAATAAATGCTTGCTCTGAAGAGGCCCAGTGCTATTGTATCTTCTTTTAAATAATAGAGAATAATGTATACTTCCAGAAATTTTAATTAATACTTGCTCTGTACAAGTATAGTCTGAAATGTAACAGTGTCCTGTTTAGTATTAGAGTTAAATCCTGACTTACCTTGGAGTAGATCTATTTAAATAATTGGGATGAGTTAGTGTGACTACATTTAAGAAAACTTTCTGGCATAATGTACATTTCTCCAATTCTTTGCTATTTCTATGAGTCAGGCACACATGCACAGAAATACACAACAAACAGTGTATATCATCTGTGCTATTTGCTGTTTGCTGTTTGGCAAATTGCTTGGAGGCAGAGGCCTTTTCCCCTTGTTTTCCTCCCCCAAAACTAAGGTGCGTCTTATACTCCGAAAAATACGATAATCACATTATTATATTTACCCAAACCATTTCATCTCATTCCCCCTTTTCCTGCCAGCAAAATAGGATCTATTGAGATATTCCCTTAAGGCTTACTTTTGCTTCTAAGTAAAGGAGATGAAAATTGCTGTACTTCTAAAAATTAAAATCAGAAATTCAGCAGAATGAATTCCAGGGCAGGAGGTGATATAATTCAAATTAAAAGTTGTATAAATTGACTTGCTTCGATTTTTAAAATGTTGTTAATACAATAGTGCAAAACTTTTTCAGGAGTATTTTTTTTACAAAATAAGAGATGCAGGATATTAGGAGAAATTACTTGGGAAAACCATATATGTTAGGAACAATATACTGCATATTTAAGAAAGGTGTTTTTACAGGGGTGGGTTCTAATTTTTTACTACCCGTTCTGTGGGCGTGGCTTATTTTGTGGATGTGGCTTGATGGTCATATGATGGTGGGCGTGCCTTAAAGGTCATGTGACTCAACAGGTGAGGCTTGGTGGTCATGTGACTGGGTGGGCATGGCCAACTCAATGTCACTCACGTCGAGGGATGCCTCACCTGATCTCTCCCCTCCCAGCCATTCCTTGTCACACCCAGCCTCAATGTATTTATAGTTCTGTAAAAATGTTGTTCACCTTTTTTCAACTTTATTATCTACATACTATAGATGTACTTTCATGGACCACTGAAAGGAGGAAATGGCTCACATGCTTTGACCAAGAGTGTGATAGGCAACAGGCTTTTAAGGGGCTGCCAGAAAGAAGGGGGGGCAATGTATTTTCCAAAGCATCAGAAGGCAAAACAAGGAGCAATGGATGGAAACTGAACAAAGAGAGAAGCAACCTAAAACTAAGGAGAAACTTCCTGACAGTGAGAACCAATATAGGTGCAGAAATATTTCAGTCATAATTTCACATATAAAATAGCCATTCATGTAATACAATCTGCATATTGTTCAAAACAGTAATTAGTATTATGGCTGATGTTTGACAGCAAGCTAAAAGTCAAAGATCACAAGAGTGCTTCTTTCTCTTTATCAGAGGTGGGTTCCTCCTGGTTCGGACAGGTTCGTCCGAACCGGTAGCAAACCGTTGGTGATGTCACAATGATGGCACGGAACCGGATCGGTTAGTGCCGGTCTGTGGGCACCGCCATCTTTTTATTTTTTCAGATTTTTTTTTGTTTGTTTTTGGAATTTTTTCCCACGTTTTTTTCTTCTGTGCATGCACAGAAACTGAGTTTCTGGCACTGTGCATGCATCGCCATCTTGTTTTCAGCTTTCTTTTGGGGGGGATTTTTTCAGATTTTTTGCACTGTGCATGCGCGCATGCGTGAAGTGCACATGCGCCCATGTGGCGTGGGAGGAAGCGAACTGGCAATGAGATAAGTTAGAACACACCCCTTCTCTGTATGTATACAAAACACCACATACCAGGAATAGCATATTAAGCTGGACTTATGCAACCTGATGTATAAAATAAACACACACATATTTATGTTCTGGACTATAGACATTGAATGCATATAAATCCCTGAAAAATATATGATAGCCCTGGGCAAAAGAAAGGCAGTAAAATCACTCTAGGTATAGGAACAGTGTAAAATATTAACACCTGATAAATAATGGAACAATTAAAAATAACAGCACAGGGTTTTTTTCTCTCTCCCTTCCTTCCTTCCTTCCTTTCTTCCTTCCTTCCTTCCTTTTTCTCTCTATCCTTTCCTCTCTCTCTCTCTCTCTCTCTCTCTCTCTCTCTCTCTCTCTCTCTCTCTCTCTCTCTCTCTCTCTCTCTTTCTTTCTTTCTCCCCCCCTCTCTCTCTCACACACATACACACACACACACACACCTGGTTTGGGATGAACTGATTCAGAGAGCACCAGAGCAGCGGCGGCAGGAGAAGGAAGAAAGTGGCACGTCCACGGGACCTGAGGCAGATGCAGGTGGCAGTCACCCAAAAGCCGAGCACTCTCTCTCCCCCTCTTTCATTCTCTTTCTTTCTATCTCTTTCCCTCTTTCATTCTCTCTCTCTCTTCCCCCCATCTTTCATTCTCTCTCTCTCTCTCTCTCTCTCTCTCTCTCTCTCTCTCTCTCTCTCTCTCTCTCTCTCTCTCTCTCTCTCTCTCTCTCTCTCTCTCTCTCTCTCTCTCTTCTGTCATGTAGATGAGACTGCAGAATGCTTTGTCTGGTAGGGTCAATTTAGATCTGATATGCCTAGCAAAGCAATGGAGAGGGGTGGCAGCCACTCGCCCCCTTTCCTTTTTCGCTGTGCCGCCTGTGCGGTATGGCAATGAATGGAGAGGGGTGGTGGCTGCCCGCCCCTTTCCTCTCTCACTGTGCGGGCCATGTGGAATGGCAATGAATGGAGAGGGGTGGCAGACCGGGAAGCTTTGTAGCCATGTGGCTGTAAAGCTTGCCGAGCTGCCTCCCCCCCCCTGCCGCACTTGCAAAGCCAACGGCTTTGGGAGATGCTGGCTGGTGAGGGGGGTAGGCTAGCGCGAATGCTTGCTTATCTGTGTGTAAGCATGACTGAGGAGGCAGTTCAATGCATGTGGCAAAGGCGAGGCAGGGTGAGCGTCTCAGCAGGGAACCAGTTCAGGGCATGGCCAGTCATAGGTCATTACCGGTTCAGGGAACCATGCCAAATTTCCGCTAACAGTTCTATAGAACCGGACTGAACTGGCAGCAACCCACCTCTGCATTTTTAAATATTTGCATGGCAAATATTAAATACCAGTAATAGAAACTCAAACTAGGATAAAATACCCTTATGCCTGGACAACTGAAAAATTCAAAGAAATTGTCATTTTTATCAATTTTAAAAATTAAACTAATATGTTTCTGGTTAAGCTGTCAAACTGGCGGCCCATGGGCTGGATGCGTCATGTGCAAGCCACATCCACCCCAGCTCCATAAAGGCAAAAAACATCATGATACATCACGTGATATCACGTGACACAATCAAGCTTGACACCCATTTAGCCAGTATCATCATGAGACAGGAGCAACTGAAGGGATAGTATGTACATGCCATTAGTAGCAATGCATCACCATTCCCCCAAACTTTGTTTTTCACTTCCATCTTAGTTAAAAGGAAACCTAAACTTGAAATTGCATTTCCTAAACATTGTATTTTGAGTTACTGTATGTCTGCTTTTCATGCATTTGTGATTAATAGCTTTAGATATCTAGGATTCTTTTTTTTCCAAGCCAAACCTTCATTCCTCAATACAAATATTCTAATGAAACACTTGGCCTTGCATCATAGTTGAGACACTGGCAGAAAAATTAAGAGTGTCATCTTCATTTTCCTATTCAATATTCACACAGAGAAAATTGATTATTTTACATTTTAGGGCAGAATTCTGGAAAATAGCTGCATTAGGTTTAAACTTTCTACCTGAAGATATTGACACATTCAACATCATACTTGCATTCCTGTATTTTATCCAAGAGGGAAATATGTCGGTTATTACCATGTTTACTCTTTGGTTTAATAACAAGCATCCCATAGAACAAAAGTTCAAATCTAAATGTTTCTCACATGAAGAGGTATTGAGCCATGTTAAAAATCATCTGAATTACCCAGAGCAACATTTATTTTGAACCAGTTGTATCCTGTGAGTAGTATAAAAATGCACAACCATTATACTGTATAACATTAGCATCATTTCTGTGTGTATCCATATATACTGTACAAATATGTCTCACTGGATATGGCTCAGTGGGCCTTTTGATATTCAAGACCCAGATTGTTGGGGGCAATATAAATATACATACATTGGTTACTGGTGTAAACCGCTTAGAGAGTGCTTGCACTTTGAGGCGGTATATAAATCTCATAAATAAATAAATAAATAAATAAATAAATAAATAAATAAATAAATAAATAAATAAATAAATAAATAAATAAATAAATAAATAAATAAATAAATAAATAAATAAATAATTGAATAAATAAATAAATAAATAAATAAATAAATAAATAAATAAATAAATAAATAAATAAATAAATAAATAAATAAATAAATAAATAAATAAAAAGTGTATGTTGCTGAACCCTTATGGGGTCATACTGATGAAGACATTGATACAGAAATTTAACTGGTTTTAATGGTTTATGATAGTCATATTATTGTTGCTATAGTTAGAAGGTACTATTATAATATTTGTAAATTTGTTTTGATAGTGTTCTACTGTTTTAGAGGAGGTTGCTGTCATCTACTGCTCCCTTCCCCACTTCAGATATACCAACAGTATTCAAATTTCCTAGACCTATCTCCATCCCTCTGGGGCCCCCACCTCTTGTGATCTTAGAAAAAGATGTGTGAGGTCTATTTCATAGACAAAAGATTGGAAAACCACCAGGCTCATATGGACTAACTCCTTGCTTGGAAGCTTGTGATGAACAACTGGCCCCCATCTTCAGCTGGTTCTTTAATAAATCACTGGAGATGTGTTATGTCCCTTTTTATTTCAAGTGGTCTACCATCATCCTGGTTCCTAAAAAACTCTCCATCAGGGAGCTGAATGGATGCATGGTTGCTCTGACATCTGTAGTTATGAAGACCTTTGAAAGGTTAGTGTGGGCCACCTGAAAGTCATCATGGATCCACTATTAGACCCCTTGCAGTTTGCCTACCAAACAAATAGGTTAGCAGATGATGCTGTCAATATGGCACTGCACTACATCTTGCAACATATTGAATCCCTGAGGACTTATGCATGAGTCCTTTTCATAGACTTCACCTCAGCATTCAGTAGCATCATTCCAGAAATTCTTCACTCTAAACTGATACACCTCACTGTGTCTGTCTATACTTGTAGGTGGCTTATTAGCTTTTTGACATATAGGAAGCAACAGGTGAAGGTAGGAAAAATTACATCTAGTACCCAGGTAATTAGCAGAGATACCCCTCAGTTCTGTGTGCTCTTGCCATTCTCTCTATACCAAAACTGCATCTCTAGGAATCCTCTAGGAATCCTTAAAATACTGAAATTTGCAGATAATACAACAGTCATTGGCTTCATTCAAGACAGTGATGAGTCACATATAGACTGGAGGTTGAACAACTGGCCCTCTGGTGCAGTCAGAACAATATGGAGCTGAACATGCTTTAAAATTGTAGAGTTGAGAGTGGATTTTTGGAAAAGCCTTTATATTCTACCACCTCTTACTATATTCGACAGCACAATATCAGCAGTAAAATCCTTCACCTTTTTCGGTTCTATAATCTCCTAGGATTTGAAATGGACAGCTAACATTAGAACCATCATTGAAAATGCACAACAAAGAATCTTCTGTTGATACAGTTTTACAGAGGGATTATTGAATCTATCATTTGCACTTCTTTAATTATTTGGTTTGGTACAGCAACCAAACAGGACAGATACGGACTCCAATGGATATTTAGGACTGCAGAAAAAACAATTGCAATCAGTCTGCTTTCCATAGAAGACCTGTATATTGTGCAGGTCAACAAGAGGGCTGAGAAGATATCTGCAGACCACTCACATCCTAGACATCAACTGTTTCAACTCCTCCCCTTGGATACCACTATAGGGCCAAAATAACTAAATACAGGGACAGTTTTTTCTCTCATGCCATTACTCTGCTGAACACCTAATACTCACAGTACTATCTAATGTTTATGTATATTTACCCATGTAGAATGGCTGTAGTATTATTATTATTTTTCTTATTATTTTCTTTACTACCCCCTCTTATTGGGATGATGATGATGATGATGATGATGATGATGATGATGATGATTGATGATGATGATGATGATGATGATGATTCTGTTGCTTTGCATGTATACTGGAGCTTCTGCATTGGAGACAAATCCACGTCCAAATAACATATAGTATTCTATTCCATATTATGAATACATATTGTATTCTATTCCATATTATTCTATTCCGTATTATGATAAGCTACACTTTCTGAATGTGTTTATTTTAATAATGGACCTATAAATATCATGATTTTTCCCCAGACTGGCTATCTTCAGCATTAAAGCCTGAATATAAAGAGGTGAAACAGGATAACAGACCATGGATAAGAAAGATGGTGGTCATCCTATCACACTGCCTTTCTTGAAGATATCATTAACTTTCCTGTACTTCTTCTAGAAGTGAAGAACAGATGTGCTGTCAATATATGCATTGTACTAGCTGAATACCCGTGCTTCACTACAAAACTGTGTGATTGGGCTTGATAAATCGACACTTACAGCTTGAAAATTAATGAGTAGTTACGATTGGCCTCTCCTCTCCCCTTCTCTCCCTCAGGCTTGCCCCACAGAATCCTCCCCTATCCTATCCCCTTCTCTCCCTCAGCCTTGCCGCACAGAGGCCTCCCCTATCCTATCCCCTTCTCTCCCTCAGCCTTGCCCCACAGAATCCTCCCCTAACCTGTCCCCTTCTCTCCCTCAGGCTTGCCCCACAGAAGCCTCTCCTATGCTATCCGTTCTCTCCAGAGTTATTTTCAGGTTGGAAGGAGGAGTAGAATGTCTAACTAATTAGCATCAGAGCATGTTAATAATAATATACGAAATACTAATGCTCTGATGGTTGTTTTGAAAAATCCTCTCTTAACGAGCACCTAGAAGCCAAGAGGAACATACGTGCCAAATTTCAAGTTTGTAGGCTTTACGGTTCTGGAGATTTTGTGATTCAGCTTAATAATATACTATAGATTGCTCAGGAAATCTAGCCTAATGCAACTATTTCAAGGATATTGTTACAATGATATAAAAGCATTCCAGTTAGAAATGTTTTTAGATATCATCCATGTTTATTTTCATGGAGCCACTTGATGTTTCTGAAAAAGTAGTAGCGATCAAGGCCATGAGATGGCAAGTGGCAACAAAGACTTAAAACCCATGTGCTGGGCTGCCACCTGCCTGGGTTAATGTTGCCTTATAAATAATAGACTTTTTAGTCATGTACAGAATGGAGAGAACTGTCAGTAAGATTATTCATAAATTTCATCAAACAAAGGAATAATTATAGTCTATGGATGTGAGCAGTAAAATGTTACATCAGACAGCTTATGAAAATGAAAAGACTTCATGATTTCATCGAAGAGAAATGCTAATGCAGCAGATTGCCAGACTAATCTGAACTGCTCTTTTTAAAAACTTTTCCATGTGATAACAGGGACCAAAAGGTGCATTTCGCCAGCCTCAACTTTAGAGAGGTATTTCCAATTTCTCACTGAGGAAACCTTTCCTGATTTTCCTCCCAAAAGAATCTACTTGGACATAGCCTCTTACAAAAAAAATTATCTTCCATTTTCCTTTCTATCTCTAAAACAGTGTTTCCCAACCTTGGCAACTTGAAGATGTCTGGACTTCAATTCCCAGAATTCCCCAGCCAGCATTCGCTGGCTGGGGAATTCTGGGAATTGAAGTCCAGACATCTTCAAGTTGCCAAGGTTGGGAAACACTGCTCTAAAAGTTTATCAAATGTTGACAAAACATTTGTCAGATGTTGACTACATTTTTCAGTTAATTGACTAAAAAGAGGTTTTGAACATTCGGACATCCATAAAGGCATTACAGTGGCCTCAATGCTCTTTCAATGAAATTATAAGTCTTCCCCCCCCCCCCGACATGAATTATTTTTTCCCCAGTTTTGGTAACACTTTATTCTTAGACCAAAAAAGAAAAATCTTGCTTCTTTGCTATTTCCATGGGAACCCTCTGCATCAACTTTAGTATATATTCTTTATTAATGTGGCTTTCATTTGAACTGAAACTATATACTGTGCCCCAGAAAAATAATTGCAAAATCTTGGCATTTTGATAGTACTTCTTGGTCTTATTTGAAATCCAGGCAATTATGTGTCTTCACCACAATGTCTACAATTTCTAATTTATAAGAAGCTATCCTGGTTTGAAGAACCACCACCACCATTTTTAAAAAATAAGAATCTGTATAGGTGCATTTCAATGTTCATGTTTTTTTAAAGATAATAAATGACTATGAATACAAAATATCTTTGGTGGAATGTAGTCCAGATTCTAAGGAGGGAGGAGCCGCATTCTGTAAGAACAAAAGATAGCAAAGTTTAGATAGTTTGGGTGAGTGGAAGACAGTCAAGACAGCTCATCCCTAGCAGTTCTTGGAGTATACCCTTACTGATGCAAATAATTTGCTTTACTTTGGCAACATTTCTGTCTGTAGGCAAGGAACAATAAAGGAAACATCTTAGAAGAAAGTCAGCCTGTCTTTCTTGGTTTTGGAACCTGATCTCAACATAGAAAAATGCTTTGTGGTTGTTTTTTTAATTTCTCCAAATATACAAACATTTCTTGAGAGTAAGGACAATCAACCAATGGAATGTCTTGCCTTCAGACATTGTGGGCGCTCCAACACTGGAGGCTTTTAAGAAGATGGACACCATTTGTCTAAAATAATATATGGTCTCCTGCTTGAGTAGAGGGTTGGGCTAGAAGGTCTCCAACTCTGTTATTCTGTTAAAACAAATGTCTCTTGATAGAGAATTGACAATTATTCTTAACTACTTCTCTAATATCACATATGTTAAACAGAATGTTCATGTTCATGTTGCATGCTTTGGGCCAGACACACTCTCTCAGCCTAGCTCACTTCACAGATTTGTTGTGGGAAAATAGGAGGAGTAAAATATGTTGGAAATGTTTGCCATCTTGAGAAGTTTGTAAAAATAACAAAGGTGGGGAGGGAAGGAAGGAAGGAAGGAAGAAGGAAGGAAGGAAGGAAGGAAGGAAGGAAGGAAGGAAGGAAGGAAGGAAGGAAGAAAGAAAGAAAGAAAGAAAGAAAGAAAGAAAGAAAGAAAGAAAGAAAGAAAGAAAGAAAGAAAGAAAGAAAGAAAGAAAGAAAGAAAGAAGCTTCCTACAAACATTCTATAAGTTCAAGCCTCACAGAAAAATTTCCAAGATGCTTTATCTTTTATTTATATCTCACTTTTTCTCTAACAGACAATCAGAACACCTGAGAGTCTTCCCTAACCTGTTATGGTTGGCTGAGAAAGTTTGTTTATTTATTTATTTATTCATTCATTCATTCATTCATTCATTCATTCATTCATTCATTCATTCATGTATTTATTTATTTATTTTGTCAAGCATATATAAGATTACAGAAAAAGTATAAACATGGTTGTGAATACATAAAATGTATAAACATGGTTATGAATACATGAGATGGTTACGAATACATGGGACATTAGACAGGGATGATAGGCACATTGGTGCGCTTATGCACGCCCCTTACAGATCTCTTAGGAATGGGGTGAGGTCAACGGTAGACAATCTAAGGTTAAAGTTTTGGGGATTTGGGGAAGAAACCACAGAGTCAGGTACTGCAGTCCAGGCATTGACCACTCTGTTGCTGACGTCATATTTTCTGCAATCAAGTTTACATTACATTTGTATCCATTGTGTGCTCGTGTATTGTTGTGGTTGAAGCTGAAATAGTCATTGACAGGTAGGGCATTGTAGCAGATAATTTTATGTGCTGCACTTAGGTCAGATCCAAGGCGGCATAGTTCTAAATTGTCTAAGCCCAAAATTTCAAGTCCGGTGGCATAAGGTATTCTGTTGCAAACAAAGGAGTGGAGGACTCTTCTCATGAAATATCTCATGAAATATCTCTGGACATTCTCAATTGTATTAATGTCTGATATGTAGTCCGGGTTCCAGACAGATGAGCTGTATTTGAAAATTGGTGTAGCAAATGTTACACCATTAGGGTATGCTCTAGTTAAAAGTACAATATTACCAGAGAAGAAGCTATGCAAGATTAAGTTAACCACTCTTAATGCCTTTTTGGCAATGCTGTTATAGTGGGCTCTGGAACTTGGATCATTAGACATGAGTACTCCAAGGTCCTTAACTGAGTGAGGATCGTTCACAAGGTCGTGACCATCTAGCTTATATTTTATATTCTGATTATTTTTGCCAATGTATAAGACAGAGCATTTGTTGGTTGAGATTTGAAATTGCCACTTGTTTGACCATTCTGACACGTAGTCAAGGTCTTTTTGAAGGGTAGCAGCATTGTCAGTGGTGTTGAATAGTTTTACATCATCAGCGAAGAGGATGCAGTTGCTTTTAATATGATCGCAAAGGTCATTTATGTAAAGTATAAAGAGTGTTGGCCCTAAAATGCTGCCTTGAGGGACACCGCTGTTAACAGGTACAGGATTTGATAGAGTGCTCCCTAATTTGACCACTTGTTGCCTGTTTGACAGGAACCCAGTTATCCATTTATGCAGGGGTCCAGAAATGCCATAAGATTTTAGTTTTAGAAGTAGTTGTCATGTACCACTGAATCAAAGGCTTTACAGAAGTCTATGTAAATTGTGTCTATTGCTTTGCCCTTATCGAGTTGTGTACTCCATGTTTTTACAGTGTAGGAGTTGTAGATTACAGGATAATTTTTTTCTGAAACCAAATTGTTTGAGAGTAGGTTGTTTGTCTCTAAGTGGAGGGTAATGGATTGGTTAATGATTGATTCTATGACTTTGCAGGTGATGCAAAATAATGAGATTGGTCTGCAATTTTCAACTAGGCTGGGGTCTCCCTTTTTGAAGATAAGGATGACCGTGGCTATTGACCATAGGTTGGGCAAGGAGCTGGTCCTGAAAGATTTTTCAAAGATTATGATCAGTGGTTCTGCTTTGGCAATGGAAAGTTTTTTTTAAAGAAGTATGCACATAGTCCATCTGGTCCAATGGATAGAGATGGTTTTAGACTGCATATTGTCTTTTCAATGTTGTCTTCTGTAAAATCGATATGTATTAGATCGTTGTAATTATTTGTGGTTCGACTAGGAAATACTGGGCATGAGTTGTTGCTGTTTACAAAGACTGAGCCGAAGAATGTGTTAAAGAGGTTGGATTTAACGACTGGATCTTCTAGTCCAAGTTCAACATCTTAACTATTGAAATACTCTGACTTTCCTATCATGACCGTGCCTCCAGTTAACAGTCATGCACAGAGTGTTAACATTGCCCTCTCTAGCTTGGTATTCTGGAAACTGTAATATCATCAATTCCAGAAATTACCTCAACTTCTAACTTTGATTCTTGAATTTTTCAAAGGTGCAAATACAATTTTATATTGTCTAATTTACAGTTATTTTATACCCTTTTCATTGGAAATAATTATTACCCTTGACTTATTTCTCCCTGAAAAACACTATTTAACCAGTTACATCATATAAACCACAGCAAAAAAAAAGTTGTAATATAGTTGCATAGATTTGCAAATTAGAAACTCTGAACCTTCTAGAAATCTATTCTCCCATACCCCACCCCCAAAATAGCTGGAAATTTATTTGCATTAGAATTATGACTTGGCCTTTATCTGTTAATTAAGGCTATTCTATTATGAGTTAGTATTTCAAGGCAGCTTACTATTATTTCAGACAAGCAAATTAAGCACAAGGGAAAAGCTTCCTATTTCTGGAAAAATTGAACAAAATAGCTCATTTAAAGTGGCATAGGGTTGCTTCCTAATCATTGCTATATAGACCTGCCAAATTTTGCAACCAAATTACATAATTTGGCAATCCAACTAATAGGCTGAAACCACATAGTACTTATCCTGTGCAGTATATGACCAATGTGCCCAGGCCCCTGCCATTTCTTGCCTATATTAATGTGTGTGTGTGTGTGAGATATATATATATATATATATATATATATATATATATATATATATATATATATATATATATATATATATATATATATATATATATATATATATATATATATATATATATATATATATATATACATACACACACACACACTTAAATTAAAATAATTATAAAGCAGTTAAAACAGTTAAAAACAGATATCTATCTATCTTTCATCTATCTTTCTGAGTCCTCTGGGAGTTGGGTGGCATAGAAATCTATCTATCTATCTATCTATCTATCTATCTATCTATCTATCTATCTATCTATCTATCTATCTATCTATCATCTATCTATCTATCTATCTATCTATCTATCTAACTATCTATCTATCTATCTATCTATCTCTCTATCTCTATCTCTATCTCTCTATCTCTCATCTATCTATCTATCTATCTATCTATCTATCTATCTATCTATCTATCTATCTATCTATCTATCTATCTATCTATCTATCTATCTATCCATCATCTCTAGCTGTTTTTAACTGTTTTAATTGCTTTAGAATTGTTTTCCAGTGAAGTATCACTGAGTTGAGATGGGTAACTATAGAAATTAAATAAAAACATTATAATGCTTTAGTATTGCAGTTTGGAGGTAAAACTTTGAAAGAACTAGAGGGCATTAAAGATTTGATGATTGCATCCTTATTCTAATTTAGCTGCTCCAGAATTCAAAGACAGAACTATTGGACCCCATTAAATTACTACTTTACTCTCTTCTGCTGAAAAGACTGATTCTGGCTTATTAAACACATTAATTTAAGAGTAAATTCTCCCATTCTAACCATATGTCAATAGTATTATAAACATTGCTTATTGCTCAGGTTATTTCTTGTTCCTTTCCTTAGCAATAAGCAGCCTTAGGGTCTAGCTGTTAGGTCTCTTCTTGATTGCATATTTCTTTATGTTAGAGATGAAAGGAATTTCTACCAATTCTATTTCAGAAAATACTGGACAGATTTTGACTGAGAGAACTGCATTTCAGGAACACTTTATAGTATCTGATAATTGTACTGAATTCTATTATATATCTCTACAGAGCATTTCTAACATTTATAGAACTGGAAATTCATGACAGAATTCTGCCTGGAGACAAATTTAATAGATTCCTACTGTCATCACCTTCCTTTCTTTCTAATCTCAGCTATCTGTAGTTAGATTAATTGAAATCAGCTTAATAATCAGTGGGTTCATCGAGTGGTGGGTTGTAAATATTTTTGCTACCAGTTCGCGCATGTGTGTGATGCTTCATCATCATCATCATTATTACATGTGCAGAAGCATCCCGGGTGGGTGGGCGGAGCCTCCCGCGGCCAGCGCTACTGGTTCTAAGAACTGGTCCGAACCGGGAGCAACCCACCACTGGGTCCATCTGTAGGTCTGCTTGCATTTATAAAAGTGCCTATTGCAAATTGCTTTTTGAGCAAGAAAAGGTATGACACTGTACTATAGTGTATACCAATACCATGAAAGAGGGAGTCACATTCTGGAACCCCTATTAATGATACCTACTAGAGTCTAGGTGATGTAGCTAGGAAAAATGTAATTCTTTCCATTAAGATAAAGATGTGATACAGCCTATTTTGATGAGGTACTTTGTATCGCATTGCAATTTTGACTTGCCCTCACAACATGCCGAGCCTTCTTCCAGCTTGTGCAATTGCTGGAGGAGGCCCCTTAATGACTTTGATGAAGAACTTAGCTGAAATACTTGCTGAAGCTAATATTGCTTGAAGATCTGTACAGTCCTTATGAAGGTACCCCATGTTCAGCGGTGGGTTCCACTTACCTTTGCCACCAGTTTGCATCATGACATTTTGTATGCGCACATCTGCTCCACTCGTGTGCACGTGTCCCCTCGTGCGATTTCACTTCCATGCATGCTCAGAAGCAGGAATTAGCCCGAAACACAGCTGAGGAGCTTATCAGCTGTGCTTCAGGTGAAGAAATAAAGGTCAGAATTCACCCGTGGGCGGGCAGGAGGGCCCGTTTTCAAGCCGTGGAAGGGGGAAAATCCCCCCCCCCAAAAGATGGCGGCATGCATGGAACGGCACCGACATTGACGTCACCAGCGGGTCGCTACCGGTTCAGGCGATCCGGTCCAAACCAAGAGAAATCCACCCCTGCCCATGTTGATAAGTCACATAATCACAAGAGAATATTTTTCCAATAATAAAGTCCTTAAATTTTGCATACTGGTTGCTTTTTCTCCATTAATAATGTACTGTATTGTTACTATAAAGCATAGTGATACTACTACTACTACAGTCATGTCAGGAGTGCCAAAGTGCATCTGGGGTTGAAAGAATTGAATTGAATCAATTGAATCACTAATAAATGTCACTAATAAATAAATTGTGACATCACTATCGCCTGGAGGATGCCCAGTTGGGGGTTCCTTTCATGTTCCCATCAGGTTGCCCACTGAAGTGGTACCCATTTATCTACTTGTGGTTGCCTGCTTTCAAACTGCTGGGTCAGCAAGAACTGGAACATACAATGGGGGCTCACCCCAACTCACCACAGCAGCAACTAGGACTCAAATGTAGGCCTGCCGATTGTCATTCCAGTGTCCTAACTACATGAGCCACCACACTCCTAACTCTGTGGTAATAGCAATCAAGTTGCAAAATCTAAATTTCTTTTTATTAACTAGGAATGTAAATCCAAGGTTTTCTTTTTGTTGTTGTTGATTTGCTATGGTAAACGAGATAAGATCTTTTCTAAGATCCAACGTTGTTAAAATGATAAGGCATTAAAATCCATGATGGAAGACCTCCCCTCTCCCCTGCAAATTTCAGGTATCCAATTAATAGCAAGTCTTTAAAGTAATTTCTTAGACTTTAAAATATAATCCAATAATCATTAAACAGTATAAAGATTATTTATCCCAGAATAAATTTCACTCCATTCTGCCAAAGTTTTAGCAGTATCGTGACAAAAAAGGCCTTGGCAGCCTTTAATTATTTTTCCCCTTTCCAGGACATGAAAGTACATTGCCACGGTCATCATAGAGATTAATACTCTGAATTGCAAAAAAGCCCATTGAGATACTAATGTTTCACTGGATTTATCTATTTCATAAAAACACAAGCAAGTGTCATAAATATGCATAACCTGTAAACATTTACGACTCCTTTCTCTAAACCTTAATCATATCCCTTCAGACTCAGTGATACTACTTTACATAGCAACTTATACACATGCAGTTTAAACTCGACATGTATCTGGTACGTGTATTAGTTCTGTAATTTATGTTGACCATTGTCTGAAGAGGCATTTTCTTTTCTTTGCCAGAAAGGGAGTGTTGTTAGTGTTATTTTGCTTTTGCTTTTTTCTTACCATAGTTTCATATCTTTATGTTTGTCCCTCTCTCCACATTCCACAGGTCCTGAGAGGTATTTATTCGGGCTTCCATATGCCAAACAGCAACCTCAATATTCAGGCCTCCAATTTGTTCTTTGATAACTATTAAGTAGACATGATTAAGAGAATAAACATTTCTTATTAAAAATGACACCTCTAACCCCTTGGAAGCAAAGCATCTTATTCAGATCCTCTCAAACTGCTCCAATATAAACCTAGAATTTTGCTCTGCAAGTTTGTATCATACTAAGCAAGCTATAGGGAACAAAGAGAGATTTCTGTTTTATATTTCCCTTAATGCCATTCAATCCACCACAGTACTTATGCAATATTCTCTTTCAACTACTTAGATGGTTTAGCCTTTCCTTGTTTGAGAATGCCGTATATTCAGTTCGGTTTCCATCCCAACAATGTCCTTTTTCAGTGGAGGTGGTGCTGTCAGTAGTGGGAAGATGGTGAGGATCTATCATAGGGATTGCTTTCTATGCATCAACCACTGTCTATATCCACCAGAACCTTGTATGATTTCAAAACTGTTTCCTTATCAATTCTTTGGAGAATAAACAAAAATCCATCACCCATGGTTGAAATTCAACTTCTAGCAAGCCCATCCAGTGTTTATGAATGGGAAGAGTGCGGTGGGGAGGGGAGGAAGATATTTTTTATATAGTAACAGCAAGTCGAAGGTAAGGACAGAGAGAGAGAGAGACCTGGTGGAACAGATTTGTTTTTTAAAAACAAAACCAAAACAGAAGGTTGTTCTTTTCTAAATTCAACCTATGTCTCAAAAATTGCAATCTGGATGGAGAACTTCCTTCAAACTCCTCTCATGCATTTTTGTAGCAGCTCTCTGATTTGTGTGCACACACTCTGGTCACACATGCACTCATATGTGAAAACCATGGAATGCTATCATTACTTTTTCCCTCAGAAGTCTCTGTTAGTTTCAGATCTCAGAAATACATTAAAGTACATTAATGGACAAATTGTGGCAAAGAATGTTGGTTTTCTGTTTGATATGATATTATTATTATTATTATTATTATTATTATTATTATTATTATTATTATTATTATTATTATTATTATTATTATTATTATTATTATTATTATTGTTGTTGTTGCTGTTGTTGTTGTTGTTGTTGTTGTTCTTCTTCTTCTTCTTCTTCTTCTTCTTCTTCTTCTTCTTCTTCTTCTTCTTCTTCTTCTTCTTCTTCTTATTCTTATTCTTATTATTATTATTATTATTATTATTATTATTATTATTATTATGTGAAGTCACAGCTGGAGTTGGCGCTCAAATGCAATAAATTATTTCCAAGAGCCTAGGATGTTGTAGTGGATCAGCATAATATATGTGCAGTTCCAAGTACTATGGCCTTTTGTAACTGATACATGGAAAATTTGTCAATGTGCAGATCGGAGGTGGGTTTCAGCAGATTCTGACCAGTTCTGGAGAATCAGTAGTGGAAATTTTGAGTAGTTTGGAGAACAAGTAGCGGAAATTTTGAGTAGTTCGGAGAACTGGTAAATCCCACCTCTGACTGGCCCCGCCCCCACCTGTTCTCTGCCTCCTGAGTCCCAGCTGATCAGGAGGAAATGGGGATTTTGCAGTAATCTTCCCCTGGAGTGGGGAGGGAATGGAGATTTTGCAGTAACTTTCCCCTGGAGTGGGGAGGGAATGGAGATTTTGCAGTAACTTTCCCCTGGAGTGGGGAGGGAATGGAGATTTTGCAGTAACCTTCCCCTGGAGTGGGGAGGGAATGGAGATTTTACAGGATCCTTCCCCTGCCACGTCCACCAAGCCACACCCACAGAATCGGTAGTAAAAAAAAATTGAATCCCACCACTAGTACAGATTTTCCAAATGTCATCTAAGATTTGTTGACATAACACCTAGTGTGCTGATAACCACTAGGACCATCATGGGCAGTTTATGCCATATTTTTTCCAGTTCAGTTTTCAGATCTTGATACTTTATGATCTTCTCCAAGATCTTCTCTGATCTTTTATCTTCTATTCTTTTATCCCCTGGTTTTGCCACATCAATTATACACACTTTCTTCTTTTCAGCTGTAATTAAATTCATTATCCTACAGAAGTATGAAGCTATTAATGCACTCCTGATTTCTATATTATTTATTCTACTCTTTGTCCATAAATCTGGGACAACTTGCTTGAAGATGCTCCCATTAATTTGCTGTAGTTTTCTCAGCATATCTGACACTTTGTGAAATTTGGAAAAAAAGACTGCCGCTGCTGGAGATTAAAACTGTCTGTATTTTTTTTTTATAATGATAAGAAAGGACATCCATTGTTGGGGTCTGCTTTCCTTTGTACACGTTTCCTGTTTCTTGTCAACTAATAAAAAGAAAACTGATATATTAATTGGAACTTTCCAAGCTTTCTATGATATTCTATTTATTCATGAACCAGTATAATAGTTCAGTCTTCAATCAAAACACATATTTATTCTCATAAATACATTTCTCCTCCTCCTCAATTTTTGTCTCATCTATAACCCAATTATCTTTATCATCCAATACAGAGATTATCATCTAGTTTTGTGCATTGTGGTTAAAGGAGTCTAACAAGATTCTCATACTATAATATAATTAATACATATGTTCATATATTTAGATCCCTCTGGAATGCTAATGTGAGAAGATACTGCAGTATTTGATGAAAATGTATCACCATCCCCATAAGTAGTTGCTTAAAATAACTAAATAAATAAACTAGCCACACTTTTTAGAAGTTTACAATACCATCTGTTTCATTCCAATTATCTAACTATCCTGATAGATATCTGTTAGTAACTGATACTGTTAATTAAAGGCCATAGGACTGGTTACTTAATTTATTTTGCCCAGTTACCCTCTGGCACAGCGAATACAATCTTTGGCTGTCAAATATACTATTGGATTCATTGCTGTTTATAGTAACAGGAGATTAAGCAAGGCCTACATAATTTATAGCAAGCAAACTTTACAGTGCATAGGGATATATTTTCTGATTATCACCAAATCCATAGGATCAAGATTTTGGATTAAAATTATGCTGGTTAAGTTGGGGAAATAAAAAACAAACAAAGTTATGCTTAACTTCTAGTGACTTTATGGAAACTTTTTTTTTTTGCAATTGTGCAGAAAAGTTTTCCATTGACTTTTTCTGTGCTTGTTTGTGTGTTTGCTTGTTTTTTAAAAAAATTTCTTCTAGCCTAAGTTTCTGAATTTTTGTGGTAGGGAATTAGAATAACTCCAATATAAAATATTATGTATAATTTATATTAAATTAAAAGGAGTGGTACTTAATCCTTACAATTACTTTTATTATACCAATGGGGTTGATAATAATTGATGTGCAGCTCATCTACATAGGAGAAAGTTAAGGTATTGGCCAGCATAGAAGAAAATGCTAAACCATTCTAAGCACAGAAATAACAACTTTTCAGGCTCAGTTTCCTATGCCTGTAATGAAAAAGAATGGAAGCTTCATTCTCTAGCCTAAACCAGCTGGGTAGATTGCATCTTCTTATTATGATGTATTGATTTAGTAACTTGATGCATTATGCAGGATTCTCGAATACTCCCAGGGTGAACTGGCCACAAAGGATCTCATTAACAACAGCTACTATCTGCTTCACATTGACAGTAACTATGGAATGAGCACAAACAGCTGAGAGATTTTGCTCAGAAACATGGTTGTTTTTTTTTAAAGTCAGGCTCTCAGTAAGTTGAAATGAAATAGTGCCTAAAGAAAATCCCATTTGAAATAATAAACAACAGAGTCAATATAAAGTATGTCTTCTTATGTATCTGTGGAGATTCTCAGTTGTCCAGATCATAGTTGTCTCAAAGGTGCTTTTTCAAAAGGCAACTGGACAGTTTTTACCTTGAGGAAAAAGAACAAAATGTTCTGCTTCTCATCCAAGAAGCTTCATGAGTTGTGATGGTGGGAAGGATGGAGGGATAGGTACTGACAGTTGAGAATGGATGGTGGGGAGGATAGTAGGATAGGTTCTGACCAGATTGGGGAAGGGGAGGGGAAATGGAAGGATTATATTTCTTTGCACTTATCTGATCATTAGTACTCTCCCTGAGAGCTCTTGAGGGCACTTGAGAATTTATCCTTGCCCTCAGGGTCACCTGAATCAGAGTGCAATTGATTGTGAAATCTTCTTGGAACTGCAAGGGACTATATTGTAGACTGGAGATAGGTGGGTGTCTTAACCCTTCCCCCCTGTTGGGAGAGGGCTGCTCAATGTTAACATAAATGCCTCAAACCCAGCAGGACAAGATTCAGAGATCCATAAAGACAAAGGTCCACTCTTTTGAATACAGCAAAGTCCACATTTCAGATAGAGAGGATCATAAGGAGCCGAGGTGGCGCAGCAGTTATAGGCAGTACTGCATGTCACTTTAGCTGATTGTGATCCGCAGGTCAGCGGTTCAAATCTCACCGGCTCAAGGTTGACTCAGCCTTCCATCCTTCCGAGGTAGGTAAAATGAGGACCCAGATTGTTGGGGGCAATGTAAATATATACTGTACATTGCTTAATGGTGTAAACCGCTTAGAGAGTGCTTGCACTGTGAGGCAGTATATAAATCTCACAAAATAAAATAAAATAAATTGGTTTGAAAGATGGGTAAAGGAGGCCATTTACACAGCCTTTGAGCAGTTCAAAGAAGATTCTACAACCAATGCATGGGTTGTACAGTGTTATTATTTGAAATTATTTTTCTCGTATATCAGATTCTATGCATGCATAGGCTTATTTTTCATATACTCTCTCACAACAACATGAAGCAAAAATAAGAAGTTGACTAAGTCAGCCAACCAACTCAGAACTCAGAAAACCAACAGGAGGTCTAAATGTGCAAAAGCCATAAGGTTGTATTTGATACCAACACATACTGAGTTACAGAAGGGTCTGCAAAGGGTTTGCCAATTTCTAATTGGCTATATGTCTTTTATTATTAGATGATTACCTTAGAACTATGAGATGTTTCATGAGGCAGGACAGTCTACAATGGTTGCTCCCAAAAGTTGTGTGACATAACCAGAGTTATTAAAGTGTAAAGAAACTGAAATATGTAATATGTAAGTAGAAACCATCAGAATCCTCCTACATTTTATAATTACTGTTTCAAACAATTTCTCCATAATTAATGCATAAACAGGCAGGTCACAAACTTTGATGTTTGCTGTTTACATTGTAGTGAATAATAGTACAAAGTTGCCCTTCCCCACAACTCCTGCTAAATCCTTAGTTCTTCAGGCATATGCTGTCCGTAGGAGAATTCAGGACAGTTGATCAGAGTTGATCTTCTGGCCCATATTACTGGCCAAAGGGGATAGCAATATTAAAAGGAATTCATTAATCCAACATAGGGAATAAAAAATAAGCATCCTCTTTGAGGGAGATGGGTGGTTTAGAAATATGAAAAATAAATAAAATAAATAAAAAATAAATAAAAGTATCCCTGGAGTGATCAAAATTCTGCTTTCTTAGTTGTATTTTCTTTAGAATGATAAAGATCAAATTAAAACATTTTTGTAGCACCTAAAGAATGTTGTATTTTGTAGTTGTGGGAAAGAAATAAAGGTCATTTATGTATAGTATGAAGAGTGTTGGTCCTAGAACGCTGCCTTGAGGGACACCACTCTTACCAGGTGCAGGATTTGATAGAGCGCTACCTATTTTGACCACTTGTTGCCTGTTTGACAGGAACACAGTTATCCAATCATGCAGGGATGCCATAAGATTTTAGTTTTAGAAGTAGTTTGTCGTGTACCACTGAATCAAAGGCTTTACAAAAGTCTATGTAAATTGCATCTATTGCTTTACCTTGATCAAGTTGTGTAGTCCATATGTTTTTGCAGTGTAAGAGTTGTAGATTACAGGATAATTTTTTCCTGAAACCAAATTGTTTGTTAGAGATAAGGTTGTTAGTTTCTAAGTGGAAGGTAATGGATTGGTTTATGATTGATTCCATGACTTTGCAGGTGACGCAACATAATGAGATCGGTCTGTAATTTTCAACATTGCTGGGATCTCCTTTTTTGAAGATATGGATGACCGTGGCTAGTGACCATTGGTTGGGTAAGGAGCTGGTCCTGAAAGATTTTTCAAAGATTATGCTTAGAGGTTCAGCTATGGCTGTGGAGAGCTTTTTAAAGAAGTATGCATATAGTCCATCAGGTCCAATAGATAGAGGTGGCTTTAGGTTGCATAATGCCTTTTCAACATTATCTTCTGTAAAATCAATTTGTGTTAGATCATTGTAATTATCTGTGGTACGACTAGGAAATATTTGTTTACAAAGACTGAGCCAAAGAATGTGTTAAAGAGGTTGGCTTTAATGACTTCATCATTATAGTCTTTACCGTTTGGTCCTTTAAGGGGTGGAATGGGTTTTGAGTCTTTGAGTTTGTTGTTTACAAAGTTATAGAAGGCACAGGTGGATTTTGTGTGTAGAAGTTTTTCTTCTTGATTAATATGATAATTGGTGCATTAAGTCTTTATTTGATGGCATAGATTTTTGTAGCGGCTTTTAAAGTTAGTTACGTAGCCAGTTTTGTTTTTTCGCCAAAGAGATCTTTTTTTGGATTGAAGCTTCCTTATTTTTATGGGTAATTTTTTGGGGGTGATTATTAGTGGTACATATAGTTTGAGGACTCTTTTGATTTCAAGCAAAAAGATATTGTAGTAGTCTTCGACAGTATTACAGCCAGAGAATAGAATTTGCCAAGCAAGAGGTGTGATATCAGATTTATTGGTATTTTCTAGCCCAAATTACGTTTTTGTTCATGCTCAAAGGTGTCTTTGATGAGTAAAGATATATTGTTTGGTTGGTTGGTAGATGTTTGTGGTTGTGCTTGTGGTTGAGGTTGAGGTAGTGGTTTTTGAGCTTGTGATTGAGGTAGTGGTTGTTGTATTGGAATATGATTTTGAGCATTTGAGTTTCCATTTTTCTGTGCTGTAATTTTTTCCCCAAAGATGTGAAGCGTGCTTCTTAATGTGCTTCCATGGAGTTGAACGTGCTTAACTAATCAGTCAGTTGTATTTTAGATGGTTCCTGGAGTGCAGGATCGATTAAATGCATTTGATAATTGATCTAATCAATTAAACTAATATATTGAACTAATATATTAATTAACTAGACAATTAATTAACCAGTTAGACAGTGATAATTAAACAATTAATACATCAATAATAATAAAATAATTCTCTAGCATGTGAAAGGGCTTTGTAGTACTTGACTTTACTTCCTCATGTAGTTTCTAAGTAGGTTTTGCTGTCCTTTGTGTTCTGACATGCATGGCTGGCTCAGGAATTCTGGGAGTTGAAGTCCACAGATCCTCAAAGAGCCATAGTTTGCCCACCCCTGGTATAGGGTTTTAAAATGGTGGAGAGTTTCAATCCAATCATGTCATCATGAGTCATCCCAAGATGGAGATAAATATTGTTTTTCTATTGCACATTTTCTTTTATTGAGATTTCTGGGACAACCCATGGACTCATATCAAAATTATTTTTATAATTTCAGACACCCATCATATTTTTTTCACTTTGACCACATATTTGTTTCCATTACATATTTGTAAATATGTATACATTCCATTACATGTTTGCATACTGACAGATTGGTTTGTTGATTTATGTATTTTCTGGGTGCACATCTTCTAATTGCATTTTTCACCGAAACACTGTAATGATTAATAGCATCTTTTACAGCTTTGCAACTAAAAGGAAATCAAACACAATCAGGAGCAATGAGGAAAATCAAGGTAAAATAAATTCAAAGCCTGGTCAGATCAAATACTTGCCTGTACAAACAAAAGGCTTTTCAGTTAGCGTGTTGTGCCATTTCTTTCTTCCCAGGCTCAGGAGAAACCACAAAACTTAATTCATTCTATTAAAATTCTACATAATTACCTCTCTGGTTTCAGACCTGCAAGTATGAAATGAGAATTGAAAGTGTTTGTTTCAGTAAATACTTTCATAAATCAATAGGTGTCTTCTTGCGAAGCACCAAGGTTTTGCAGCATGAGACAATAGTGCCTGCTGAAGTGTTACTTTTGGAAATTATTTATGCTTCCAGCCTTCAGAATTGAATAAATACATTTAACTGGCACTGGATTTTTCTCTTCTGATTAGTATATTGCAATTAATTCTCTGCTGGACTTTTTCTTAGGAATTTGTTAAATCCCATCTAAGACTAATGAATTGTTTGCCAACTATACACTTGTTTTTTAGCTTAATGAACAGTATGTTACTAGCTTAATGAACTGTGTATTCCTAGACACATAAAGAATGTGGTGTTATTTTCCCACAGCAAAGATAGAAGGGATGCTAAAGTCTTCCATTGTCCCAGAGGTGACTGATGTGGTGTGCTGACTGACTAACTGTCCAGTATGAACTCTTGGACCTTATCTTGGGAGATGGTAGAATAGAATAGAATAGAATAGAATAGAATAGAATAGAACAGAACAGAACAGAACAGAACAGAACAGAACAGAACAGAACAGAACAGAACAGAACAGAATAGAATAGAATAACAGAGTTGGAAGGGACCTTGGAGGTCTTCTAGTCCAACCACCTGCTTAGGCAGGAAACCCTACACCACTTCAGATAAATGGTGTTGGTTATATGAGCCTTGGTTTTTTTTGGGGGGGGGATTTAAATCTCCATACCCTAGGACAGGGGTAGGCAAAGTTGGCTCTTCTATGACTCATGGACTTCAACTCCCAGAATTTCTGAGCCAATCATGCTAGCTTAGGAATTCTGGGAGTTGAAGTCCTCGAGTCATAGAAGAGCCAACTTTGCCTACCCCTGCCCTAGAAGAACATTTTAGGCTGGCTTGTGACTTCCATGACAACTGCACAGTTTACCACTAGCAATAGTAGTTTTGATGCAACAGGAAGTTGCAAGCTTCATCTACACTTTACTTCATATATGATCTGGACATATAATATATGATCTGGATATGGATAACAGTCCTTTGAGATTCTAGCCTCACTGACCTCTGCAAAGACAGAGAAGCTGTTAAACAGTCTATCCCAGGTATGTGATCATTCTCTTTACTTTCCAAAGATTCTATTCTAGATTTCTTGGGGATTTTCTTGGCAATTTGTCTTGCAGCTCTTTCACATTGTTGATAAGAGATCTAGAATATTTAGTGAACCTAGAGACTAGATGAGAGTGGCCAAACAGAGCCATTCTCCAGTAGCTCACTGGTGCCTTTGCTGAGAAAATATCAAAGATGGTAATGGCATAAAACCAGACTCACATTAAACTCACATTTAAGTGAGTGTATGAGTTATGTAGCACTGTTACAAATTCACATTTGAACCTATGAAGTGACTATATGAGTTGTGTGATTTCAGCTTTTCTCTGTTTATTGAATCCACAAACTCTCAAATGATGGATAGGGTAACCTAGGTACTTTTATGAAAGAGGCGAGAAAATGTTCAGGCCATTCAGATGATTTTGTAGGTTTTCTGCAGATAAAGTGGCTCATCTTAACTCTGACTTCTATGGCAGTTGGATAGATCCAAACAAAGTGAACAAAGAAGTATTAACATTATAGAACTTGAGGAAGTGGATTAGAGTCTCTGTAGCATGAATCTGACACCGATAGATTTGATTGACATCCCACTTATCTCCTTCAGGCATTAAAGCAGGATGCAGTGACTGATTTGGGAGAGGGTTAATGCTTTTCTGAGGGAGGTTATTATGTCATCACATCAAAAGGAGGCAATGATTCATCATCTCTTAAAGAAGGCATTTCTTATTTTTGCTATACTTGACCTTTTGTCCCTATCTCCTTTTTTTCCCTGTTTGGTGAGAAAGTTGTTGAAAAGTGGTAAATCAGCCATAGATAATCCTAGAAATAATGGTTAACTCAATCCATTTCAATTGGGGTTTAGGTCCAGGCATTGACAAAGACAGCCCTGGTCATTCACTGGGACTTGGGTTGGGGAGTACCCCTCCCTCATCTAAAAAGATTTATTAGTGGCATTTGTCACCAAAATATCATGCTGTACTGCCTGCAGAAGTTTGGAAAGAATGACAATTTTATTATGGTTCTATTCATGCCCAGATGGGTGATTCTATTATCTATAAAGTTACCAAATTGTGTCTTTGATTCTGTCTTTCTAGTCCAGTTCTCAGGAGACAAAGTATTGGAAATTCCCATATTCCACTGAAAGATCCATGAGGTCAGGACAACAGGCCTTTTCAGAAATAACGATCTCATTCCTCTGGGAATATTTTGCCTGAAGAACTACAATTGGCTTCAATTCTGCTTGCTAGTTTTTCTTCGGGCAAGAAATGGCCTGAAGACTCTTATTCCAACAAGTCTTTGGCCCAGAGCCTAACTATTGGATGACTATTGTTTATTATGCTTTTTGTATTATTTTTCTAGCTTTGTTTAGTGTGTACCATGCTGAGTGCTAGTGATTGAGTTATATATAAAAACGATAAAGTAGACTAAATGGCTCTTCCTGCAGGCGGGATGATTGAGATTGTTGTTTGTGTTGTTTTTATCCTTTTAATCGCTATCTTATTATTGTTGTTGTTTTTATAGTATTTTTTATTGTATACAGCTGTTCTTATATATGTTGTACGCTGCCCTGAGTCCCCAGGGAGTAGGGCAGCCTATAAGAATCGCAAATTAAATTAAATTAAATTAAAGAAATAACTGAATACATTTACCTGGCTTCTTTTGACAGTTCCTTTTAATATTGCTTTGTTTTCTTTACTGTACTATACAATTAACAGAATAACAGAGTTGGAAGGGACGTTGGAGGTCTTCTAGTCCAACCCCCTACTCAAACAGGAGACCCTATACCATTCCAGACAAGTGGCTGTCCAGTCTCTTCTAAAAAGCCTCCAGTGATGGAGCACCCACAACTTCTGAAGGCAAGCACTTCTACTGATTGTTTTCTCTGTTATGAAATTTCTCCTTAGTACTAGGTTGCTTCTCTCCTTGATTAGTTTCCACCCATTGCTTCTTGTCTTGCTTTCTGGTGCTTTGGAAAAGAGGTTGACCCCTCTTCTTTGTGGCAACCCCTCAAATATTGAAACATTGCTATCACGTCACCCCTAATCCTTCTTTTCACTAGACTAGACATACCCAATCTCTTCATATGTTTTAGCCTCCAACCCCTAATCATCTTTGTTGCTCTTTTCTACACTCTTTCCAGAGTCTCAACATTTTTTTATACTATAGTGTCCAACACTGGATGCAGTATTCTAAGTGTGGTCTTAGTAAGGCTTTATAAAGCGACACTAATACTTCACGTGATCTTGATTCTATCCCTCTGTTAATGCAACCTAGGATTGTATTGGCTTTTTGGGTTGTTGCTACAAATTGCTGGCTTGTATTTTAAGTGATTGTCCATTAGGACTCCAAGATTTCTATCACAGTTACTGCTATTGCTAATTAAAATCACTCTTTTGAAGTTGAAGCCATATGTACACATAAATGACGGTTGTGGCATTCAAATATTAAATGAATGTAACCTAAGTAAGTTAACATAGTTCAAACATATGTACAAAAATGTCCTTACAATAATTGTAAATCAATTTTATCTGGAGCTTAATATTTCTTCTCATGAATATATTTTATCTGAAAATGTGAAGTACTGTATATACTTGATTACAGGAAAAGAATACAACATTCTAAACTTAAGAGAACTGCATAGATCAAAATGTGATATGGGATTTTATTTCCCTTTGCCAGTTTTTCCAGCTGGCCTGGTTGAATGTATTTTTGATTTGTAAATGTATGTACAAGGAAGAACCAATCTCCTTACTTTTCTTACTTTCGATGTCTTCATACAAGATCACTGGATATCTTAATTGCATAAAGAATATCAATGACATTTTTAGAAACACCATATAAAACAAAGGGAGTATGTATATATTATAATATTCACATTGTGAAAAGACATGAATATCATATTTTCCCCATACTTCTCTCAATTGCATACGTACATTTTTGCATTTGGGTTACATTGTGTTTACAGGACAAATATCAGGGTTTTTAACAAGGCAATATGGAGTTTCTCTTTTTGAGTTTCAATACAATTCTTAACTGTGCAGAAGTACTAACATGAAAATACATTCATTTATATATAAATAAGTACAGTAAAAAATCAGGAGGGTCTGGTATCATCCTTTCCAACTAAAAAGTTATTAAATTTTATTAAAAGTCTGTATGCCATAACAAGCCATATACTTGTTAGAAAAACACATACCATATTTTTGGCATATAAGATGCACCTTTCCCCCCCCTAAAAGAGGGTGGAAATGTCGGTGCGTCTTATACACCGAAGACAGCCATTTTTGGCTTCCCGCAGAGGGCTTGGGAGGCCTGCAGAGTGCTCCTGGGGGCTGGAGGAAGGCAAAACTTTTTTTCTTACTTACCTCTTTGAAATCTTGGTGCGTCTTATACACTGATGCATCTTATAGTCTGAAAAATATGGGTATATATGTATTTTTAGGACTATAAAACGCTTTGGATTATAAAACACACGTAGCTGTTTTTTATATAGCCGACACACTAATCTATATGTGTAGGATTTTTTGCTGATAAATGAAAATAAAGGAAGACTATTATAGATCTATTTCGAGCTTATTTTGCTCTCGTCAGATATATATAATGTGAAGGTAATAGTGAATATTACATAATGTACATTTCTTCAATTGATTTATAAACAAATATATCCTTAAAGCTGATTCTGCAACTGTTGATTCCTAATTGTTCATGAAATACCTTTACTTTATCTCTAGCAAAAGTGCTGCATACAGGAATTTCAACTAGAGAATTTTTCTTATTCTTGGAAAATACCTGATACCTGATGTAAGACCAGTCTGCAGCTAGAAGAAAAAGCACATTGACCATATCTTTTATTCACCTGATGATGTATTGGACATTCATGATGTACAGTTCCACTATTTATATCTTCTTGTTTATACTTTTATGAATTTATTCTATTATTGGGTGTTATATTGTATGTAAAATACTTCGGAGTGAAGTATTCTGGGCAAGTAAGTTCTGGGCAAGTAAGCAATTTATAAATATTTCATTTCAGATAAATAAATAAATAAATAAATAACCCATCAACCCTGCTGGCTCTCCTTCAGCTCAATCCTCCTGCTGCAATAGAGAGAAAAAGGGATTTTCCATTAGTGTACTGTGAGATTAGTTTGGCCCACCTGAAAATGCTTGCAATCTCACTTGTCTCTGAACTTGTTACATTTTCTGTCTTATTTTTTAAAATTATAAGATCAAGGAGATTTTAATTTAATTTTATTGTTTTTAATGTGTTATAATCAGATATTTCAAAGCAAAGCAAAGTAAAAAAGAAAAAAAAAGAAAAATATAGTATCTTTGCTGGCAGCTCACTATACTCAGATTTAGTTCTTGTCTTTATTACATAGATTATTCAAATATGATAAAATAACACACAATTTATAGAACCAGGCACTTCTCATTATTTCAGTCCAACAATTTATCAAGATATGAAAGGTTGTCAAAAGCAAAGGATATTGTTTTGTCTCTAATACAGTACTCCTCCCCATACTGTCAATCAAAGTTCAAATATTTGGTTGAGCAGTCATACATTCCGAGTGCAAAACTCTAAAGGGGTCTTATGCCTCTGATGAGCTGCTCTTTCAAAGAGGCTTTGTGAAGTGGGGGGGAGGGTTTCCCTTTGCTTTTAATAAGGCAAAGTGGCCCCTTCACTCTGCCTGTTCTAATTTCCTTCTCTGGGACTTAATAGATGGATACGCTTTTTGATATCCACATATGCACATCTCTTTTGAACATTTGCAGTAATCAAATTCCAGCTGTTTGTTTATTCGTGTCAGAAGCCTCACAATTTAAATAAAGCACACTATATGATATAAATCTCCCAGCTAATGCAATATTAAAGTTTGTTGCAAAATCAAAACCAGAAGCACACACAGATGACTGATTCAGCTGGATTCAATAACTTCTTTATAAACATAATAATATATATATTTACAATAACACAAGTAGAATTCTTCTTCAATCAGTTACAGGTAAACACAAGCAGGAGAGTTAGTTTCATTTCAGCAAAGTTCAGAATGGAGGAGTACAGAGTGAAGAGAGAGCAGAGTGGGGACTGGAGCCACGCCCCAGCCTTAAGCTTAAATTCCAGTTCCGATTCTCTGCACAGACTCAGAAGTGGTTAGCTCCCATTGGCTGACTTAGTTGCTATGCTTATTCATTGGCTGACCTTGTTACCACTGGCTCTCTCAGTCATGAATATTCTTCTGAGGGAGAAGTTTCAAGATGATGAAAAACACCTTGGTAAGATAAAACTCATTGCCTTGAAATCTTGACAACTGTAATATTTACATAGCAAAGCACTTCCTCAAAAAAAATTCCTCACATTACTTTCATAATCTCACCCGTATAGTTCCCTCTCCATTTTACTGCTTAGTATAGCCATACTCATATACCAAACCCATATGAGGTTCATAGCCCTAGCAACATGAAAAGGCTGTGTTACATAATTCCCATAGTTAAGATTACATTTAATCCCTTAATGCAACATATAAAATTCCAGATAGCATGGATAAAACAGATTACTCTGAAATCACTTTTATTCGATTTTTAAATACAGATCTGGTCATGATCAGCATAATGCCAATCAAATAGACCTGACAATATTTCCCTGAAGCACTGTATAAATTCACAGTACTTTGGGACCAAGAATGCAAAATGTTAGAACTCTTTTTTAAAAGGCCTCTGAAATATAACAGAGAATAATCCCAATAACAGAAGGTAAATTAATGCAACAAATAATACATTAAGTAAAAGTAAAAAAAAATATGTTTGTCTAGGACAGCAGTTTGTTGGAGATGTAATAAGGACCACACTTCTTTAAAACACAGGTTTTTACAATGTCATATACTTACTTTGGGGAAAAAGTAGTGGACCATATAAATGTGACTGGGTGACAAAATCTAAAATTTTCAGAGGATAATATTCTCTTGAATTACATATCTAGTATTTGACAACACAACAACTCTAAGTGTGGCTTAAAAAGTGTTGCAGCAGTTGAAAAATAAGCTGATTCCCTATAGATTATGGGTGTCAAACATGCGACATCACATTGCCGTCACGTGATGTTTCGCAACAGTTTTTCCCTTCGCAGAGCTGGGGTGGGCGTGGCCTGCACATGAAGCATCCAGCCCATGGGCTGCCAGTTTGACACTCCTGCTATAGATATAGAGTTTGTATGGATAAGTATTATGAATCATGGGACTTATATTATGGGAAATATACAGTATATATTTATATAAGGTTTATATTATATAATTGTATATAGAATTTTATCTATGTACTGTTGTAATGTCATATTATACTGTATACTTTTTTCTGTTGTATTTTTTCCAATTATTTCTTAAACAATGTTAGGTTGGGTTTTTTTAACTATCTATCTATCATCTATCATCTATCTATCTATCTATCTATCTATCTATCTATCTATCTATCTATCTATCTATCTATCTATCTATCTATCTATCTATCTATCTATCTATCTATCTGTCTATCATCTGTCTATATCTATCTATCTTATATTCTCCCTTTCTGAGAAAGATAGGAGATTTAGAAATACAAAATATAAATAAATAAAATTTGTGTTTGTTCTTGTTTGGTTTTTTCTCTTTATATTACTATTTTAAAAGCAATAATATAAAATTAAAAGTTGGGTCCAGGAGGAAGGCCCTCTCTGATGTTGCTGATGCCCTCTGAAACATCTTGCCCCTGGATGTGAAGTTGGCGCTACCCTCCAACTACAAAATGGAAGTAGTTTGAAATTTCCTAAGGGCCAAGTAAAAACATTCTCTTCCTACTTCTTGAAAGATTTCTCTTCTTCTCTCTTCCCCCAAAAAGTATTTTTGTCATTCAGAATCTATTTTGGAGGCATGTGGCAATTAGCAAAGGACACTATTTTATATATCTTTCTGTTGCTTTGTATTGTCTTTAACTGCTTTCCAATACTGGGGTGTCTGGGGTGGAGAAACAGTGGTATGAAGATTCCCTTTCAGATTTGACTGAAGCAGAAAATATGTGGGCCTCTGAAAAGACTAGTGTTTAGTGCAAAACATTTCATACTCCTCAGCTGGCTCATAATTAAAATCAATGTAAGAGATTTATATCTACATCATAATAATTTCACTGAATCACTGTCTGGATACATTAAATTATAATTATGGATGTTCACCACCACACTAATTTAAGTAAGGTTTAGTTTATAGACATTTCCTAAAACACAGAATCCATCACATAATGCAGTGATGGGAAAAATTTATTTGTAGAATTTCTGCCATGCAACTATTTAAGGAACTAAAAGTGCTGCCTAAAGTCACTTTGGAAAGATGGGTGGGATGGGTGGGATGAGATGGGGTGGGGTGGGATGGATTGGAATAGATAGATAGATAGATAGATAGATAGATAGATAGATAGATAGATAGATAGATAGATAGATAGATAGATAGATAGATAGATAGATAGATAGATAGATAGATAGATAGATAGATAGATACCAAACAAAATCAGAGTGGCGCTTGAGTTCCTTTCTATACTTTCTACTTATTTAGAACTGAATTTTCATTTTATCTCCCTTAATGAATTCTAAGTTCCAGGGTCATCTCTACATTCCTTTATTCCATGTGACCTTCTGCGCATGTACAGAATGTGAAAACCGTCCCAAAAAAGGGACGTCATGACATTGGCTTGGGTGGGTGGGGCTTTGCACAGTCAGCCCTACTGGCCAATGCGAGCTGGTTAGAGCCGGCTGCATTTCACCCCTGGACCTGACCCTGTTGTCTGTTGGAAAGTCTTAAAGACTTGCTTCCCCTCTTAGATTTTAGGATTAAAGTATTAGTAGAATCAAGTTTGTGTTTTTGACCTGTGGCAAATGTGAAGTTATTTTTTATCTGTCATCTCTTTTTTTCTATTATTTTTATATGTTTGGCTTCCATTTTTGTGCTTATTAGCTTTCCAGAGATATCCTCATAAAAAAATGACAGCCATATAAATACCATGTATAAATAAATTTACATATACTTTGAAGTACCTCTTCCCCAAAATGATGAAGACATCAAATACTGCTACATTTTTTTAATTAGCTCTTGAGCTTTTCCTGTTATATAGTTGTATAGCAGAGTGATATACCATTAAACAGTAATAACACCTTAGCTGCCTAGGAGCAAATGGATTTTAGTTCCCGCTTTAATGTATAATTAATGATATACCTGAGACATTCATCAACAAGAAAGTATTTTGGAGCATTAACGGCCTTGCTTAATGACTATTGCATTGCTTAGCATGTCACAACCTTGAATAAATACGCTGAATAAATTGCTATATAAAACTGATGTTTTTATGTTGCAAATGCTCTTGAAGAATTTCAATCAGATTCAAATCTTCATTCATCCCTTACTGCTCTCAGCGTACACTCTATACCCATATCCCTGTTTATATATTTCAGATATGCATGGTTGCCTGGGATCATTCTAAAAGAAAAATGCCGTGTTAAACAAAAAGGATAATAGAAAACAAAATAGTGAAGAACCTTGGAAAAATGAGTACTTGGAAACATATTAAAATCTCAGGAATGAACCTGAACTTCAGGATTTTGAAAAGAAGCTTACGTGTAAATATATTTAGCCACCAATCACAAACTATTTATTTTGAATATAGAAGATTGTAATAGCTTACCTCTCTCTAGCTTAAAAAAACTTATATTGCTTTCTTATAAGTTCATGAAAAATAAAAATCCTACTATTATCATGCTATGTTAATAGCCATAAATGGCATAATGTTGCCTATGTTTGAGTTTACAGAAAAAATCCAGCTCTCACATATGAAGCTAGTGGATTGGTTCTGCAATCTGTCAACTTTTAATCAACTTTGAATAAAATAAAGAAACAAATACAATTAATGAAAAGTCACCTAGCTCCAGAGAACATTGTTTATTGATGTTTATTTCAGATGAAACTTAATTTAAAGAAAGCTACTATTCTGGCATTATATTAATCGGAACAAGATTTAACATGATTCCAAATGAGATCATACCTGATAAATTGCTTTCTTCAAGAGAACACAGTTTGATCCCTCCTCAAAGCATTTAAATAAGTTAGAACCATAGGAAGATGATTATTAACTTTTAGTGGTTCTCCTATAAGAATCTAATATTTTGATTATAATTCTGGAACACGCTTATGAAGTAGCAAATTGTATATATATGGATTTGAATCAGTAGTGGATTCTAAAACCTGTTGCTACTGGTTTGCGTGCACACTTGCATGCGCAGAAGCATCTCGGGAGGGTGGGCAGAGCCTCCCGCATCCGCTACTATTGGTTCGCAAAACCGGGCCGAACCGGGAGCAACCCATTGCTGATTTGAATACAGAGAATATTTATGTTAAAATCATCTTGGAATGAAATCATACATTTTTCTTAGTTTTCTGTTTTACCATTAGATCAATTGATGACTTCTATGTATGTATCACAGGTCAACTATCTCAGTAATATCATCAAAACAGTACCATATTTTTTAAAGAAGCTAATTCCCATATCAACACCCTACATGCTAAGTCATTGAACTATGGTGTAGTAAATGATATGTACACTTGTAACAAGTATTTTAATCGATATCATCCCAGTGCCGAAGAAGCCCACCATTAAGGAACTGAACGACTACAGACCAGTTACTCTAACATCTGTAGTTATGAAAACCTTTGAAAGGCTAATGCTGTCCCACTTGAAAACCATCACAGATCCACTGTTAGACCCCCTGCAATTTGCATACCGAGCAAACAGATCAACAGATGATGCTGTTAATATGGTTCTGCACTACATCCTACAACATCTTGAATCGCTAAAGACCTACGCAAGGGTCCTCTTTGTAGACTTTAGTTCAGCATTCAATACCATCATTCCAGACACTCTTCTAAGTAAGTTGAACCAGCTAGCGGTACCTGAACACACTTGTAAGTGGATCACAAGCTTCCTAACAAATAGGAAGCAGCAGGTGAAGCTAAGCAGAATCACATCAGATATCTGTACAATTAGCACAGAGGCCCCACAAGGCTGTGTGCTCTCTCCACTTCTCTTCTCTCTATATACCAATGACTGTATCTCTAATGATCCATCTGTTAAACTACTGAAGTTCACAGATGATACAACAGTGATCGGACTCATTCGAGACAATGATGAATCCGCATACAGATGGGATGAACAACTAACCTTGTGGTGCAATCAGAACAATTTGGAACTGAATACACTCAAAACCATAGAAATGGTGGGGTTTTTAGGAGAAACCCGCCCATACTTCCACTTCTTACAATACTAGACTACACAATATCAACAGTAGAGACCTTCACATTTCTAGGTTCGACCATATCTCAAGATCTAAAATGGACACCTAACATCAAAAACGTAATCAAAAAAGCACCACAAAGAATGTTCTTTGTGCACCAACTCAGAAAGCTCAAACTGCCCAAGGAGCTGCTGATACAATTCTACAGAGGAATTATTGAGTCTGTCATCTGCACCTCTATAACTGTCTGGTTTGGATCTGCAACCCAACTAGACAGACACAGACTTCAGAGGATAATTAGAACTGCAGAAAAAACAATTGCTACCAACCTGCCTTCCATTGAGGACCTGAATACTGCACGAGTCAAAAAGAGGGCTGTGGAAATATTTACAGACCCCTCACATCCTGGACACAAACTGCTTCAACTCCTACCCTCAAAACGACACTATAGTGCACTGCACACCAGAACAACTAGACACAAGAACAATTTTCCCCCGAACGCCATCACTCTGCTAAACAAATAATTCCCTCAACACTGTCAAACTATTTACTAAGTCTGCACTACTATTAATCTTCTCATCGTTCCCATCACCCATCTCCTCCCACAAATGACTGTATGACTGTAACTTTGTTTCTTGTATCCTTACAATTTATATTGACTGGTTCCTAATATGATTTGATTGCTTATTTGTACCCAGAGTATCATTAAGTGTTGTACCTTATGATTCTTGACGAACTTATCTTTTCTTTTATGTACACTGAGAGCATATGCACCAAGACAAATTCCTTGTGTGTCCAATCACACTTGGCCAATAAAATTCTACTCTATTCTATATAACAGTTTAAGTAGGGTATGTGCAAACTAACTTCACAAAGGAGAAAAAAATCTTTCATCCTACCATAGCAGCAGCCTGAAGCAGCCACAACTTCCCCAAATTTCATTCCCTTGGGAATCATGGGTCCCAGATTTTGTAAATTAGGCCATTTTAGTACCTTGGTTCAAAAATCATTGTCCTGTGATGCATTGTTTCACCCTGCTAAAAGTTATAGAAATGATAGCTTTAGTAGTATATACACGATATAAAAGAAAAATAAAGCAAATTAAACTATTTATAAAGATTGCAAATAAGGAGATGAAAAGCATGGAAGAAATGAAGTATTCTAAATTAAAGGTAAGTTAATATATTAGAGTTCACTCAATTAATTGGGTAGAAAGAAGAGGGCTGTTTCTCCCATGCCTTCTCTGAGAACTCACTTTGTGGACAAATCATCATAATGTGAATGTTCATTCATCTTCCTCCCCAAAAAAGGAGGGATGGGAAAAAATGTTATTGCACAGAAGCCCAAAGACTTTTTAAGCAGTATTTTAAGCAGCATTTTTTTAATTAAGAGCACTGCAGAATGACTAATACCAGGTGTGTCCAACTTTGGCAACTTAAAGACCTGTAGACTTCAACTCCCAGAATTTCCCAGCCAGTGTTGCTGGGAATTGAAGTCCACAGGTCTTAAAGTTGCTAAAATTGGATACCCCTGGCTTATATAGTTTACTCATGTAAAAACATCCAAGTTTAAAATGGAATAAAGGCTCAACATTTAGGACAATATATCCCTTGACTCGTATAACCATACAATGAATGGTACCATTTAAATCTACTAATTTTACCTGTGAAATACTTATATGCATGTCAAATAATCTGGAACTAATACAGCAAAGGACCCTTTATGCAAAGCAAAAGTCTAAGCAGCAAAAATCTAAGCTAATGAAAGCCATGTTTTAAAACCATCTTCTTGGCTTATCTTCTTTTATCATTTTTTGTTCAGTTTTTACATCCTTGAATAACAAAGGGAAGGTACATTTTCTTTAATAGATCCCTCAGAAATGCCTCAATATTTTTTGTTCTTTTTCTACTTAAGAGAGAAAAAATGGTTTGTTTTCAACAATAAATTCATCTTACCTGTGCTTACCAACTAAAACTATGCCAATTACAAGTCACTAGCCAGCTTATTTTGAGAAAGAACAGCTGCTTTAACTTCCAAGGTTAATGAGATTTTTTTGGGTCTATGAAAAAGTGCTGTTCTATTCTTAAAGGGAAATGACCTTAATGTATCTGGCTGAACAAAATAATAAGCTTTGGAAAAATGAATTAATACCTTTGCTTCTGGTGAATATATCAGGAAATGAGGGGGAAGAGGAAAACCTCCCAGAATCAAATCAATGTAAATATTGAATGTCTTCATTTGGTTCTTGGGGATTAAGTTAGTCAGTCACAACCCACATTTTGTTCATTTTCAAAATAAAGGTGTTTCATTACTATCCTTATTTTGTTCCATAACTCAGAATCATAGCTCTGAAGTCTGGTGTGGATTTTTCACATAAAATGCTTTAGTAAATAATAACCTTGCCATTTACATTTGGAGACATGCACATTGTTTTATATGTTGAAGATTCATACCCTTGCATGTAGTAAAAATGTGTAAATAATGTTTCTATCCAACTAGACTTTTGATTAAAAGAAATCATTTTGCATTGGCCACAATTCCAGTAGACACATGGATGGAAAGATACTGTAATAGCTTTTGTTTAGCAATGAGACTTTTTTGCACCTAAATTGTTTCTAACAAGTATATGATTTATTTTTTTTTATTTTTTTTTAAATAATCTTTATTTGGTTTTTAAGCTTTAAAAAGAACATACATAATAACACACAACATCAAAGAAAAAAGAAAAATGAAAAAAGAAAACATTAAGAAAGGGGGGAAAAGGGAAAAGAAGGAGAAAAAAAAATACAAACACTAATACACAAAAGAAAAAAAAACAGCATTTCAATTTAACAGCTATACCTTTGTGTAACTAAATCCAGTTTTGCAATCTTACTACATTGGTTGCTTTTAACCTTTATCCCTTTTACTCTTTAGTTCAAACTAATCTAAAACGTATTTATACATATTTACATTATTTTTCATATTTATATCCTCGGATTATGTGCATCGATAATAATCATTTTTATTGTTATAAAGGAGATGGTAAGGAAAGATTTTTTGGATCAAGTCTTCTTCTATGTCCATAGTTTTAAATTTTTATTTGATTGTAACCAGGAATACCATTTTGCCCATATTTCATAGAAATCAGAGTTGTCTTTTTGATGGATGTCCATCGTTAACTTGCTCATTTCTGAGCATTCTAAAATTTTCCGAATTATCATATTTGAGGAGGGAATAATATCAGATTTCCAATTTTGGGCATATAGTAGTCTAGCTGCGGTTGTTATTTGTAAAATTAAATATCTTTCTTCTTTAGTAAATTTGCTCCGGAAGATCCCCAATAAGAACATTTCTGGTTTTAATTCCATTTTCACATTTAGAATCTGTTCCAACCAAGATCTAATCTTTTTCCAAAATACTTGAACCTTGGGGCACGACCACCACATGTATATGATTTAAATAGCTACTTTTCTTATACAGTTGTGTTGCATCCCTATACAAGGCATTTGCTGTATGATGAAACATCAAACTCCATTAGAATTTATTTGTTTTATTTATAACTCAACTTTATTATTTTTTATAAACTCAAGGCAGTGAACATACCTAATATTCCTTCCTATTATTTTCTATAACAACAAACCTGTGAGGTGAGTTTGGCTGGCCAAAAGTCACCTGGCTGGATTTGAACTCTAAATTTTTAGCCTGGTTCTTTAACCACTAGATTAAACCGGCTCCAGTTTGAATTTGGAATATTGAATATATTGTATAGAATATACGAGGTTCTTCATTCAATCTCAGTTTGTAGTTGAATTTAGCCTCTAAAAATCAATTGTTTCTGATCTGTATAAACTGTTCTAATAGTATTTACAATGAGACTTGTTTGCAATGAGAAAAATAATACTGAATGATGGATTCTAGTCTGCTGGGTTTTGGAATGAAATGTTTTTATAGTCTAGGTCCAAAAATTATACTGATTTTTTTAACAACACTATTTCACCTATAGAAGACAAGTGTTAGTAAAATCAAGTTAGGAGTAATCATTTCCCAAAACTTGCAATACACTTATACTTAAGGAATTTGCACCAAGTGTAACTAGTTGTTTGTATTGTTAGGGAAACTGAATTTTTGAATTAGATTATCAGAGTTCCAATTATCATCATATTGTGATAAAGTTTAGGAAGGAGAAGCTCTTCTTTCAGTTACTCATACAATGGTTATCTCCTATTTGAACTATTTCAGTGGAGCAATCCTTGAAAAGTATCCAGAAGCTGCAATTGGTACAAAATACGATTGTACCAGCAGTCTTGGGCATCCCTAAGATTCTGCATCTAGCATCTCTGATATATTGGGTGCTTCTGGGTCCAATTCAAGATGTTGGTTCTCACCTTTAAGCCCTTTGTGGTATTGGACCACATGACCTGAGGGACTGTCTCATCCCACCCATCAGACAGGTAGGGTATGTTGTGGATCCTATTGGTTAAAGAATTTCACCTGCAGAATCCAGGAAAGAAACTTTCTCTGCTGTTGCACATGCCTTAAAGAACATCTTGCCCCAGAGGTAAAGAAGCCCCCCCCCCATTTTTGGCCTTCATTGGGGTTGAAGAGTGTTAGGCAATCTTGGGCATAGTTGGTGTCATAAGAGTGTTCTCTTTAACTTTTTAACTTTTAATATTAGCATCCTACCATTTAATGATGTTTCTAACTTTGTTCTTATTTAAGCTTTTATTCTGACATGACTGTATTGCAAACTGCCCAGAGTCACTTAGGTGAGATGAGTTGTATAAAAATGTGAGAAACGAATGAATGAATGAATGAATGAAGATACTACCTTTTCTCTAATCAAAATAAGTTAATTTAGCCATGTGCCATCACCAACCATTTCTCCATTGTGAATCATGTTAAAACTTTCCACTTTTCAATCTGAAATAATCTTGCAGCAGCTATCATGTGTATAAACAAAGTTCTATGACATTTTTCTACTTGCCTGCATATTAGTCCCCAAAGAAAAGCCACTGGCTTCAATTGTACTTTAGCCTTTAAAATCTTTTGAATTGTACCCTAAAATTGTATAACTCTTCTATAAAGAAAAAAAAGTAAGAAAGAGAAAAAGTAAGGGGCGTGCATAAGTGCACCAGCGTGCCTACCGTCCCTGTCCTAATGTTCCCTGTTATCAGTACCCATCTTATGTATATAAACAATGTTATATCTATGTATATTACCAACATGTACTTGACAAAAATAAATAAATAAATAAAAATAAATAAATAAAAATAACAGTTACAATAGGTTAAGTGAATGTATGGAATTGCCTGAACTGCTCATCAGTAATGAGAAAGATCTGAAGACAGAATGACAAAATATTAACAAATTAAAACAAACTTGCCCTATACTGCACACATCTCTCTATACCCAAAATCAACACATAATTATTCAAGCAGAATTTTACTTTGATCCTTGCATATTTCCCGTGTGAGTGTTAAGTGAGGAGAGAAATGGATGTGTCTGCTTATTCAATGCTGCATTTCTAAAATACTAACACTTGAAATGTCCTTTTGGACAGAGTTCCGACAAGATGATCAAACAGAAATAAAATTTGACAATTAGATGACAAGGCTACTTGTAATAGAAATAAAATTTGACAATTAGATGACAAGGCTACTTGTAACTTGCTCTTATTTTTCCATAAGTATGGCTGTTAAATGGGCACCATAGTTGTGAGTGATCTGCTTACAAGATACTGCATTATGTTTTGATAACAGAATATCAAATGCCAGAGAAATGTAATAAAACCTAAGTTCTGTCCTTTAAGGCAGATCTTAATGTCTTAATGGACAAATCTTACATTTTAAAATCTAAGTCATAGATTTTCTGCCTTAAAGGACAGAACTTAGACTATGATTAAGTCATAGTCATACTAGAGAACAGCTAGCTTATGCTGGAAAACCAGTGGGAAGCAGGCAATTGGAATACAACAGAATGCTAAATAAATAAATAATAAATAAATAAATAAATAAATTATCAATAAAAATAATTAATTAATTAATTAATTAATTAATTAATCAATAAATGCTAAAAATCTGGCGACATTTGAGCAAAGGATCTGGTTAGAAAGGTTACATTGACAATAGGCCATTGCAACTCTGCTTTGTCCTTAACTACTTTTGAAATCTAAGATATAGTGATGGGAGAAACTTATTTCTCTTCATCTAACAGGACTCTTAATGCAAGCTGGACACATACTGTACTACTTGGCAAGGCTCAAATTTTATTAAATCAAGTATTTACAGGAACAATTTGAAGTTTAGCAATTACTTGTTGAAACTAATTATATCTAAACAACCAGTACATGCTCCATTCCATTCTTCTTTTCAAACAATTATTTTTGCAGTAGGTGGGAATCATATCTGGGTACTTTTGCTGAACAGTACTTTTCATAATATTTCAGTTCAATGGCAAAGTTAGTGGTGAATTTGAAAAAGATGCATTCCAAAATAATTTTAATTATACTTGGAAAAATTCACAAATACTGATTATCTTCCATGTACCAGATGATCCTAAAGAATTTTGGGGAAAGACATGAATAAACTTTCCATTAATAATTGCTTTAAATACTATTTAAAGATAGAAACAATTTAAATTATTAAAATACAGAAAACATAAAAAATAAATTGTGGAATGTGATTATGAGTTGGTTCTTTTGAATGCCTGTGTAAAAAACAACTCTGCAATTAAAATAAAGAAAAAGAGGAAAGTATTATGGCCTGAAGCTATCCAGCTATTTACTATATAGTGAGCCAGAAGGAATAATCCTCTTTTTATCTAGGAAAATTAGCCCCTTGCTTTTGCTAGGGATAACCAGATTAAAGATGTTTTGGGGTGTGTGGGAAATTTCTCAACTTTACTAACTTTTTTCAAATCTTTATAAATTCAAAATGCATTCCAATATAAGCCAAAATAAAAGTGTCCTGTCTGTAGGAAATTATATTTACAGAGATCTAGATGACTACCTTTTGCAGAGACCCTCTAGGACAGTGATAGCTAACCTTTTTGTCGCTGTGTGCTGAAAATGCAGGCATGCAAACACACTCATGCGACCCACCCTTGCGCACCCTGCCCCCCACGCATGCACAAGCACCCCCCTTGCGCTCCTCCCACCCTTGTGCAGGGACATGTGACCCCCCTGCATGCGTGCAGGACCCCCCCTATGCGACCCCTGCATGCACATGTGACCCCTGCATGCTCCCCATCCCCCCTGCACATGTGTGCATGATCCCCACATGTGCACCCACCCCCGCATTGTCATTCAGTTAGAGGTTAAATCCATGCAAAATAAACACACTGTGCATCTGTATAATAACAGCTTTCTGAAGATATTGTTTAAAGGCATCTAATGATGAAAATGACTTAAAAGTTTGTGCTATAATTAATTTGTTTTTAAGATGCTCTTTTTTGAAGCAGAGAATTTAAAAAAAAATAGGATCCTTTTTTCATGATGTTGGAAGCTGGTCTGCGTCAGTCACACCAAAGATGGTCGTATCATAAAAGGAGATAAATGAGCTTGATCTTGTTTCATGCTCTTGTCTGGATGGAGTGTTAGTATCATAGAATCAAGAGATGGAAGAAGTCATTTTGGCCATTGACACCAATATCCTCTTATGTGCAGAAATTGAAATAAAATAACCTTTGACCAATGGCTGTCTAGCCTTAAATGAAGGCTAGCTGACCATCTTTCTGGGTCATTGGTTACAATGCTAAACTGCTCTTATTGTTGGGAGCATGTTTTTTCCTCCATCTGTCTTCCTTTAAATTCCAGTATCTATAGCCTGCTCTCCGGAACATTAGAGAATATATCTTGACCTTCTTTTGTGAAACTTTTTTTTTTTTAGTATTTTAAATGCACAAAAATAGTCCCATTTTACCATCTTTTCTCAGGGCTAAATGTAGCTTCTTCCATTTTTCTTCATCAACTTTACTTTCTGGTTCCCTAATTATCTTTATTACCCTTCTTTTAACCTGTTCCAGTTTGTCTGAATCATTCCTAAAGTACCGGTAATATGTCTAGAACAGGGCCCACTCAAAGTAGAAAATGACCAAAACTAAGTAAGTTGGAAATATTATCTCGTATAATTGGAAACTATTTTTATTGGTGCAGCCTAAAATGACATGTGCCTCATATTCAGTTTCTTATCAACAACTCTAGCAAGATCTTTTTCACAATAGAATTGCCAAAATATTCTCAATTCTACACCATTGCATTTGATTTTTGTTTAAAAGTGAAACTGTATGCATTTGTCACTTCTCAGATTTATCCTATTATTTTCACCTCACTTTTCTAACATATCAAAATTATTTTGAATTTTATTGCTATCTTCTATTTGTGAGTTAGTAAATACAATTTTGTAGCACTTGCAGTAACAACAAAGCTCGCAGATAAGCTGTTTATCTCTAGTCCCACCTCATTCTACCCAAATCTTATATTGCTTTTTAAATGGGAAAGATAAGTGGCTTGAAATATGATGTATTGCACTATGCTTAAAGCAAATAGAAAAAAAAACATTCCAGGAACAAACTCTAATTATCTAAAACATAGTTTTAAAAATAAAGGAAGACTTTAAAACTTTTTTTTTCAAGGTCCATTTTAAGAGTGGCAAAGGAAAACTGTTCCAGAGGGGTCTATTACAATTTGCCACAGCCAGCTCGCCACGGCCAACTTTCCATGTCCAATTCGATGCAGGACAAGAGTTACACTAATATCAAAGAAATGGTGGAATAGAATCATTAAAGAAAGGATGCAAAACAGAGAACAGAATGAAATGTGAGTGGCAATAATTAAAATAATTTTTATTTATTTTAAATAGTTAAATAGAATTGTTAAATTGTCCCTCAATGAGTTGTCTTGCAGCGAGTTGGCTGTAGCGAGATCACCCGCTGCAAGTTGGTTGTGGCGAGTTGGCCATAGTGAGTTGGCCACAGTAAGTTTGCTGCAGCAAGTTGGCAAGTTGTCCCATTCCCATTCCAGAGGTCAGACACCGGAGCACAGAAGGCAAGCTGCCTAGGTCCCATCAAATGAACCTGTTTAAAAATGGTAGCTGAAATATGCTAATTTTGTCAAATCTTATCACATTGGCAGAAGCAATGAGGGAAAGGCTATTTTCAGACAATGACATTCTAGAAGACCATGAAGATGTTTATAAATCATTAGCATCTTGAATTTCACCCAGTAGCTGACGGGTAACCAGTGCCATTTATGAAGCAAAGGTGTTACATGGGCATATCATAATGTGTTCGTAATTGTCCACACTGTCACATTCTGCATCAGCTGAAGCTTCTGATGGAAACCTGCCCATTGGGCCAAGAGGGCATCTCCAAAACCTTAAGGGTGTCTTCTGTTAATCACTCCCACTTTATCTGAAGAACTTTTCAATACAAGTGTACTCTAAATAACTACGGGGAGAAGAACAACAGCATCCCTTTTGAAGTTATCCATCAACAGAGAACACTGGAAAGAAAATAGAGCAGACTTAGCAATCAACATGGCAACATATCCACTATGGTGAGATACATTATTTTTATACTTAAACTATCATTGTTTGTAAAGATCCATATTGTCTTTTTGTTGCATTCTTAATGGCATTTCTCTATTTAGAAACTTAGAGAGATGTGAACAGGTAGGACAGGCTATCTCAAATCACTAGTCTGAGGTCTACAGATCACAAATGAACTATATTAATCTAATCTTACGTCTCCCTCATCACCATTCAAAAATAAAAAAAATGAAAAAAATGAAAAATGAAAAAAATGAAAAATAATGAAAAATGAAAATGAAAAATGAAAAAAATAATAAATAGAAATAATAAATAGAAATAGAAATAGAAATAGAAATAAAAAATAAAAAATAAAAATAAAAATAAAAATAATAAATAAATAAAAAATAAATAAAAAATAAATAAAAAATAAATAAAAAATAAATAAAAAATAATAAAAAATAAAAAATAAAAAATAAAAAAAATAAAAAGAAAGAATCAAAGAAGACTATATATACCAGTGATGGTGAACCTTTTTGACACCGAGTGCCAAAAAGGGAGTGAGCACCCATGCACTTCGCACACGTGCACACGCTCATCTGGGCCGCAACCTGGAAGTGGAGCTGACCAGGGGGCATGCACGTACCAGAAAATGAACTTCTGGTTTTCAGCATGCTCATGCATGCAGGCCAGCTAGTCTTCCAATAACTGGCATGCATGAGGGCATGGCGATCAGCTGGCCAGTGCACATGCTTACACCAGAAAACGAAAGACCACCTCTTCCAGTTTCCAGCACTGCCGCATGCACGAAGGCCAGCTAATCATCTCACATGCATGCATGGCAGAAACCCGGAAGACAAACGAGCGACACCGCACGTGCCAGGCAACATGGCTCCGTGTCCACTTTGGGCACCCATGCCATAGATTCGCCATCATGGATATATACCATTCTGGAACAGCATTTTAGTTCTGTGTGCTTCTTTGTCTCACATGAACATACACATAACAGAAACTTGGTGGGACAAATCACACGATTGGAACACACAGATAAAAGGATACAAACTCTACAAAAAAAACCAGATCACACAAAAAAGGAGGTGGAGTTGCACTGTATATAAAGGACCACTATGTAGCTACAGAGCTACAAGTAACCAAGGAAGAAAACCCATTAGAATGCATATGGGTCAACATAAAAGAAAAAAAGAACAACACAACAATAGGAGTCTACTACAGACCACCAAACCAAACAGAAACAATGGACACCCTTTTTACCAACCAGCTAAAGAACATATGTAAGAAAAACAACATTGTAATAATGGGAGACTTCAACTACCCGGACATCAACTGGAAAACCAACTCAGCACCAAGTGAGAAATCTAACAGATTCCTAACCAGCCTAGCCGACAACTTCATTGTCCAAAAAGTGGAGGAGGGAACTAGAGGGGCAGCCATACTGGATCTAATACTTACAAACAGAGAAGAAACAATAGAAGGAGTCGAAGCTGCGGGAACACTGGGCGAGAGTGACCACGTAATACTAAAATTCACCATAACGCAAACACAAATAACTGAACATAATGACACCTATATCCCAGACTTTAAAAAAGCTGACTTCAATAAACTCAGAGAAAACCTGGGAAAGATCTCTTGGATGGAAGTACTAAAGGGTAAAACAACTCAAGAAGCCTGGGAGATCCTGAAAAACACGATCATAAAAGCCCAGAACACCACAATACCGATGAGGAAGAAAAACAAGAAATCCAAAAGGAAACCAGCATGGCTAAACAAAAATCTCACCGATAAACTGAATGAAAAAAAAGATAAATACAAAAAATGGAAAGAGGGGCACATAACCAAGGCAGAGTACCAACAGACAGCCAGAATCTGTAAAGAAACAATCAGGACAGCAAAGGCCCAGAATGAACAAAGACTCGCAACAAAAGTCAAAGACAACAAAAAAAGCTTCTTCCAACACATTAACAACAAGAAAAAAATCAAAGAAACAGTTGGTCCACTAAAGAGAGAAGACGGCAAAGAAGTAACAGGCAACACAGACAAAGCAAAGCTACTGAACACATTCTTCGCATCAGTCTTCACACAAAAGGAAACTGCAGCTCAACTACCCAGCAACACAAATATAAAAAACAGATTCGAAGCAAGACTCAACCTAAGCAAAAATACAGTAAGAGATCACCTATCTGAACTTAACGAATACAAAGCACCAGGACCAGACGGATTACATCCCAGAGTCCTAAAGGAACTGGCAGAAGTCATTTCAGAACCACTGCACCACATCTTCCACAAATCCTGGAACACAGGGGAACTACCTGAGGACTGGAAAAGAGCTGACGTGGTCCCCATCTTCAAAAAAGGTAAAAAAACAGACCCAGGAAACTACAGACCAATCAGCCTAACATCAATACCTGGGAAAATACTGGAAAAAATAATTAAAAACCAGATCTCCCATCATCTAAAAACAAACCAAGTAATAACCAACAGCCAACACGGATTTGTTAAGAACAAGTCATGCCAAACCAACCTCATTTCATTCTTCAACACTGTGACCAAATTAGTAGACCAGCGTAATGCAGTAGACATAATATACCTGGACTTTAGCAAAGCATTTGACAAAGTAGACCACAACCTACTCCTTCATAAGCTAGAAAAAAGCGGGATAGACAGCTACACAACCAGATGGATTAACAATTGGCTGACCAACCGTACCCAGCGAGTAGTCCTCAATGGCTCTAAGTCCACATGGAGAGAAGTAAGCAGTGGGGTACCACAAGGTTCCATCCTAGGCCCAGTACTCTTCAATATCTTTATAAATGACCTAGATGAGGGAATAGCAGGAGAACTAACCAAATTTGCAGATGACACCAAGCTGGCGGGAGTAGCAAACACCCCAGACGACAGACTCAAAATCCAGAGGGACCTCGACAGACTCGAACACTGGGCCCAAACCAATAAAATGAAATTTAACACAGAGAAAAGTAAAATTCTGCACCTAGGCAAGAAGAATCAAAAATACACATACAAACTGGGCGAAACCACACTCAATAGCAGCGATTGCGAAAGGGATCTCGGAGTCCTGGTAGACAGCCAACTAAATATGAGCCAGCAGTGTGCAGCAGCAGCCAAAAAGGCCAACACAGTCCTGAGCTGCATAAATAGAGGGATACAATCAAGGACCAGAGAGGTACTAGTACCACTCTATAAAGCCTTGGTCAGACCACACCTAGAGTACTGCATCCAGTTTTGGTCACCACATTACAAAAAAGACATTGAAACTCTAGAGAAAGTGCAGAAGAGAGCAACCAGGATGATAAAGGGTCTGGAAAATAAAACATACGAAGAGCGGTTGCAGGAACTGAGCTTGGCCAGTCTAGCGAAGAGAAGGACCAGGGGTGACATGATAGCAGTGTTTCAATACTTGAGGGGATGCCACAGAGAGGAGGGGGTCAGGCTGTTCTCTATGGCACCAGAAAGCCAAACAAGGAATAACGGATGGAAGCTGACCAAGGAGAGATTCAACCTGGAAGTGAGGAGAAACTTTCTGACAGTGAGAGCGATCAACCAGTGGAACAGCTTGCCAGCAGAGGTCGTGAGAGCCCCAACACTTGCGACCTTCAAGGAGAGACTGGACTGCCATCTGACTCAAATGGTGTAGGAACTCCTGCTTGAGCAGGGTGTTGGACTAGATGACCTACAAGGTCCCTTCCAACTCTAATAATAAATCTAAAAAAAAAAATCTAAATAATATAGTCTTTTGATAATCCTTCACATACGTTTCTTGGCTGAACTTTGATTTTGCAATGACCTGGGGAAATTGAATTTAACATCTTTTTAGCTGAAAAGGATTGCCTCAAGAGCCATCTGAAGATTTATAGTCATCAGCTGTATTTTAGCATATGCTTCAAAAACTGTGTCAGAAAAATACCTACATTGGTAAATGCTTTGATGAAACTTTCAGAAAAATTTCCATCTGCATTACTGCTCAGTTTTATTTTATCTCTGTGACAGTTCTTTAAAGATCTTTTATCATATAGATCAGTGTTTCTCAAACTTGGCAACTTTAAGATGTGTGAACTTCAACTATTAGAATTCCCTAGACAGCCATGGTAAGTAGTTGAAGTCCACACATCTTAAAATTGTCAAGTTTGAGAAAGACTAATGCAGATTTTTAACTCTACAGAAAAAGAGCATGCCATCCAAAGATAGCTCAAGGAGCAGAAAGAGAAGACATATCTAAGCATATTTACTTACTTCATGGAGCAAATATCAGTTTGTAACAAGCATATACAGTATGTTAACTGACAGCATCAACTTGCTTTCTAATAAAGTGCCAGCTGTAGCAAAATGTAATAACCAATCAAATAATATATGGCTTTGTATTTCTTCACCACAGGCAAGGAACCAGAACATAAAGATGCTAGAAAATATTTTTTTCTCTGTTCTATTGCTTCATTTTTGTTTGGGGAAGCAGTTATTTCTGCTTCTATTTGCAGAAGGTTACGTACTCCATTTTACTCCAGATCATAATGGGAACGCCATATCTTCATCTTTGAAACAGGAAGTTGAAAATATCTAATGGTCCATAGGATGTGTCTCAGAGATTATAAGATCACACCTAAAGTCTTGATTCAGTATACATAATTAATTAATTTGTTTGAACTGGAAGAAAGGGAGGGAATGTTTGTATCTAGTAATTAGGCTTTTTAAGGTTCATAGCATTTTAGTTTGAGAAGACTTTTAAGAGTAAACTTTATTTATTTATTTATTTTATTTGTCAACAAGTGCAAGGAAACAGGACACATGAAAAAATGGCACAAATAAATGGATATAAAGAAGCAAAACATAGCCATAAACACATAAAATGAGTGCATACAAATGGGTACAGTAGGACAGGGACGGTAGGCATATTGGTGCGCTTATGCATGCCCTCTTAGGGACCTCTTAAGAAACATGTAAGGTCCATGGTAGACAGTTTAAGGTAAAAGGTATGGGGGTTGGAGAAACTAACAACAGGATCAGGTAAAGTGTTCCAGACATTTACTACTCTATTGCAGAAGTTGTATTTTCTGCAATCAAGATTAGAACGGAATATATTTAGTTTGTATCTATTGATAGCCCTAGTGTTAATGCGGTTGAAATTAAAGTATTTGTTAATAGGTAGGACATTAAGGTAGATGATCTTGTGTACTAAGCTTAGGTTGGAACGTAGATGGCGTAGTTCAAGGTTATCCCAGGCCTAAAATTTCAAGTCTACTGGAATAAGGAATTTTATTGCGAGCAGAGGAGTTGAGTACTCTTCTTGTAAAATACCTCTGGACCTTCTCTAATGTATTAATGTCTGAAATACAGTGTGGGTTCCAGGCAGGTGAGCAGTATTCAAGGATAGGTCTGGCAAAGGTTTTGTATGCCCTAGTTAGAAGTATAACATTACCAGAGAGAAAACTTCGTAAAATAAGGTTGACAACTATTAATGCCTTTTTAGCAATGTTTTTACAGTGAGTTCTGGGGCTTAGATCTTTAGAAATTAGTACAAATAGAATGCATGGTATTAAACCAATGATAAAGGCACTTTTATCTTTTAAATTGTAAAAATATTGTAAGAAATATTAACATAGTTCTTCTTTTGATATATTATTATTTTTATTCATATTTATAACCATATGCAGACATTATGAAACTAAAATGTGATGGGCACAAGTAAGATACATCCCACTGTCTTCTTTGGTACTCTATTAAAAATTAGAGTAGACAATCAGCAACAGTCTAAGCACATGAAAGTTGAGAAGTTGTGGAACTGGGCAGGCACTTGACCTGTTTTTGAGCAAGTGAGGAGAACCTGCTTCCCAAGTCAATCTTCTCTTTTTCATTGCTACTGTTTGCTTATCTTGTTCCAGCTTCACTTGTACAACTGTCCAGAAATGACAAGCCAAGATGTCATTGGGTAATGCCAAATCTTGCACATGGCACTACAAAATTCTACTTTAAAAACCATGTATCAATAAGGATACCATATCTACAGATAATCTTGGAGATGAATGACTTTTCCACCATTACATCTTAGTCTTGGTGAGTATTTTAAATATAAAAAAATATCTAGAATTTAGTGCGGGCTTTATATGATCATCAATTAAGTGTTAAATTGAGTCCATGAGCTAAAGCTGAATCACAAGTCCTCTAGAGCAAACACAGTTTAACATCACTGAAGTGTGGCAACAATGGTGATTATTGCATTTACTATATGCTACTGTGATTCAATGGAATTTTAGCCCACTGTGTGTCAGTCAGTCAATCAGTCTTAATTTTCAAATTTTCTAGAAGCATAGGATTACAGTTACCATCTGTTTGGTTCCAACAAAAATGTTATTAATACAGAGATATCCAGCAGCAACAGCATGAAAACCAGTTAGGAAACACTAGAGAATAATAGAATTTTGATTTTCACTTTGCCAGAAGAGGTGGGGCTGAAAATCTTACCTTTTGAAGGACTACAATTCCTAAAGTATGTTCTGTATGAGTTCAGGCAATTCTCCACCCTACTTTTCTTCCTTTTTCTCTGCCTCCTTGCCCACCCTATTTATTCTCAGAATCCACTCCTGCTTCTCTTTTCTTGTCTCCCCCTTTCCAGTATTATTGTTGTTGTTATACTTGTTGTTTCTAGTACTACCACAACTACTGGTGTTGAACATCAAAGAGACCAAAGTTCAGGGTCTATGGATAATATCTCTCACAAAATTATATCTATCTTTTTGTGAGAATGAACATGGTGGACTTCGGTCAAATAAAGCTTGTACAAGTGGATAATGGAGCTCCCTGGATGATGTTGAGCCAATTATTTCCTCTCAGCTGGGGTCTAAACATAGATTAAGTATGGAACTCACAAGGGTGTTGTGAAAACAACATCTATTTCTATGTGTGTCTATCTGAAAGATGGAGAGGCTAAGTAATCTAATACTGCAAACAGATGCAAAGTTTACCGTATTTTTCGGAGTATAAGACGCACCGGAGTATAAGACGCACCTTAGTTTTGGGGGAGAAAACAAGGAAAAAAGGCCTCTGCCTCCCAGCAATCTGCCAAACAGCAAACAGCAAACAGTACAGATGATATACACTGTTTGCTGTGTATTTCTGTGCATGTGTGCCTGACCCATAGAAATGGCAAAGAATTGGAGAAATGTACATTTATGGCAGTATATTAATCCCAGAAAGTTTTCTTAAATGTAATCACACTAACTCCTCCCAATTATTTAAATAGATCTACTCCAAACATGACTAGTCAGGGTTTCTCAGCTGCCTTCTTTTAATACTAATACTTAATACTAATACTTAATACTAAAACAGGACATTTCAGATAATACTTTTACAGATCTTTAAAATTGATGTGGCTTTCTGGAAGTATTCTCTGCTATTTAAAAGAAGATACAATAGCACTGGGCCTCTTCAGAGCAAGCATTTCTTTTAAAAAGCTTCTTCATTTTGTTAAGTTGTCTAGAACAATAATAAAGCAGTCTTTAAAAAATAAGTCTAATAATTTGAACACTCTACAAACATTTAACAAAATAACATATTAACAGAATCTGCCTTTACCTAGGATAGAACTCACAACCTCCTGATTGTGAGGCAAGAGCTCTAGCTCTGAGCCATAGCAGCTGTAGCTTGCCTCAATTTGATTTCAGCAGCCTAATATTGCAAGCAGTTTATCTCCCAGCATTTTGTCTCATTACAACCACCGTAGTTAGTTTCATTTTACCACGTGGCTTGCAAGCCTGTCAGCTGTAGATCGGGAGGCAGTTTATCTCTTCTTGTGCTTTTCTTGTGCTTTGCCCTGTTTGCTGCAAAGAGGTAAATTGCTGGCAGGCAGAGGCCAAAGGGTGGGGGTGGCTGGGTGGGGCTGCATTTGGTGTATAAGACGCACCCAGGTTTTCACCCTCTTTTTGAGGGTAAAAAGGTGCGTCTTATACTCCAGTAGTTGGGTGAGAATCCTGTGCCATTAAACATAAATTGAAGTTTATGCCCCAGTGGATACCTTCTGCTTTCCTAATATGTTTAATTTTTTATATATAATGAGAAGGTACCACAGATATAAAACTTTACAAAATATTATGCTAAAAAGATACCTGTTTCGAATTACAAAATCTATATTCCACTAAAACTCAACTTGTATTTGTGTTGATCTGTTTGTTTGTAACTCAAGGTAGTGTAAATAGTATAATATACTGCCAATTTGTAAATCTAGGTACCGGTACCTAAAATACACTAACTTAAAAAATCTAGGACCCTTTACTCCTCTGGAATTGAAATTTCCATGAAGTTCAGGCAAGTTTTATTCACAAAGTTGTGGCTGTTGCAGTGTCCCTGTGGACACATGATCGTGATTTTTTTTTACACCCCTGCCAGCATCTCACAAGCAAAGTCAATGGAGGAAGCCTATATAAATTTGTAAAAGAAAAAACAGCTAGAAATTTATTAACCAGAAGAGGGCATATTATGATTTCCAAAGCTTTAGGTATCAATATATATATATTTTTGGGCTGCCTTCATTGTATAAAAATAACCCAGACTTTCCTAAATTGATTCCTAACAGCACTGTAATTTTTAATGTTAATTTTACATGTTGATTTCTTCAAAAGTGCTATGGACCATTTAAAAATATCTTATATATTATACCACTGAGTGATGGCCCATGAATAAATGAAGCATGGCATTATGCTCACATTTACCACTGTTAGGATCAGAGGTGGGGCATTGTCTGAAAGAGTGCAACAGCAAATGGAGTGAAGAGGGGGAAAAGGGCAAAGGGTAAGGTATTGGCTGAAGCCTTATTATAATTATTCTTATTTTTCTGCTGCCATTGGCTAGATGGTAGAATACTCCCCTTTCAGTCCTCCCATTTTCTCCTTTGAAGATTTGTGATGAGGACACAGTAACTCAAACAATTTATAAACAAATCCGTATGGAAGTGCCTAAAATAGGGTTTTCCAAACTGCAGTCCTCTATGATGATAAATGAATTGGGTGACACCCTCCATTCCTGAATAAAAGTAAATATTTCATTGGGCATAATTTAAAATTAATTATGACAAACTATATTTTCAAGTAACTTTTAATGCTTAAATTTAAATCATTTTATCACAGGAGGTTAAGGTGATTATAGGTCACATTTATGATTATACTTTGCATTCTTTTAGTCAGTGATGTTCTGGAGATACGATATGAGCATATTACTTCTATTGACAAAATAGCAATAGCACTTAGACTTATATACCGCTTCATAGTGCTTTACACCCCTCTCTAATTGGTTTACAGAGTTCAGCATCAATGTTCCCTGTAATAGAAGAAAACGGCGTGCGGCGTTCTCTCATCACGTGCGCGGCCGCACGGCTGCACACCTTAGAGGAAACAGTGTTCAGCATATTGCCTCCAACAATCTGGGCCCTCATTTTACCAACCTCAGAAGGCTGAGTCAACCTTGAGCCGGTGAGATTTGAACAGCTGAACTGCAGCTAGCAGTCAGCTGAAGCAGCCTGCAGTGCAGCCTATCTACATAGTTATCTATTCTTCTATTACTATTGTTGTATGTACATCTCAGTGTGATTTTAAAGGGACGGGGATAGCAATTATTCCATTCTGTGCTGTTGAAAATGTATCCTGTATTTTGCCATGATAAATATTAAATACTACTATGTAGAGTTGTCAATGCAAAATGTTTAAGGCATTTAGACACTAATGTAAGTTATCATCTTCACTATTGTTTAAGATTAGAGAACATTGATCTCAATTCATTTAACTTTCAGGATTAAATGCATAAGGAGTCAATATTTGAGTCTCTTTTGGTGCATTAAAAATCTTACTAGCTGATCTTTTCATTAGCAGCCGAGTGTTCTTGATGGTGTGGTTCATCACTACCTCCTTTGAAAAGCTAAGTGTCTCCATACAGTGCAAAAGCAGTTCTAGTTTGCAGCAAAACAGCATGTCTTTAAACATTAGCTTTGCTCAGTGCAGTAATAATCATTTCCATGTAGTTCATTTAATCCTTTAAGTACTCAAATGTAAAATGATTCTGTAGGTACTTAAAGGATAAATGAGGTTAAAACATTCAGAAGGACTAGAATGTTCCTGAAGCTCAAGCTGGCATTTCATAAGAATGGTTCATCTGCTTTGCTTCTCTCTAAAAGTTACAAAGCAATCTTTTCTTTTTTTTAAAGGGACTTGCGATCAAATTTCTATCTGCTTCCATTAAATTCTATTTGTGAATCAAAAAGGAATGTCGTTTTCCATTCTTTTCCAGACTGTAAATGTTCTGGCCTGATTCTGGCCAATATGTTGCATAAGTACACTTTACCTGACTCAGTAGTTTCTTCCCCAAACCCCAGAAACTTCAACCTCAGATTATCTACCATCGACCTCACCCCATTCCTAAGAGGTCGGTAAGGGGCGTGCATAAGTGCACCATCGTGCCTACCGTTCCTGTCCTAATGTACCCATATATTCATACCTCTTTTACTCTTATTCATGCTTGTAATATTACATATATATTCAATCACGTTTTACTGTTTAAACTTTGCTTATAATCATATATGCTTGACAAATAAAACAAATACAAAAAAAAGTAGCAAGAAGGCTACGGCTGTGGTTAAAGTGTGAGAAATTTCCTCAGCCATGGAAATTTATTCAAGCATTCTTGCTCAGGTGGTGGACCTACCTCTAAAGATTACTGCTTTGTTGTAAAATAAAGGGGAAACCTGTGTAAGTGATGTGCCAGATTGAAATAAAGGCAGTAGTTTATACCAGGGGTAGGCAAAGTTGGCTCTTCTATGACTCGTGGACTTCAACTCCCAGAATTCCTGAGCTAGCATGATTGGCTCAGAAATTCTGGGAGTTGAAGTCCACGAGTCATAGAAGAGCCAACTTTGCCTACCCCTGGTTTATACTATCCTTTCCTGTAAAGCTACCACATTTTCAACATGGGATAAATATTATCAGAGGTTTACATGCAAACTCCATATTGTTTCCCTTTATTTGTTCTAGGTTGGGTGAACTCTGCATAAATATCTATTAGAATTAGCTTGACATAAGGCCAGATATGTTACTGCAATTTGCTTCATAAGAAAGCAACATCCTATAATAATGATTGATAGTGCCTCAAGCACTGACCGAATGCTAATAACTATTTACATTAAAATCAGATAATGTACATACCTTACTGTACATTGTACAGGATACATAAATGCAAACTAGACTGTATTGTGGTCCAACTGAATTTGCAAGTGATTGAACAACAGCATCCAAAAGTTTATTATAATTAGTGCTGCATCATCCTGGAATGGAATACTCTATCCCCAGAATCCCTAGGTTTCCATTCTTGGCTCAGAGCTATTCAGCATCTTCATAAATGACCTAGATTCTATATCCTAGACGTTGAAATGAAGGGATGCTTATGCAATTTTCTAAAGGAGATGAGCTAACATCTTAGAGGGCAAAATCACTGTTCAAAACAGCATCAACAGGCTTGATCTTAGGTCATATTCAACTGGACGTTAATCAACTTTGATAAATGTAAGATTCTTCATCTGGGTAGGCGTGCATAAGTGCACCAGCGTGCCTACCGTCCCTGTCCTAATGTTCCCTCTTATCAGTACCCATCTTATGTATATAAACAATGTTATATCTATGTATATTACCAACACGTACTTGCTAAAAATAAATAAATAAAATAAAATAAAATAAATCAGGAGATCTGGTTTGGTGGGAATTTGGATATTAATGGACCACTAGCAGAAAATGAGCAAACAGGTTACAAGTGAGCTGCATTCAATGAGATTCCATGAGTTAATTGTTCCATTGTACAATACAATCATTGGAATACTGTACCTACTGTATTTCTAAAAGGATATATTGGAATAGATTCAAAGGAGTGCTACTAAGGAAGGTGAGGAAACTGGGACTCAAGCTGTATGTAAAGGAGCTGGGCTTGTTTGGTGTGCAAAACTAAAGGGAGACTGGTGGGAGATATAATAGTGGTCTACACATTTCTAAAAGTCACGTGAATGTGAAATCATGAAGAGAACAAGGATCCATAGGCTGAAATTGAAAGAAAGGAAATTCTGTCTGAATGTTAGGAAACATTTCCAGATGTAAGAGCAGTTAAGCCATAGAGAAGTCTGTGTACATATTCCTCACTGCCACTTTCCAAATGGGGGATAATTTAATCTGTATTTTAATGGATGATGCATTTAGAGGGGGATTGAATTAGATGACCTGTAGGTCCTACCCAACCCAATACATTCTGCAATTCTGTGAACCAGGCATATGCCAGACAAGGGTTTTATAAATGTTGCAATTTATCTCATTATGAAGGAGAGAAGTAAAAGGATTCTTTCTGCTACAGAAAATGTTAATGGCCCTATAAGTCAGGGGTCTTCAAACTTGGCAACTTTAAGACTTGTGGACTTCGACTCTCAGAATTCTCCAGCCAGCTGGCTGGAGAATTCTGGAAGTCGAAGTCCACAAGTCTTAAAGTTGTCAAGTTTGAAGACCTCTGCTATAAGTCACAGGGACTGCATTCGCTTTAGAGATTTGTTTTCATGTAGCCAAACTTTCATGTAGCCAAATGTTTTAGTAAAGGTTAGGAAGCAATCATTTTTGCAAAATTTGAAATAAAATTCTATATGAAAAGGTAAAAAAAAAGATGAAGCATTTTGCTACAATAAAAGTCTTTGGGAAAGACCATTTGTTACAATAAGAGACTTTGGGGGAGAACAATTGTGAAATATTGTCATTTATAAAAACACTACAGTTTATATGCATATGTCTGCATCAGAAAGAAAAACAACTCTTTATAAAATATGACAGTTGCTGAGGGTGAAAAAATATGTAGAATGAAGCCACACATTAGAAAGCCAGTCCCTTTAATCTTCTGTGAGCGTGGCTCCTTCCCTATTAAAGCCAAATCATTCCTTCTTGAGAAAAATATTTGAAGGGAGTTTTGCTCATATTCAAGAAATGATTACAGTTCCACCAAGAACTGTTTTCATATTCACTGGACAGTTTAGTTCCCCACAGGATTAATATAACATGGGAGTAGCCCATGATCTTTCTACCAGTGTCATCTGCCAGGGTTAGGTCAAAATCTTCAAGATGGAGGTTATACTTTGTCATCCAAACTACAGCATTTTCTTACAAGCATAGACATGGAATGCATGTAAAAAGGGATGGGCTTAGATCATAACATTAAACTTGCTATGTTGCAGCTTTCTATCACCTATCTCATCAACATTTTACAGATGCCTGCTTTGTAAGCAATTTAGATACAAGTCATAAACTTGCTCAGGTACGGGGTGGGGGTGGGATAATGAAAAAGAGAATTTAATTGCTTTCTGGTACTTCCCCCCACCCCACTTCTTTCCAAAAGTTTCAACTAAGCCCCATTGTCTGATTGTTCCTGAGGTTTAAGCTGAATATTTTTGTGCCTTGCTTAACAATGTGCCAAAGTCCCAATTATATTGGGTCACTGTCCGAATGCCACTGCAAACTGACTCACAAGGTCTTCTTTTGAACTAAGCTGGTCTCACAACTAAAAGATGATAAAGTAGCAGGAATTAATTTGATCTTAGTTGTAATACTAAAGGCAGTTGTAGACTGATTGCATCCCTATTCACACATATAGAGTTCTTTTTGTAGAACAATTAAGAGTGGGGGGAAATCCACCAATATCCCAATATACAAAGGAGATGGCTAATTTCCAATCCATCATTTCATTCAGTATAATAAGCAAATTGTATATTAGGGACCGCTGTAGGAAATTTATAGATTGGGTGACACAGAATAAAATCCTGGCAGAGACCTGATGTTCAATGGCTTATTTTTTCAATACATTTCAATATAACATATTTGAGACATCCTCTAGGTTTCTCATATTGATTTAAAGGCAGCTTTGAATTAGTTTCTGTCACAAGACTGGGATAAAGTATCTGCTGTTTCTATGAAATTACAGGAAAATAGTGCAACTTGCTGGTTCAGGGTATACCTGGTTCAGGGTATACCCATAATTTATGTTCAGAAATGAGTAACTGGGATAAATCCCTCTTCTTTTTAACTTTAACTTTAACTTTTATATTAAGTTGCTGGCTTAAGCTTTGACAAAACCTGAGTTTTACTCTGTCCATATTAAGCAAGAGCTTCATTTTCCTCCACCTATGAGTTGAAAATGCAGCGATCTTTTTTGTAATGCCAGTGGACCTAAGATGGAAACTTTATGCCTTTGTCCATTAATTGCAGTAAGGAACAGCTAGTTATACACTACAATAAAACTAATCTCATCACCTTTTGATCAACTTAAGATCTTTAAATGTTTCGGCATATCTCTCTATGCTTCAGTGACCTGGAATCATCAGCAAAGACAGAATGATCTGTTAGGGCTCATATATTTTCAAACACAATTTTGTATTTTGCTAACTGCAGTGACAATCACCATATCCCAAGGGCCACAAAAATTGTAGAGCTAAAGCTATTAGCCACCTGTTACATGGTATGCAAATGCATTATTATTCTGACTTAAGCTTTATACATATATATAAAGCATTATTTGTATTCTTGAGAGCTTCGTTATTAATGGCTCATTGAATTCATTGTTAAGACTGAATGGTGGCCCAATTTTTATGGGGACCCACATACATCTTTGACATTTTAAATTATGGTTATGGATGCTGGTGGTGATGGTGATGATGGAGCAGGAGGAGGTGGAAGACAAGGAGGAGGAGGATTCTTTTTTGAAATATCTTGGCCTATGAAGCCCAATTTTATGCTTCAAGGCATCTTTACATTATAATAGGTTGTAGATAATAATTTCATTTTCTCTTTCATACATTCTCTCCAGGGGTGGATTCCTCCCGATTCGGACCAGATCACCCGAACCTGTAGTGACCCGCTGGTGATGTCACTGTCGGTGCCGTTCCGTGCACCCCGCCATCTTATTTTTGGATTTTCCACCTTCCGCGGCTTGAAAAAGGGCCCTCCCACCTGCCCACCCACAGGTGAATCTGTCCTTTATTTCTTCACCCGAAGCACAACTGATGAGCTCCTCAGCTGTGTTTTGGGCTAATTCCTGCTTCTGAGCATGTGCAGAAGCCAAATTGCATGAGGGGACACGCGCGCATGCAAAACATTGCAATGCGAACCAGTGGCGAAGGTAAGTGGAACCCACCCCTGATTCTCTCTGATATTTAATTCCCTCAAATTCATGAAAAGTTGTTGAATGAGCTAAAAGAATAGCAAACAGATTTCCCCCCTATAGATTTCTTGGGCATTCAGCAATGAAGAGGCAATATTCTTTTTCTGATATAAATCTCATTTAAATTTGATCCCCCCCCCCCGGTTCTTCTTGGCTCACACTATACACACTGATAAGCTATCTATAATATTTTTCACTTATAAGAAGTTATCCAGTCATATGTTTGGTTTTGTCCCTGCACTAGTTTCTTTTTTAATCTAATAGACTTTTATGACATTTTAATCCCTGATTAAACCAACATAGCTCCAAAATAACATGATGATTAATATGATAAATTAATATGATAAATTAATATGAATACTGTAGAATTAGAAGTCTTGAGGAGTATAGATTGCAGTTACTGGATAGTTGATCAATATTCTTCTATAAGAAAAAAACTCAGATTTTCTTGATATATTATCAGTTATGAGTATGGTAGGGAGCATTTAATCATGCTTTCATTAATATACTCATCCTTGAACATTTTGCTTTTAATGTAGCATTTTGATTGTAATATAATCTTTTATATGTTTTTGGAAAGAAAATTACCTATCTTCCCCAATGAGCTGCTAGTCTAATATTCTGTGACTTCTAACTCTCAACTATCTTGCCAGGAAGTTTGAGTCATCACCATCTCAATGCATATGATGAACACCACATTTGTCCTTGAAGAGCTGAAGCTTTACTTTGTTTGTTGATGCTTTGTGGTAACCATGGAAAGAAAAGTTGATTGGCACACTATTGGGCAGGTAAAAGCACTGCAATCGTATGTGTTGCATCTTTCTTCAACAACTTATCCAGTTAAAACTTTATTCAACCCCTCTCCTGAAAAGCACTAAAGAGAACATTTGTTGAAGGGTAAATATGGGGTTGATGATACAAGATTAACTTTTTTTTAAAGTAGCTACTTTTAGCTATAAAATTTAAGATAATTTCTTAATGAAAACAAAGTCTAAATGAGAAATAATATTGCCTGTGATATTCAGAAATTGTGGGTGCTCCATCACTGGAGGCTTTCAAAAACAGACTGGACAATCATTTATTTGAAATGGTATAGGGCCATGATGGCGAACCTATGGCACGCGTGCCACAGGTGGCACGTGGAGCCCTCTCTGCAGGCACGCGAGCCGTTGACCAGTTCAGCTCCACTGCACATGTGCTCATTCCTCCCGCTGGCCAGCTGATTTTTGGGTCAGTCAAGCCCATGCTTTCTCCTCACTTTCTGCGGCCGGTGCCTTCCCAGATTTCTGGAGATTCCACCCCAGCGCTGTTTGGGCATAAAAGGCTTTTCACCCCCTCCCAGCTCCATTTGGGGAAAGGAGGCTTTCCCCCCCCTCACTGCTCCTTTGAGGAAGGGAAGCTTCCCCCCCCTCATAGCTCCATTTGGGGAAAGGAGGCTTCCCCGTCCCACACAGCTCCATTTGGGGAAGGGAAGCTTCCCTCCCGCTCCCAGCTCCATTTGGGGAAAGGAGGCTTCCCCCCCCCTCACTGCTCCTTTGAGGAAGGGAAGCTTCCCCCCCCTCATAGCTCCGTTTGGGGAAAGGAGGCTTCCCCGTCCCACACAGCTCCATTTGGGGAAGGGAAGCTTCCCTCCCCTTCCCAGCTCCATTTGGGGAAAGGAGGTTTTCCCCCCCTCCCACCGCTGTTTTGGGTTAGTGTTAGGGGGGTTGCACACGCATGTGCAGGGGGCAGGACGTGCGAGAGGGGCATTGCATTATGGGTGTGGGCACTCATGCATGTGCGACAGTGCACGTGCGCACGCTTTCGGCACCCGAGGGAAAAAAGGTTTGCCATCACTGGTATAGGGTCTTCTGCTCAAGCAAGGGGTTAGACTAGAAAACTTCCAAAGTCCCTTCTAATTCTATTATTCTATTATTCTATGTTCTATAATTGATTTAGCTACCACACATTCACCAGCATAAAAATAGCCCTCCTCAGATATAACTAATAAAGTTAAAGTAACCAAATAGGAAACAAATTGTTGTAGGTATAAAACAGGATAAGAATCCCAAGCCTTCAAAAATTTGCTAAACTTCAGTTCCTAGAACCCCTAAATAGCACGGTTAGTGGAAATATTTTCTATAGTTCATAGACAGTCAGAAATTTCTTATCCTCACTAAAAAAAATGTAGGGAGTATAAAAGATTTCTGAAGCTAAAGCTCAAATACTTTGACCATTTGAGATTTCTTTGACTAAGAACAGCTTGTTGCATCCAGTTTCTTTTTTTTAAAGCATGTGATAAGTCATGAGCATGGGCGACATTCAAAAAGATAGACATATCTCCAAAGAAAAATTCCTGGATATTTTTTCTGGCACTCTGATCTGACATCAGTGCAACAATGTAATTGGTAGATGATCAAAAGGAAACCTTGGAGTAATAGAGCTTTTCTTCTTCTTTTTTCATCTGCTACATTAAAAAAATATCAAATGGATCTTGCAGAATTAGTTTTAAAAGCAACAGACAGAATAAAAAGGAAGGGGATTGGAATGATCAAAGCTGTATTTATAAATACTTATATAGTACACATGACCCACTGAAAGACTGTATATTGCATCCAGATGTTGGGAAATAAGTGAAAGGAGAAATGCTGAATGCAAAAAAAAAAAAAAAGGAAAGATAATAACTCAAGCAATCCTTGGCTGCATCAGAAGCTTAGATAAACATTTTGTTAGATACTGAACTGAAATGCTTCTTACTTAAAAACCTGTCGCCCTAGATCTGATCATTTCTTGAAGCAAATAACCATATTCCTTGTCTAACTATCCCTTCATATTTCAGGGTAACAAAATTCATTTCTTTTTCTCTTTCTTTTCTACCAGCAGCATGGAGTTTAACATCATAAGCTTCTATAAGTTCCTTTTTGATTGGTTCTAGGCTAGACAACAATTGTTCTCCCTGTATAAAATGTCAAATTAACTTCAATTTTTAAAATAACTGCTCAAGTGTATGTAGAAAGCTAACACCAAATAGGATTTTTGTTGTTGTTGTTGTCTTGCCAAGCACTCTGCCTTTTACTTTTTTCCACCTGCATCCCGTTTCTAAATTTGGAGGCCAAGGCATCTACAGGGATGAGATTAAAAAGTCAAAACAGAAGGTATTACAAAGCCCTGCCTCTCTTTTTAGCAAAACAAAATTAAAAATGGAAGATGCTTTGATTGCTTAGTTGCCCCCACCATCTGGACTCTTTTGAGTTCCACTGCAAATATATCCCTCTGAGTGGCTATGGCAATCTCTCTTATGGTTCTAAGATTTTCCAGTTTCAAGTCAGAGTTGGATAGGCAGTCTTTCTCCTTCATATTAACAGTCTATAACCTATGTTACTCTTGTTCTAAGCTTTTATCATATTTGCCTACAGCCCATGAAATCACAGAAACTAAGTCAATAATTAGCAGGAATGTCCAGCAATTCAGATAATGCCTGAGAAGTTTATTTATTTATTTATTTATTTATTTATTTATTTATTTATTTATTTATTTATTTATTTATTTATTTATTTATTTGTTCATTCATTCATTCATTCATTCATTCATTCATTCATTCATTCATTCATTTATTTATTTATTTATTTATTTATTTATTTATTTATTTATTTATTTATTTATTTATTTATTTATTTATTTATTTATTTATTTATTAGATTTATATACCGCCTCACAGTGCAAGCACTCTCTAAGCAGTTTACACCAGTAAGCAATGTATATTTATATTGCCCCCAACAATCTGGGTCCTCATTTTACCTACCTCGGAAGGATGGAAGGCTGAGTCAACCTTGAGCCGGTGAGATTTGAACCGCTGACCTGCGGATCACAGTCAGCTAAAGTGGCCTGCAGTACTGCCTCTAACCGCTGCGCCACCTCGGCTCATTAGGGTTAAGTTAGGGTTCTCACCATCGTGATAAAACATGAAAGCAAAACCAGATGTACTTTCTTGTACTCACGGTTTGGCACTGCGATGAGTAATTAAGAGCATAAAAAGTTATTGAGGCATGAATAACTCACCACATTCCTACTCCTACATTCAGGAAACCCCATTGTTTCAGTTTATAATTAAAAGGAAAAAATTAAAAAGAAGTCAGAAAGGAATTTATTATTAATATTTATTATCCTTAAGTGAAAAGACTAAGACATTGTGTTTTAGTATTCCTTCATTACAATTACTACTATTACTGAATCCATGCATACTGACAAGGCTGCTGCTCCTCAAGCAATCTCATCTTATTATTAATTCATGGACCATTTTATTGGAATTATTGTGCACTAAACTAATTCCAACAGTGTAATTTTAAACAAGTTTTTAAACTATTTTCATTAGTAAAAACAGAATTATTGCAGAAGTCAACTTCTACCTGCCCAATCTTTAAGCCCATGCATCCTCTACAACTCTTTACAATTTCTATTTAGCTATTGCAAAGATATATCAATGTCATTTTCTGTTTTGCTTCAGCTTAATTTCCAAATCATACCAATAAAAAAACTCACTAAAAATCTTATTTTAGAAAGGAATGCAATCACTAAATATCAATTTAAATAGAGCTCTGAGTATGGGAAAACAATAGTTCTGTGAATTGTTCTGCCAATACCCATGAAAATTGGAACCATAGAAGAAAATATGCATACAAAATTCAAATGTAGTGTCTCTGGAGATGCAGGTACGTCTAAAAATCTTCAAGCAATAACTGATATTCTTCAAGGACACAGTTGTCTGCTATGGCTATGGGCCTCTTCCTATACATAAGACTCTGAAGATGAACTATAGTGGGGACCATGCCCAATCTTATTTTATTGCTTTATTAATCCTTACATGGGGAGGTTGCATTGGGGAACCATGAGTCTCTTCTTAAATAACTCAAGGTCAATAGATGGAAAGGAGAGAGGAAGCCTTTCTTCATAATTAAGCCAATAAATTTCCCTGTCACAAGAAGCAAAGATGGCCATTTGTTGTGATGGCTTTCAAGATAGTGTATGAGAAAAGAGTGTTAAGGGTGCCCTTTCTACATCCCATAAAATGCATTTATTGTTATTAACCAGACTGGAGAGAAATCACTTTTTAAAAAAATTCTCTACCAAATTTGAGTAGCTTCTTCAAATTTCTCTCAAAATTTGTCAAAAGAATTTGTTTCCCCTAAGTGGGGATAGAAGATGAAAAACATAAGAGGGGTACTTTCCTTCCTTTTTCTTGACCTGGTTGAGATCAGGTATGACCACATTGATAATGAACACCACCAGTCTGATTGGGAAGGAACAAAAATCATTGGCCATGCTAGCACCTGCCATACATGTGAATTTGTTGAGGTCTGGTATTCTACCAAAGGAGCAATTAACAAATATATTGACCTAGATCCAGTACAGTAGTGGGTTCTGACACCCTTTACTACCGGTTCATGTGCACGCATGCGCAGAAGTATCCCGGGCGGGTGGGCGGAGCTTCTTGCTGCGGGCGCTATTGGTTCTTAGAACCAGGACGAACCGGGAGCAACCCGCCACTGATCCAGTATATGACTATATAAGAAACCAGACCATTTGAACAACCAATCAACAAAAGAATGAATCAGTTGCTCAGAATTTAAATAGAGCTACAAACAAACAAACAAACAACTGACCACACTGGCACACAAGACATTTATAAGCTAAGGAGAATTGGACAAGACAATCCTGCTGATGATGTTACCTAGTCTGGTAACGAAACATTCAGAAATTAAATTGAAACAAGCTTGGAGAGCAAACCACTGCCAAAATCTAAAACCCGAACTACAAGTATTTTCTATTATTTCATACTTCTTTCATGCCTACAGCAACTAAATAGGGGCAAGAACACCCATGAGAATTCATTGAAATTACCTTCTCATTTGAAAGAATTTCATCAAACTAAATGAAAAATATAACTTTAAAAGTCTAAAAAATGTCTTTGCCAAAAAAGAAGTGAGAATTAAGCAATTTGGTTTGATTACTACTTCTCCGGTTCTATTTCTTTAAACTCCCCTTACCCTTCTGCCCAAGATAAACACCTGCTTGGTGAATGCAAAGATTTTCAACGTATTTTAAGGCTGCTGGCTGATTAAAAATATTTAGCTGATTAATAATATGTTATAATTCATTCATCAAGTATATTTGGGTAAAAATATCCTAGGTTTGCATATTCATATCAGTAAACGGATGATATTTGTGCATTCATCATTTTGAAAAGCATGTAATAGTTTTTGCGTATTATTACACTACTGTTACTATTACTACTACAGGTAGTCCTCGACTTACAACAGTTCATTTAGTGAACATTCAAAGTTACAACGGCACTGAAAAATGTCTTATGACCGTTTTTCACAATTACGACCTTTGCAGCATCGCCATGGCCATGTGATCAAAATTCAGATGCTGGGCAACTGGTTCATATTTATGACCGTTGCTGTGTCCCAGGGTCATGTGATCCCCTTTTGCGACTTTCTGACAAGCAAAATCAATGGGGGAAACCAGATTCACTTAACAACCGTGTCCTTGAACGAGTGGATGGACTCGGGTTACTAACTTATCAACTGCGGTGATTCACTTAACAACTGAGGCAACAAAGGTCATAAAATGGGGCAAACTCACTTAACAAATGTCTCACTTAAAAACAGAAAGTTTGGGCTCAATTGTGGTCATAAGTCAAGGACTACCTGTACTACAATTCATCGGGGTTGCTGCTTTGGCAAAGAAAGAGAAAAGTGAATTCATTGCATGAGCAAATGGCACAGGCTGCTTATGAACACTAGAGGACAACATTTTAAAAGGCTCCAAGTAATAAAATTCAAGACGTCTCTAATTACTTTACATTATGTATAGCATAGATGATGCTATAGAAGTGGCACTCACACATTTGCTATAGAAGTGGCACTCACATAGTTCTGGTGGGAAGGCATCACTGTTACACAACTGATTCTGTAGTGCGAGCAATCTCATTTGAAAGTACAGTAAATGCTTGAACACCCAGCCTGCATGGTATGACCTACTGAATTAAAACAGAGTTCAATGCTTAAAAACTGAGATCCTCAATTACAGAAACTTTGACCAGGAGTTTGCAGTTGGAATGTCTCATCTCATATCTGGGTAATCTCTGTTCCATGAATTGAAAGAGTCCCAATTTTTATTTACTGAATATTCAGTGGGAGGACTACAAATTACTTCTCCCAAAGCATCTCCTCTCCCCAAAGTTCTACACCATCTGCTCCTTCACTAAGATACAGCCATGAACTTTGCCCACCACCCACATTTTTGTATTAAAGTGAGTCAGTGGTAAATTACCACTTTAAACTCTCTTGCTACTTTTAAATATTGCCATTCCTTGACTTTGTCCATCTGTTGCCTGTTCCAATGGCGCTTAGTCATTAAAGGATGTTTGACTTCAAGGTTTTTTCTTGAACAAGGGCTTCATAGAATTTTCAGAGGCCGAAATAGAGAACATAAGCACAGCTTTCATGAAGAAAAATGCAAAGGATAGGCATTGCAACATCACTAGCAAACTACTGGAAGCATTTGTAAACAGCTCTCCTTGCCGTTCACAATAGGAATAAAGGAATAATAAAATAGACAAGCCCTGACTTCTCTTTTATCCTTGTGAACAGTTATGAACAAAGAATTATCCTGCTTAGTGAACTTCAGAAGCCAGATTATACTAAAACAGTCTTCCCTGCAAAATAATATGCTTTTGAGTCAGAAATAGCCAGGCATGACCCAAACCTCCGTATTAAAGTTTTTATTTTCATTCTTTTTCTTTTTTCCTTTACCCTAGATTATTAGATACTTTTGCTAGATAAAGACTATAGCCTCTTCCCGTACCTTATGTTAATGGGGTCAAACTCTCATAGTCTGCCATCACCTTCTCATCAAAATCATATTGCATGTTTGCTACAAGAAAGCTGGACATATAACTCCTTATTTGCTTGTTTATTCCTTCTTAGTATGTGTTCTGTGCTTCTTCAGTTGAACTTATTCTAAACATTTTAAGTGTTGCTCTATCCAAAACAACATCAAGAAGCAATGTAATAACACAAACTATTATCATGCATATGCATTCCTTAGACTCAGCACCATTTCTTGCTGCCAGCACAATAAATAGAATAGAATAGAATTTTATTGGCCAAGTATGATTGGACACACAAGGAATTTGTCTTGGTGAATATGCTCTCAGTGTACATAAAAGAAAAGATAAGTTCATCAAGAAGCATAAGGTACAACAGTTAATGATAGTCTGGGTTCAAATAAGCAATCAAATCATATTAATATCAAACTCTCAAACATCATCAATACCCTCTCCAAAGCCTCTTTGAGAAAGCTGGAAATGTATAAATTTCCTAAACATAATCCGTAAGAGCTAAAATTGTCTATAGCAGGGGTGTTAAACTCGCATTGTCACAGTGGTGTCATGTGATGTATCGGGACTTTTCCCCCCTTCGCTAAACCGGGTGTGGGCATGGCCATTGCGTGATGCATCCGGCCTGCGGGCTGCGAGTTTGACAGCCCTGGTCAATAGCATAAGAAGGAGGTTCCCAAAATAATATTTACTTGTCCTTGAGGACCCAGATTGTTGGGGGCAATATGCTGAACTCTGTAAAAAACCGCTTAGAGAGGGCTGTAAAGCACTATGAAGCGGTATATAAGTCTAAGTGCTATTGCTATTGCTTTTGATAAGTTTCTCAGTGTGTTGAGATTTTAGAGTTCCTGACTAACATACATTGAGTTCACAGGTACTCTTTGGACCAACATCTTAAACTGCACCCAGAACCAAACCAAAAAAAGACTAGTAGCTGGTGCAGCTTCCACTGCATGGATATTCCATGGTAGTAGCCAGTTTGTCACTTTAACAAATGGCAATGGCAATAGCAATAGCATTTAGGTTAATATATTGTTTCATAGTGCTTTACAGCAGTCTCTGAGCAGTTTACAGAGCATATTGCCCCAACAATCTGGATCCCCATTTTACTGACCTTGGAAAAATGGAAGCCTGAGTTAACCTTGAGCCAGTCAAGATTGAATTCTTGGCAGTGGACAGTGTCAGCCTGCAATACTGCATTCTAACCACTGCATCACCATGGCTCCTTATTTTTCACAACATGAGGTTCCTGGATGTTCTTGGAGGGCAGATCTTGCCGAGCACAAGATTATATATATTACTAACTTGGTTCTAGCCTATGTTAACTTTTTCTTTTGACCTTTCCTTGATTGATTATATGCCATCAAATCAGTATCGATTCTCTAGGATGATCTTCAGGTCTTTCAACAGTGTACCCATCTCTATTGCCACTGAGTCCATCCACCTTCTGGCTGGTTCTCCAGCGTTATAAAAAGATATTTCCTGCTCAGCTACCTCCTTATATGTATCCTATTTAGTTCAGCCCTTGGTGATTCATTGTTGCTCTACTGATTTTGCTCAACTCATTCCTTGACTGTAGCATGGGGAATTAGCAAGTTATGGAAAAAGAAATTCATTCTCATAAAATAACTTTAGGATGCCATAAATTTAGAAAGAAGCCTATAATTTTGCATATAATCTTTTTTATCATGATTTTAATTCATAGCTTTGTCTGTCAAATGAACTGACAGCATCAGTATCAGTACTGCATTCTTTTGTCCAATAGAAGTAAAAATAGAGGAATTCGTCCTCTGCCCTCCAAAAAGATATGGTGAAAACAATATAAAAGTTTGTACCTCAGGATGTAGGAGAATTAATGTATGTATTTCTCTGCTGTGGGAGTTTAAGTATAGTAAATCATTAAATACAATATTAAAGATGGACATTGGATGATCACAGCTAGAATGTAATTTTCTCTCTGGTACCAAGTGATGATTATGCATTAATATAGTTAAATAGCTGTTTATCTTTTCTGAGTAAATTTATGAATTAATCTTTGCTTCATGAAGGCAAAGGACTTGCTTTTAACTGATCTGGAAATATTTCACCTGAGTGCTTTGCAAATTTATTCCTATTAGAAGATTTAGCAATGCCCCCCCCCCCGCCAAAAGCCCCCTTTTAACTACTACCTTCATTGAAAAATCTGAAAAAGTGCTTCATCCAAAATGACTGCTCCAAATGGCAAATTGCTCTCATAAAACATGGATGGACCACATGCTTAATAACGGAGATGTCCTGTCTAGAAAGAGGCAATATTCTATTGGTCAGGTAAATTCCATAAGCAAGTGTAGGATAACTAATAGAGGTCTATTTGACTAAGTTTCCTCTCAGCAGCTTTGTCTTCTTCTAGATATCTAGTGCTTCTACAGCACCTCATCATGCCAGCTCCAAAGTATACCTGATATTCAATGCCAAGTGTTCACATTCTCAAACTAACTGAAGTTACGGACCTGAAGAATTAATCTGCTGCTTCTGAACCTTCACTCCCAATGGGCCATGATTCATGCCTTTTGACTACCCTTCATTCATTCATTCATTCTTTCTTTCTTTCTTTCTTTCTTTCTTTCTTTCTTTCTTTCTTTCTTTCTTTATTTATTTATTTATTTATTTATTTATTTATTTATTTATTTATTTATTTATTTATTTATTTATTAGATTTATAGGCCGCCCAACTCCCTAGGGACTCTGGGTGGCTTAACAACATATCCAGGAGTATAAAATGTAAAAAAAAAACAGTAAAATCATAAAACCCATATTAAAAACTCATACATACCTCTCTCATAATGTTGTTCTATGATGCATGGCAGAATGTGTTGTATCACTGATATTCAGTGATTCTTCACCAACATTCTTTTTATATAGAATATTTTTCTTCTTGGGGAAGAAATGTCGAGTGACATGCAGTTTTGATAGCTGTTTGATATCCATTTTTCTCTGTGAAGAAAATTCCTAGGAAGGTCTAACTAGATTTCTTCCAGTGGGATTTTAAATTAGAGTTGCAATATTTTCCCAGCCAAGCTGTTATTCTAAAATTGTAGCTTTCCATTCTCAGAATTCTCAGCAATGATCTTGCCAGCCAAGGAAGTCTGAGAGTTGAGGTTCACATTTGTAGAAAGTACCAAATTGGGAAAAGCTGTTCTACATGATGAAGAAGCATATGTCTGAGTAGGAATGAAAGGTATCACCTCTTCATTACTGTAACCCATCTTTTTGCTTACTAATCAGAAAGTAGCAAGTATAGTATTGCTCTGAAAATACTTTATAGGTACAGAAGAGGATTAGAAAACTGGAGTTATGACATTATTCACATTGACTTTGGAGAATAACAAATGGCAGGGTCCATTGATTGATTGATTGATTGATTGATTGATTGATTGATTGATTGATTGATTGATTGATTGACTGACTGACTGACTGATTGACTGATTGACTGATTGACTGATTGATTGATTTGCTCAGATTTTGGAGACCAACTTTGTTGAAGAGTTGTTATACCATCCTCTCATTTCTCTCAACTTTATTAAATGTTGCTTTGTCCCTATTGGTTTTCTGGTTTCCTTGGATTCTTATACATTTTTATTTGAATCATGCACAAAAGCTCTTTCAAAATTATCCACACATTTGTGGCAAAGAAAGTGGGTGAATGAGTTTTATGCAGTCCTCCAGAGAAAGGAAGAATTCCCCAATACTTCCTGAAGTACATTGTTACCAGTGATAATGCAACTTGGGGGGAAATGAGAGGATTGTCCGCCTTATGCCTCTTCTTAGAATGTAATTGAAGTGCATGAAGCCATAGACATTGCAGATTGATAGAGAGAAGAATATACCATGAAAGGGAAGTCATTAACACATTTGGCATGCCCGGCTCCTATCCAAACTGGTGCAAAAGTCATAAGAATGTCTCCAAACTTCTCTTTTGAAAGAATTTCTAAAATTCTCTTTGATATAATTGAATGAGAACTGCTGGAGAAAAAAAATGTAGGAGATTTTATCTATGCTGAAGTTTACCTGATATGAACTGCAAAAGTTAAATTGTGTGAGGTACTAAATAAATATCTCATTTAATGTATTATACATCCTATTTATGGATTTAGTTTAGACATTTTAGGGAACATGCAACCGTCTTGGTAGGCTTCTGAATAAAGATCAGTACTAAGGAGATCCCTCTTTAAAAAGAAATGACAATGATTTAAACTACAAACAGTCAAATGCACAGAGACAACTTCACAGACGGTCCTCAGTTGTTGACATAATAAACAAAGGGAAATGAGATTTTTTTTAAAAAAAAAGTCAATATGTGAGATAAGTTTTTTTCTTTCTATGACCCTGTAATCCCTTTATTTGGAGTGGAGTCAGGGCTGAGAGTTTACTGGTCCGATGCCCTTCCTGACGCCTACACAGAATTCACAGCAGATATTTTCTCCTTGCTCATTGATAGAGAAACATCTGCCACTGCCTAGGATTGAGCTCTCAACCTTCCAAATGGAAGGTGAGTATCTTCACCTCTAGGCCACTGCACTGCTCCCTCTAGGGCTAGGCCACCATGCGGTTCATAGACCTATAAGGGTACAGAGACTAAAAAACAATACATTTTTTGTATTTTAACCAAAATATATTTTTTAATGTTAACCAACATTGTTTTAATTCATTGTTAAAAAGAAGGTTACTTTTCTGAAACAGCTATAAAATATAAAATATCTATGAGAATTGGCAATTAAAAATTCTTCTGTCTGACCTGTCCAATATAAATTAAAGTTTAGATTGAGGAGTTCTTATTTCTACATGAATATTTTATTAATTAAATTTGTTTTCTATGCTCCAACTGCTGCTCATAATTCGTCATCACCAGAGGTGGGATTCTACCGGTTCTAACAGGTTCTCTAGAACCGGTTGTTAACTTTCTAAGCAGTTCGGAGAACTAGTTGTTAGAAGAAATCTCCTTTACAGGGTTAATCCTGTAAGGAATTACAACATTCTGGTGTTGTTTCTATAGCCTAATCTTTATTAGTGGTCAGATCATTTCCTTCTGAGGTTGGATTTCATGGCACCACTCCTCCACCGCAAGGAGGCGGGGCCGATTAAGTGGTTCCGCCCCAGGCGCCTAATGGAATCTGAAGGATTTCAGAGGGAACTTGGGGAAATACCTGACTCCCTGGTACACGATTGGTACACGATTCATCTGAGGCCCTAGTGGCTGCTTGGAATCAGGCGGCAACGGGGGCCTTAGATCGGATTGCGCCTTTGCGGCCTCTCCGTGGCAGCGGATCCCGGTGGGCCCCTTGGTTTACTGAGGAGCTCCGGGAGATGAAGCGCCAAAAGAGACGCCTAGAGCGACGATGGAGAGCCAGTAAAGCTGAGTCTGACCGGACACTTTTAAGAACTTACATTAAGTCTTACTTAGTGGCGATAAAGGCAGCAAAATGCGCGTATTTTTCCGCTCTTATTGCGTCCGCCGACTCCCGCCCAGCCGCCCTGTTTAGGGTGACTCGCTCCCTCCTAGCCAAGGAGGGAGCTGAAGATCCCTTGCAGGGCAGAGCTGAGGAATTTTCTCAGTTTCTGGCGGATAAAGTCGTTCAGATTCGGACAGACCTGGACTCCATTTGGACAGGGCAAGCCGAGATGACAGAGGTGAGTCTTAGTCCTGTTATATGGGACGAGTTTGAACCGGTCACTCCTGAGGATGTGGACAAGGCCATAGGAGCGATGAGCGCCTCTACCTGTTTATTGGACCCGTGCCCCTCCTGGCTGGTCTCTGCCAGCAGGGAGGTGACACGCGGCTGGCTCCAGGCGGTTGTGATCGCTTCTTTGAGAGAGGGATCCATCCCACAGCCTTTAAAAGCTGCGGTGGTGAGGCCCCTCCTCAAGAAGCCTTCCCTGGACCCAGCGGATTTAAAGAACTTCCGTCCAGTCTCCAACTTACCCTTTTTGGGTAAAGTTGTTGAGAAGGTGGTGTCGCTCCAACTCCTGCGGCTATTGGAGGATACTGATTATCTGGATCCCTTTCAATCGGGTTTCAGGCGCGGCTACAGTACGGAGACTGCTTTGGTCACGCTGATGGATGATCTCTGGCGAGCCCGGGATGGGGGTCACTCCTCCATCCTGGTGCTACTTGACCTCTCAGCGGCTTTCGATACCATTGACCATGGTATCCTTCTGCGTCGTCTTGGGGAGATGGGAGTGGGAGGCACTGTTTTACGGTGGTTCTCCTCCTACCTCTCTGACAGGACGCAGTCGGTGTTGACAGGAGGACAGAGGTCGGCCCCTAGGCCCCTGGTTTGCGGGGTGCCACAGGGCTCGGTCCTCTCGCCCATCCTGTTTAACATTTACATGAAACCGCTGGGTGAGATCATCCGACGACATGGGGTGATGTATCAGCAGTATGCTGACGATACCCAGTTGTACATCTCCACCCCGTGTCAGTTCAGTGAAGCAGTTGATGTAATGTGCTGCTGCCTGGACGATGTGAGGGTCTGGATGGGAGTGAACAGACTCAGGCTCAACCCAGACAAGACTGAGTGGCTCTGGATATTGCCTCCCAAGGACTATGTCGACTGTCCCTCCTTGGTTCTCGGGGGAGAAAAATGGACTCCCTCAGAACAGGTTCGCAATTTGGGTGTCCTCCTAGATCCACAGCTAAAATTGGAGCAACATCTTTCAGCTGTGGCTAGGGGGACCTTTGCACAAATCCGTCTTGTGCACCAATTGCGACCTTACTTGGAGAGGGAGGCCTTGCTCACAGTCACTCATGCCCTTGTCACCTCACGGCTAGACTACTGTAACGCGCTCTACATGGGGCTACCCTCGAAGAGCATCCGGAGACTCCAACTGGTACAGAATGCAGCTGCGCGAGCGGTAGTGGGTGTGCCGAGATACACCCACGTAACACCTATCCTTCGCCAGCTGCATTGGCTACCAATTAGTCTCCGGTCGCAATTCAAGGTGTTGGTCGTTACCTTTAAAGCCCTACATGGCTCAGGGCCAGGTTACCTGCGGGACCGCATCCTATCACATACCTCCCTAAGACCGGTTAGGTCCCACAGAGAGGGCCTCCTCCGGGTCCCGTCGGCTAAACAATGTCGATTGGCGGGGCCGCGGGGGAGGGCCTTCTCTGTGGGAGCCCCATCCCTCTGGAACCAACTACCACCGGAGATCCGGACCATCCCCACCCTGCTGGCCTTCCGTAAAGCCTTAAAAACATGGCTCTTCCGGCAGATGGGGTGAATAGGACAATCAGATTCCCCCTGAATGTTGCGCTTACAATGTCTTCTTTTTAATTATATTTTTAATGTAAACTTATGACTATTGTTTTTAAATGTACGCTTCTTATTCATGCTGTACGCCGCCCTGAGTCCCACGGGATTGGGCGGCCTATAAGAGCGTCTAAATAAATAAATAAATATTGCCCTGCTTACAGAAACTGCTTCTCCATTAACCCTTATTACATTCTTGGCAGTACACCTAGACTTACTGTCTCCTGATTTTTTTTTCTTTGCTGGTACTTTTTTTTTTCTTTGCTTGACTTTCTTAAAGGGGAAGGGTTGTTTAAAGCTTTTTACACTGCTGTTGGGAGGAAATACTCCCCTGTTGGAGTTCTTCCAGCACAGAGCTGCCAGAAAGAAGCTTTTAATGACAAGGAACCAAGATGAGTGACATTCGGCAAGGCTTCTTGGCTAGCTAGAAAGATTGACATTCAAACATAAGTTTACATACCCTGACTTTTGGTCTAAAACTGGTTTTTGGTGAAGTTTAATTCTATGCTTGGTGATGTTTAATCCTGTGTTTATTGATGGGATAATTTTCCCTATTCAGCTTTGTTTGGAAGGAAAAATGTTAATCTCTGTTCCTGAAAAGAAGCAGCTTCAGAAATCTGGCTAGTTCCTGTGTCTATTTGTTCTGGTAATTGGTTTAACAAGCAACAGCTATTGTGTTTGCTCCTTTGCTTCATTCTAGTAAGGCTTATTCTAAAGTGCTTTTTTTAACTGGGGAGGGGATCTTCCTTCACTGCTTTAGTGGTTCTTGGCACTGTCCTTTTGGGGTGTACTTCCAACAGGCAAGATGCAAGCTTGGCACTGATTTTTACTGCCTTTCTGGGGATCATGTGATCTTTCCTTAAATCTGGATGATTTCCTTAGGATATCTTATGAGGTGAGTGAGACCAGCTGGTATCTTTAAGTGGTACAAATGGATCTAAAGATTGCTTCTCCTGGGTGTGCTTTTTCTGGAGAGCTTAAATGACCTCTCTGCTAAAGGGTTTCACTTTATGAGCAAGAGTTGGCTGCTGATAGTTATCATTGCATTTTAACTATTTTAATTCTTCAAGGTGCTCTGGCACCCTGCCTGATTTGTAACTCTACCTTGCAGGTATTTCTAATCTAATGATTTGTATTTGGCGCATCTTTTTGCAAGCAAAGAAGCTTTTAGTATTTTTGTACAGGTAATCCTTGACTTACAACAGTTCATTTAGTGACCATTCAAAGTTACAATGGCACTGAAAAAAGTGACTTATGACCGTTTTTTACACTTGCAGCATCCCCACGGTCACCAGAGGCCAGGTGAGGAGAAGTGCCCCTCGACATGAGTGATGTCGAGTTGGCCATGCCCACCCAGTCACATGACCACCTGGCCACGCTGGATGCATATAGGGACTACTCAGAAGGCTGAAAAAGTTATTTTTGACTGGTCCTTGCACTTACGACTGCCCTCACATTTTACGTTTTGCGCCCTATCTCGTCAGATGAAGAGAAGCAGTGCAGTTGTGAAATGAGTGACACGGTTGTTAAGAATGCTGCAACAGGCATAAATGTGAGGATGGTCGTAAGTGTGAGGACCAGTTTTAAGTGTGAGGACCAGTCATAATTCACTTTTCCAGCCCCCTGAGTACTCCCTATGCACATAGCCATGCCCACCCGGTCACATGACCAGCTAGCATGCCCACCCAGTCACATGACCACCAAGCCACACCCCCAAATAAGCCACACCCATAGAACCAGTTGTTAAAAAATTTGAATCTCACTACAGGTCATCATAGATATTTCTCATTTTGGCTATTGAAGTTACTCATTCTTAATTTTTTTAGTATTTATCTTCATTAATTCAAGTTGAATTAGAACTTCAACATTTCAATTCTCTTGTAAAATATTCTGCATTTATTAAATTATTTTATTGTTCTTGGTGAATATACACACACAGACACACACACACACAGAGACACACACAGTGTGCGTGTGTGTATATAAATAAATAAATAAATAAATAAATAAATAAATAAATAAATAAAGATAGATAGATAGATAGATAGATAGATAGATAGATAGATAGATAGATAGATAGATAGATAGATAGATAGATAGATGATAGATAGACAGATAGATGATAGATAGATAGATAGATAGATAGATAGATAGATGATAGATAGATAGATAGATAGATAGATAGATAGATAGATAGATAGATAGATAGATAGATAGATAGATAGATGGATGTATAGAAGAAACGATAGACATAACGATCTCCAGAACTTTCATATAAACTTTTTTAAAAAAAGTTCCGGAGATCGTGATGTCTATCATTTCTTCTATAACTACACCTGGAACTTGCATTTTTAGGACAATTTTTAATTTGTGTGTGTGTGTGTATTTCAGTAATATGATTGGTCTTATGTATTTATTAAAATTTATTGAGAGACTGAATGACTTTAACATTTAAAACACACTAAAAAATCTGGAAAATGTAAATCAATAGCAGAGTAAGCACATACACATTTGCTTAAGTATATAATTTAATGGAGCTTATAAATATATGTTCCCAATGGCTATAAAGTTTGATTATGTTGCAACTGGAACAAGAATTTGCACTAAAAAATTCCAGGTCCCAAGTAGTCATTGCTAACATATTTATATAAGTACAAAGGTTAAATAACAGCAAGAGGAAAAGTTCTAAAAAATAGTGAAATTCTTTTCAAGTACAGTTAAGATGTGGCATAATAGCTTTTTGAAAAGGTCAATGTGTCTTTAAAAGTTTAATATCAGTATATGAGGAAACACAGTCCATAGTGCAAAGCAGTAATGTGCAATATTGAAAAGCAAAATCAATTAGATCTATTAACACAGGTAATTAGATGAGCATACATCGAGTTATGGTGTTTCTGGAAAGGAATCAATGAGTGGTTTATGAGATAACACAAAATTTGCATTAAGTAAATATATGCCAAGGCAATACTTTTTCAATATGAATGACTGGAATAAGCTTTATAAATATCCAGCTCATGGCTATTGATCCAAGTAGGTTGAATTCAGGAACCATCAGCCATCCTTTGAGGATATCAAGCACTTTATTTATTTATTTACATATGCTGCACATGTCACTAACAAGCGATTCTGGGTGGCTTACACTGTCATAAAATAAAAATATAAAACAATTATATTAACATTAACAAAGTATAAACATTAAGTATTAAAACTTAAGTATTAAAACTTAAAGCATTAAAATTAATAACAAATTAGATAAAAAGACCAATACATAAACTACTAACCACATGCAGAATAGGTCGCCCTTTCATAGGGGCCCCTAGCCAGTTAACAGAGTGTGATTTTGAGGAAGCTGGGGCGGACCTTACCTTGAAAGCCATGAAGTTCCAGAGAATGGGAGCCATGGCAGGGGGTGGAGGGGTCTTCTCCTGGACCCCTCCACCCAAGCCAGGAAACTCATGTGCAAAATCCTAGAAAGCCCCTGCCATTCACCACAGAGAATATATATTTGGCTGGATGAGTAGCCTGAGTAGCCGTCACTATTTTAAATGTCTTATCAATACACTCTCCAGTAGCACCGGTTCAGAATTTCAAGTAGTCCAAAGCTAAGAAATAGGAAATTGAGAGACATTGGAGTAAGTAGAGGTAGCAAAGAAAGCAAATGATTAGTTCCTTCTGTTTGGACACTGTGGAAACAGTAAGGAAATCAGTGCTGGCAATCATTAGAAGGGAAAATCTCTTTCCCAAAGACTAGAGGGGAAAGTAAATGAAACTTGAAAAATGTCTGACAAAAGAAAAGAAAAAATAGAATTGTGGCTGTACCAGAGGTGGGTTCTTGCCGGTTTGGACCGGTTATATAGAACCATTAGTAAGTTGGCGGTCTGGGTTGCTGGAACCGGCAGCAACCCAGGCCTGCCACACCCCCAAGCCGGTTTTCTTGTTTCATCTTGTTTTTTGCTTCTGCACATGCGCAGAAGCTTTTTTTAAAGTACTGCGCATGCGCAAAGTGTCATTTTCGGGAAGGGACGCGCAAAACGTGCACTTCCATCACAATGCGAACCGGTGGGAAAGGTAAGTAGAACCCACCCCTGGGCTGTACATAGATGTATACGAATATATAGAGAAACACAAAGATTGAAAATGCAACAGCCTTGAGGCCTGGCTACAATGTGTAGGAGTGAGATAGCCTAATAAGAGGCAAACTGAAAAGATAGATTAAGTAGTAAAGCAAACAAAGCATTCAGGGGAGAAGAACTACTTATTTGTAAACAAAGGGTAAAGAGGAAAACACATTTTTCCTTTAAAGTTTTGCCCACTTGGGAATGCATTTCCTGAAAGTAACAAGGGAGAAAGAAGGAGTTTGGGAGAGTGCAATGAAAAAAAAATGGTTATAGTTGCTCAGCCAATGGAGATAGAAAGCATCAGTCATGGAAATGGGGTCAAGTAGTTAAATGATAATATATGTACTGCAATGCCATAATGCAATTCCTTACTTTTTTTCTACTTGCCTTCTTTATTGCTTACAAGTGTGTAAGGACTGTAACTTGTATAATGACAACAGAATAAGGGACATTTGGGTTGGTTAAATATATATTGTACTTTTAAAAAGTACTGTACCTTTAAGAAGCCTGCATGGTCTGTTGGGTATCAACTTCTAGCTATGAGTATGTTTTCCCTACAAGGAGCTTCATCCCACTGAAGAACAGCCTACTGTTTAAAGAAGGCATATACTTTACACCAGGGGTGTCAAACTCGCATCATCACGTGATGTATCAGGACTTTTTCCCCCTTTGCTAAACCAGGCGTGGGCGTAGCCAGCGTGTGACACATCCAGCCCACGGGCCGCAAGTTTGACAGCCCTGCTTTACACCATTCTTTCATGTTATATTTGTCTTTCATCAAAGAAGGGGTTTAATAGAGACTGGAATGGTCTATGAGGCTACGAATTCTATGAAACAAATTTAATGTCACTGTGCAGGTAAAAGTATGTGGTTACCATTCAGGCAAACATATGTTTATTCTAAATGGTTGAATTTGAATTGATAAAAGCTGTACTTGTAGGCCATCTGGGAAGCCAGTGATCATGAATACATGATGGTTGCTAAGTCCCCGATTTGCAATCATGTTTGCATGAAGATGTTATGATGGTCGTAAGGGCAAAGACCAGTCATAAGTCACTTTTTTCAGCACCATTGTAACTTCTAATGTTTGCTGAACAAATGGGGGTAAGTTGAGGACTACCTGTTCACACCTGCTTTTTTGAGTACCATCCAACGTGCACTCTATAGTCAACTGAGGAGAGTCTGCTTAAGCCACTACTAATGTATCATAGTCCTAAAATGTCCGTCCTCACAAATATCAGAAGAACAAGGAAGAAATGGTTCAAGCATCAGATCCTATGCTTCCAGACCCAAAGAATTACCCCAGTTGTCTCTGTCCTGGATTTAATAGATTCGGAATCTGTGGCAACCAAAGCTTCCCAAATCTGATTCAGGTTTTTTTATGAGTCTTGATTCTTTTCTTCTCTACTCTTCTTGACTCTCAATCTTGTCAGTTTATCTTTGTGTACTGAACCTACCTTTAATTTAGGATTAGACGGTAAGCCTTACAACATAGAAATAAATTGCTGTTCATAGGACCAGGTTCAGAGATGGGTTTCTCCCGGTTCGCACTGGTTCTATAGAACTGGTAGTAAACTGGTGGTGACACCACAGAGCCAGTTCTGTCAGTGCGGGTCCGTGGACGCTGCCATCTTTTTTTGGGAATTTTTTTGGGTGGGGGAATTTTTTTTGAATTGTTTTCTGGTTTTTGCTTCTGCGCATGCACAGAAGCCAAGTTTTTGGCATTGCACATGCATGCCCGCGCCTGCACGGCCACCCAGCGCACAATGCATGTGCAGCCATGTGGCGCAGGAGGAAGCAAACCAGTGGCGAGGTAAGCTAGAACTCACCCCTGACCAGGTTATCCTGGTAGGTTGACAGAAAGCAATGGTTGGGTGGAAACCTTCGATTTATGGAAAAAGCTTAAAGTATAGCTGTTCCCACAAAGTATTATTTTAAATAGCAATCTTCATTGAACTTAATATGGTTTCTTTCTGAATTGCAATTTCAGTAATGTTATAGAAAATTATTGTTACCATCATCATCAATCGACATAATCTAGCTGTAGCTGGAGGATTAAAAGTGAGTTAATAGCAAAATTAATTCACTCTTTAAGTTACTAAACTACACTATGATAGGAGTATTTAACTGCAAAACTAAGGCATAGTTTCACTCCTCCTTTTCATAGAGAATATTATCCATTCCTCTCTATAGGCACTATATCATGACTACAAGTTGATGTAACAACCAATGCAGGCTTTCTTGGGAAATGCAGTTATGGTGTTCATTGCAAAATTACCAGCAATTGTTATTTGGGAAGTTTTGAACATGTAGTTTGGGTGTGGAATAAAGCTGGAATATTGTCTGGGTAGAATTAACTTTAGAGATTGATTTTCGATTGAGTAAAATGGAAGCTAATTACAACCAAGAAACATTTTCAAGAAAATCCCGCATTTTCCACTCAGTAGAATAAACTCAAGATGTGCCAATGATCTTCCAGATACATGTTGTCAAAGATAGAAGGGAGGCATAGCAATGCTTTTTTCTTTCTTTCCATATTTCAAGCTCAATCAACTATATATTTATTATCTGTGTCTATCTATCTATCTATCTATCTATCTATCTATCTATCTATCTATCTATCTATCTATCATCTATCTATCTATCTATCTATCTATCTATCTATCTATCTATCTATCTATCTATCTATCTATCTATCTATCATCTATCTATCCAATGTATAGAGCTGCCCACCACACAAGCAAGTGCAGAATTACCATTTATCGTAGTTGTTATATTTACAGTTTCCGCCTTAAGGATTATCATAAAAAGATTAAAATGCCATATCCATGCTAATAATCAGAATTGCAATGCTTTATATAATATTTTGGGTAGAAATTCCTTACATGAAAGTTGCTATCCAATTCAGTATGCTTAAATGAGCAAATTAAGCCACAAAACATACCAAAAGCATTGCTCGGAATGATTAGAATTTGCTACAAACTTTAATAAGGATTACATATAACCCATGCCATTTGAATAACATACCCTTAAGCAAATAATTTCTAAGACACTATGAGATAGTTTGGATTCAGCTCCAAAGTTTATAAACATGACTCATACAATGAAGACCTATAAATTCTTTCTTTGTTGTCATGTATATTCACAAAATGAATTTCAACTGAAGCTGCAAACCCGTGTAAAAATAAGCATAAGGCAAAATCCAATCTTTGGTGCATATTGTATGGGATATTCTGTTCCTCAAGCTAAAGCATGCATTAATTTAATTTCAATTTAGGCACCTGCTTATTCATCTTGGCAAATTATAGCTCCTGGTGGTATTGTCTTGCTGCCTTATACACTTTAATATCTTAATTTTTTTATTGCTTATACATTTTGTACACTGCCTGAAGATGCATAAGGTGACAGGTATTATGGAAGTGTTTTAAATAGCTGTATCATAGGGGAAATGAATTAGCAAATTAAATGAGAAATAAATAATGGAGACCTGCATTCAGCCATAGGGAGAAGTTCTGCGCATCTTTAAAAAATTCCATCTATACTCTGGGACTATCTACTCCCACTTCTATATAGTTCTAGTTTCACATTTTCTTTTTAACTCTTTCAAAATGTATATTTAAATACATTTTTCCAAGATACATATTTACATCTGCTTCTCAAAAATGCATATTTGTAGGATTTGCTTATGGAACACCCTACTCCCCCTCCCCTCCCACCCCCCATGATTTCCAAAGCCCTGACTTTTCAGGTTTGAAAAGCATGAAAGACCTGATTCTAGTGTTGAGCATTGGATTTCGATATTGGCTGAACCTGTTTACTTATGGCAATTACTGATTGATTAATTTTGCTCTGTGAGGATTTGTTCGTTTGCTTGCTTTTAATGGTTTTTACAGTATTGCATGTTAGCTACACAGAGTTGCATGTTGGTGGTAATGGCGGGAGGGAGGGAGGGAGGAGGGAGGGAGGAAGGGGAGGAAGGAAGGAAGGAAGGAAGGAAGGAAGGAAGGAAGGAAGGAAGGATGGAAGGAAGGAAGGCTCTCAGAAGAAACTTTTTAATATGAAATGCTATGTCACAATAAACTCTTATTAATGGAAAGCATTCAAACAGACTTAATTAGAGTCTATATTTTGTGCCCTGAGCTCCTTAAAAGATGGGAAGGTCAAATGCATTAATTAAAATTAATCATCTAAACAGCAACAAAAAAAACACACCCAGTTTTGACTATCTGAGAAAAAGAGAAGCAACTTGGTAGACTATGAGAAAACAATCCCACAAAGTCCTACATTTCTAGAATTCATCAAGCACCATAATTAAACAAGAAAAAAAATAGGAAGAACAATGTTTTTTAAACAGTGTTTAAGCTATGTTTACAACAGCTTACGCTTACATGGAATATTGAAGAACTCAGCAGACTATGGCCTGTTAAATACAGAAATGGGACTCCCTTGTCCCTTAAGCTCTTCTGAAGTGTTTTGGCCTGAAAGAAATGAAATTTGTCTCCTTTATAAGCACAAATTATTTGGTAAGTGATAAACAGCATGCAACTTTAGCAGACTCAACAATCACATTTGAATTTGAGGTATATACTGGGGGCAGATGCCATTTTCTAAGAGTAGGTGAGTGGAAGTCAAATAATGGGCAGGTAAGAGCTGAGATGGCGCAGCGGTTAGAGGCAGGTACTGCAGGCCACTTTAGCTGACACTGATCCGCAGGTCAGCGGTTCAAATCTCACCGGCTCAAGGTTGACTCAGCCTTCCATCCTTCCGAGGTAGGTAAAATGAGGACCCAGATTGTTGGGGGCAATATAAATATACATTGCTTACTGGTGTAAACCGCTTAGAGAGTGCTTGCACTGTGAGGTGGTATATAAATCTCACAAAATAAATAAAATAAATAAATACGGGCCAAAACCTACATTTGAGTCAGTTTAAATATACATTTAATGAAAATTAAATTAAAGTGAAATGCAGACTGCCTTTACAGAGGTCCTACTTACTGAGAGTGACCTCCTATGCAAAGCCAAGTGAAAGGTCCTTTTCTCCCATGCTGTGGAATGCCTTGCTTCCTGAAATACTTTAATCATTCTTCTAAATTGGAGTCACTTAACGCCAGGCTATTCCACTGATCATTCAGGTCCCAATAGCAGGTAGCGTATTTAAGTTGCATGTGCTAAGACTTTTTTTTGCAAATATTTTTAAATAAAAATATTATAAACCTCCTTGAGCCCTATGAAAGTAGATGGCATATAAATTTTGCAATAAACAAGTACATATATTTCCAATTCTTATTACATTTTCTTTTAATTACATTAAACATCACAATATGGCAGCAATATCTACAGATAAAGAATAAAAGATAAAGAATAAAGATAAAGATGCTGGTTCCTCAAATTCTCCAACTTTCTACTGGGCAAAGCACAATCAACAATTTAAGATAAAGTGTTTACATGGCCTAGTTAAATCAAGGTCACTAGTTATTTAAATATATACTTTCCTGTTTTGGCAGTATATTCCCACTTCATGGCATATAAAGAAATATAATAATGATTACTGTAGATATAAGGCATAAAATATAGTTAAATTTTTAATTCACACATACATAAACAATTTTCAAAGTTATTTGTTTCCACATAGTGAGAAACATTTTAATTTCTTAAAATCTTTGGTCAGGTGATGGTTAAAAAGCAGAATTTGTATTTCTATGTGCTTTCTCTTAGAAGGGAAAAGAACCTCTAGTTGGCTACCATTATACCACTGGAGTTTTCTGGGTCAAATGGACCATATCTCATAGTACTAAAAACCAATAGAGGTGAATAGAGAATGAGTCTCGGTAGATCCAAAATCTGGAGATCATTTTCAAAAAGAGGTAGGAAAAGCTCTTAGCAAACTACAGAGCCCACAAAGTTGGTCTGCTGGTGGTCCCGTCAGCCAAACAATGTCGGCTGGCGGGCCCACGAACAAAGGCCTTCTCTGTGGCAGCACCGGCTCTCTGGAATACACTACCCCCTGAGATCCGCATTATTCCCACCCTGCCAGCCTTCAGAAAAGCAGTAAAAACATGGCTTTGTCAACAAGCCTGGGGCCAATGATTTTAATATAACATCGATCACTCTTGGCCCCATGAATGATTTATTGTATGGGTTTTTAAATTGTGGTTTTTAATGTTTTTAAATGTTTTAATATCTATTGTTTTTAATGCTTTTTATATTTGTTGTTGCATGCGAATTTTTACTGTTGTGAGCCGCCCAGAGTCTCTGTGGAGTGGGCGGCATACAAATGCAACTAATAAATGCAACTAATAAATAAATACAGACGTGTCAATTTGACATCAATACTGAGTGACATACCATTGGTTGAATAACCACAAAAGGGTGTTCATTAATGATTCTACTTTTAAGTTGGAGAGAAACATTTAATAAAGTGCCAGATGGTTCTGTTCTAAGCCCTGTGCTATTTCAATTATTTGGATGAAGAAGTTAATGAAACATTTTTAAAGCTTGCACATGATACCAAGGATACTGGGAGAAGTGGCCAGTATTTTAGATGAAAGAGACAAGACAGAAGAGTCAAAATGATCTAGACAATTTGAACAGTGAGCTGAAATGAATCAGATAAAATTCAGTAAAGAGAAATATTAAATTCTGCACATGGGTAGGAAAAATGCAAGTTACAAGTATAAAATGTGGAGTTCTCATTTGGCAGTAGGTACATGTGCAAGGGATGGGGGTGCCCTTATAAATGCGAGCCAATAGTGTTATATAGCTGCTACGCTAGACTGCCCTTGACAGAACCCTTTTGATATATTGTACCCAGTTCTGGGCATTATAGTTAAAAAGAACAGCAACGGAGTGGAGCAATTTCTGGAAGATACAAGGAACAGTTTAGCAGCTAACTCCTTCGACCGAGCCCTTTAGTTTTAATAGACAGTTTTCCTTTTCTTTAGTTTAAAAGCAGGGCGAGAATTGTGCAGTCAAGATACAGGTACAGGTACAGGTACAGGTACAGGTACAGGTACAGAGATGGAGAATAGAAATAGAGATATAATTGTGTATTCTGTCTATGGAGATTCTCAGTCATCCAGGTCATGGTTATCCCAAAGTTGCTTTTTCAAAAGCAATTGGTCTTTCTTATTTGTCCTTGAAGACCTTTTGCAAAAAAATTTAAAATTATGAAAGTAAAATCAAATAGATGAGGTTAAAATACTAGCATAACAAAGACAAAATAATGTAAAAAAGTGATCAACATTGCTATGATGATGCATTGATGATCTGTGCAAGTGTAAAATCTAAAATATGGATTAAAATATATAACATCTGAAAGAAAGATATGTCTAAAAGAAAGCATGTGTTTAAAGTGATAAATAAAACAGAAGTGATTATTTCTATAACCAGTTATGCCTTATTTTCATTACAGCAATATTAAATTTGCACCGGTAATAAATGGATTCAAATCTTCTAGAACAGTGGTTCCCAACCTTTTTGTGATCGAGTACCACTTGGAGGTCCCGTACAGTCGCCGCGTACCACCTGGTTCCAGAGAAACTAAATTCGATCAGATATCACTTTATTTCCATAATTGTACCGTTCCTTTTTTGGCCCTGCGCATCCAGCAACTGGATTCTCGGGCCGCTGGGACCAGGTGGGTGGCGTGTGGCAACAGTTGTGTTAGGCAGGAAACATTTTTGTGAAGTAAAAAATAACTAACTAAAAATCGTTCATGACCCCGAAAGTGTTCGCGTACCACCTGGAAGGCCCTCGCGTACCACTAGTGGTACACGTACCACAGGTTGGGAACCACTGTTCTAGAAGATGGTTCCACAGAAATTGTTTGGAAATTTACATATTAGGAGAAGCATATAAGCAGACCTGATATCCCTGTTTACAATGTTGTAATATATGAAAAACAGTTTTGAACTTCTTGCCATCACATGAAGTTCATTAAACAAGTTATGCTTATTTAATGGTGTTTTGGAGTAGCTACCTTGCAGATGGTAAGAAGTTATGCCTGGCATTAACAAAAAAATAGTATTATCAGCTTGGGAAAAATTACATTTTATAGATATCTTGCTGGTTCCCAAATGCCATTATTTATTCAAATTTCTGCCATGTTGGGGAACCTTATTAACTTCTGTATGAAATTCCAAGCTCCTTATTCTTTGAGTAAGCAGTTATTTGGCTTGGTCATACCCTAAAGAAATTAGGAATGGTACAGAGAGACCATAAACCAACTGATCTGCTCTACACTCCATTTCCAGAGAGAAGAAAAACTGTCTATTAGAACTAAAGGGCTCGGTCCAACTGGGAAGAATTAGATTTTCAGCCAGTAGTTTATCATCATCCTCCATTCCTGTCTCAAGCCTCAACTGGGTGTTTGCTGTTCCATTGGGCACAACAAATATTGATCTCAAAAGTTTTGTCAATAAGTGGCTCAGCTGTAGCAATTGTAACCAGTAAGGTTTTCTTAAGGCTTCCAGTTTTTCCTAGGTAGGAAGCAAAAGCACTTATAAGGCCAGCTTCAGCTGATTTTTAGATTTATTATTAGAGTTGGAAGGGACCTTGTAGGTCATCTAGTCCAACCCCCTGCTCAAGCAGGAGTTCCTACACCATTTGAGACAGATGGCAGTCCAGTCTCTCCTTGAAGGTCGCAATTGTTGGGGCTCTCACAACCTCCGCTGGCAAGCTGTTCCACTGGTTGATAGCTCTCACTGTCAGAAAGTTTCTCCTCACTTCCAGGTTGAATCTCTCCTTGGTCAGCTTCCATCCATTATTCCTTATTTGGCTTTCTGGTGCCATAGAGAACAGCCTGACCCCTTCCTCTCTGTGGCATCCCCTCAAGTATTGGAACACTGCTATCATGTTACCCCTGGTCCTTCTCTTTGCCAGACTGGCCAAGCTCAGTTCCTGCAACCACTCTTTGTATGTTTTATTTTCCAGACCCTTTATCATCCTGGTTGCTCTCTTCTGTACTTTCTCTAGAGTTTCAATGTCTTTTTTGTAGTGTGGTGACCAAAACTGGATGTAGAACTCTAGGTGTGGTCTGACCAAGGCTTTATAGAGTGGTACTAGTACCTCTCTGGTCCTTGATTGTATCCCTCTATTTATGATCCCTCTATTTATGATCTGACTCTATTTATGATAGAGTATCCCTCTATTTATGATCTGACATACCTCCTTAATGAGATTGACTGATTCCCATATCCTTGCTTTTTCAAGGCCAGATCAGGCAAGCCTGGTGGCACCTGGTAAAGTTTAAAATAATTATGGAATCTAGGTCAGACAGAACCAAATAGGGAACTAAGTTTTATTTTGTGAAAGACTCTGGTGGGAAATATTTGAGATGATGCTAAATATAAACTCATCTTGAATAGCTTCAGTGGGTTAATAGGCTGATTAAAAGATAACACAACAGAATCCATTTTCAGTTTGAAGCACTTGGAAGGCATTCAACAGCACATAAATCTATATGTCGGTGTTAGCAGTTAACAGTAAAGAAGTTGTCCTAGGGAAGTTTCAAATGGTGCCCTGGAATCCCAGCACGCAATACTGTTCAGGGAGATACAGAGAGCAATCTGTTGTGTCTGGAGTGAATGATTTAACTTGCAGAAAAATGATTTTTTTGGTAGAGGCTGTAGTAGGTTTGAATCCCCCCCCCACTCTTTACCTTGTCAGAGAGTAAGAATTTATTAATACAGACATTTGACTGTTGCACAGTTTTGTCAGTTTGATAAAGGGTAAATCGTTAAAATTAAACAGAGTGCACATCGGAATATGTAGCTTAGCAGAGTTTCTGCATAAACCTTAATGGAAGTGTAAGTGTAGCTTCATGATTTTGAATGAAAGCCTCAAAGTCTCTTTTTCAGCCATCTCAAGTCATATTTGATACCTGACAGTTGTTAAAATAATGAAATAACAGTTTACACTGTAAGAAGGGAGTAGGGCAGCAAATAAGAACAGCAAAATAAAGAAATAAAATAAAGAAGGCATTGCTTTGCCATAAACTGTGTTCAATTTTCTCCTGGGAGCCTCTCCATATTCTGATTTTGCATCTTATTTTTAAGCTTATTTTCATTTCCCTTGAGGTTAGCAGGTGAACCAGCAAGTTATACTGGAGACACACAGTGAGACACTGGGCGAGAATTAAGATTTTCATCTAGCTTTTCCCTGACAGATAGTGAAAATGAAAGATCTAGCAGCTGTTATTTTTCCAATTCTGTTTGAAGGTCCCATTCAAGTGATTCAGGGCTGCAGATTTGTTAAAGGTGGGACAGAAAGTTGTTTTATTGACAAATTTCTTCATATAAAATGTTCTTCTACATTTGGTTATATAGTAGACTTTGATGAAAAAAGGAAAGCTAGTCTGATGCCACCATGTTCCTTCCTTTTTCCGATATAGTTCAAATAATCTTTTGCCTCCATCTTTTGCCTCCAGGTTAGCATGATAAAGTTGATTAAGTTTAAAAATATCTAATATGTCTAATAAACATATATTACATCTCCTGTAATCCAGTATATTTACTTTAACTAAAATTAGCTTAAAAAGAAGCAAAAGTAACTAAAATATACTATTATACATAACATGAAATTGAAAGTCCAAACTTTAAAAAAATGTTTTTAGCTGGTGAAAATCTTTCCATAGCAAGCAGTGAATTTGTCTTTACTAAGGATTTTCGGTCAAAGTTTGCATGTCAACTGTCAGAAATGCTATAATAAATTCTGCACTAAGCAGGAAGTAGATGATCTCAATAGTCACTTTCGACTCTAGTTGAAATTCTCTTCACCACTTTGTAACAGGTGCAGATGCCAATATTCTGTTATTGTTTATTTCCTTAACTTTGTATTTTGGCAAGATTTTTTGTAGCATCAACAAAAAGCTTATATGTCTCCTTTGAGACAAGTCTGACTCCAGGTAATTTCATAAATAGGGACGTGCAGTTTTCTTGACAGCAATACCAAAGTGGTTTGCCATTACCTTTTTCTGCATTTTTTTTTAACTTTAAGTCCTTCTTTTCTCTGTAGTCCTCCTGAAGCAATCTTCACCTTATGTGGAAACAAGGAAGTTGGTACTCTCATAATATGCCTTCTCTGTAGCTGCCTCATACTGTGTAATTTCTTGCCGGTAAAGAGCTCAAGGTATTTTCCTGACATTTGAGAGAGTCAGCTGCTAGTCTATTCTCAATTGCAGAAGATACCTGGGTGATTGTGAGTCAGTTTTTTTTTCAACCTACCTCACAGGATTGTTTTATGGTTAAAATTCGGTGTGGGGGGTAGCACCATATTGCCTTGATGTTTGAATGAAAAGGCAGGATTGAAGTAAAACATACCTATTTTTGTACTTTTTCTCCTTAAACTATGTTCCAGTTTTTATTTCATAGCCTTCTAGTATACAAACCCAGGAGTTTCCTCCATGCAAAGTAACTTAGATTTGCCCTGATAAAGAAATTTGGACATAGGCAGTGACATGATTCTCTTCAATGAAATGAAGTGGGGATGCAGTTTACCTCAATAAAGCAATTGGTTGCCTGACAAGGCTTCTTTCGGACTTCTTCCTCAATGAAGGCTGAAGTTTCCCAAATAGAAGTATTTCAGCATGTGGCAAGATGCAGCCAGTGCAGAATCTGCCCACCTTGGAAACCCTTCAACCAATAGTCTGTAGAGATTCTCAGTCAGCCAGGTCATGGCTGTCCCAAAGGTGCTTTTTCAGGAGGCAACTGGACTTTCTTGTTTTTTTGTTTTGAAGATGTTTCACTTCTCACCCAAGAAGCTTCTTCACAGGATAGTGGGGAATGGAAGGATTTTTATTCCTTGCAGACAGCTGGTAATTTGCATCCTTTTAGAGGGTCATTGAAGCACTTGGAGGTTTATCTGTGTCCTCAGGGTTGCCTGAGTAGTGCTCCTGGTTCCTGTAGTCTGCAATTTTTCTTCTCTAAAAGGATGCAAATTACCAGCGGTCTGCAAGGAATAAAAATCCTTCCATCCCCAAACTATCCTCTCAGAGCTGAAGAAACTTCTTGGATGAGAAGCAAAACATCTTCAAAAGAAAAAACAAGAAAGTCCAGTTGCCTCCTGAAAAAGCACCTTTGGGAACTTCAACTCATGCCGAGGCTATGGGCAAGATCTGCAGAGGAGGATTTTTTAAAAAAATCATATCGGCAGCTGTGGCCATGGGAACAAAGCCTCGTCCCATTTTTATGTGTGTTGATTATGGGACTTCTGGACAGATAGCCCTAGATAGGAGCCGAGGTGGCACAGTGGTTAAAAGCAGCACTGCAACCTACTTTAGCTGACTCAGCAGTTCAGCAGTTCAGCTGTTCAAATCTCACCAGGCTCAAGGTTGACTCAGCCTTCCATCCTTCCGAGGTGGGTAAAATGAGGACCCAGATTGTTGGGGGCAATATGCTGAACTCTGTAAACCGCTTAGAGAGAACTGTAAAGCACTATGAAGCGGTATATAAGTCTAAGTGCTATTGCTATATCCCTGTTCCAGGTCTGATAGTTTTACTTTAAGAAGACCACATCAAAAGCCTCCTCTCCATTTTCATTTTAAGGCCACAAGAGCTTAATGGAGCAGCTACAAAGGCAGCTTCATCTGAACCTTTGCCAAAGTGAAACGCCCTTTTGAAGATTTATCCAGTCCAAAATAAGCGCTCCAGAGTGATGTATCCTTTTTCACCTTGACAGAAATGAATTTCTTCTTTTACTAATTGCAAGCTACTCAGTAATCACTGGAGCAAAGAAAGGTATCAATTAATGCATTATAACATTTCTACAAATAAAAAAATACACCAAGTGGCCAGCTTTGACCGTCTTCCTTCCCTTTTCTGAAATATTTATATCTGTTTCTTTTAAAAAAGGCCTCTTTCATCTTTCACTGTTGAAAATATTTGGCATGTTGTCTGTGTAATTCATGGCTTTAGTTTTATCAGGACAACTAGTTGTCATTCCCCTTGTCTTTCAAACAAAACAGTGATATAGCTAGATCTGCTGCACAAAGACCCAACCGAAAAGCCAGATGTTTAGGGCTCTGCCCGAATTATGTCTGTTGATCCAGAAGCCTGCATTTTGCCTGCAAGTCTGAGATGCTGACACTGCTACCATGGATACTGTTAGCTTTGGTCCTCCAGCTTGGAAAAGATCAGGCTGATAGCAGAAAGGGAGGTCATGTTCATAGCACTGTGATTTATTATTTACAGTGCAGGAAAGTGAAGACCAATTAAGTAGTTTTGTCTTTCTGAAACAGCATCTGTTTAATTTATTATTTCTCTCTTGTTGCTGAAACAGTAAGGTTGGTAAATGGGGGGTCAGTTGCTGTGGTTACTTGATGTAACTCTTCTTGTTGCTCCCGTTGACTCATTATGATTCATACAAATGTATTTATATTTCACATTGAACAGAAAATGAGTACTCCCTTTCAAAGGGACACGGTTTCTAAATTTCTTTTAGGCAGCTGAACATGTTTGCCTCCACCACACAACAGAAGTGGGTTGTTTTTCTCCGTTTAAAGTAAATTAAAGCATCTGTTATGTTTCTTCAAATGATGGGTCATCTGAATCCTGTAGGAAGGGGGATTGAGAGGGTAGCATGGAAGGAAAATAAGATCTCTGCACACACACACACCGTTCAGCTACAGCATCAAATATTAGAAGAGGTGGAAATGAATGTACTTTGACGGCAGAATAAAGAAAATCAGAGTCCTAAACACAAACAGTAAAAGTAAGATTTTTGCTGTTTGGAAGAGACCTGCTTCAACTGACATTTTTAAAAAAATATCAAAATGCACCATTTAGATAGTAATCCTTCTTTCATCTATCTCTTCGTGACATTGAAGGTCACTTTACCCTCCTGCACACCAAGGACAAAACTGATTACAGAGAATAAGGAAGGAGGAGGAAGAAGAAGAGGGAAGGGAAAATCATTTCGAAAATAAAAGATTATAGGAGACATTTTATACACATGAAGCAATATTAATGAAACTGACTACTCACCTTTTTCTTCTCTGCAAATTTCATCTTATTGGCTGAAAAACAACAACATAATCATTGGGGGATTTTTTATTTTTTACTCTTCCCAGAGTGTGGAGGAATTTCTGAATCACAGACTCTGAGATGGGTCAGGTTTCTTTCTAAATAACCCAGATATTTTTTTCTAGATTTCCAGTTAGACTGCTCCTTAAGAAGGACAAGTGATCCCTCCTGCAGAGCTGGTATTTCTTTTTTCAAGTAGTTTTAGTGAAATAACTTATAGTAGTCATCATGATTCACAAAATAATATTTCATTAATCTCTGCAATAGATAAGACAACCTCAACAGTCAAATTCAAAATATGACACCTACATAGTTACAGCCATAAATTTTCCTTGGCATCAGGGCAGAGGTGTCTTGCCATCACTTCTCCCAGGACATTTTTGTGACCTACAATCCTGATAATGAGGTCTATCTCTCCTTAGCTCGTGAGCCCAAGGGCAGCCAGGTTCTACCACCTGCATGAAAACATTTCATCAAACTGCAGTAGGATGTTTATTGAATAGGTGATTTCCTGACTTCATTATTCAGCAATCAAAATGAAAAGGCTTTATTTTACTACTATGAACTATATACTAATATGTATGAGATGTGAACATATAATTCCTCTTACTGGGTGAGATTAAGCATTGAAATATGACAACATGTTATAACTATTATCAAATAACAGGGCAAATTGGATCTGTGATGTAGATAAGCTAGTTGACTGAGAAAGGTTAGTTTGGTTCTACAATTTGACCAGATCCAAGAAAAGTTGATGATTGTGGTGAACTGATCACAGTCCTCAAGAGTTCCACTGAACCATACAATGGAAGGCATTGTTTGGGAACCATGTGAACAGGGTATATTGTGCCCATCTCTGCATATTTTAATAGTGATTTGCAGTTGGAAATCTTGAACTATCTTTGTTATGCTTGAAGATTCAATTGCATTAATCATCCAAAAGAAGCACAGTATAAGTAGTCCTCAACTTACAACCACAGTCAAGCCCAAAATTTATGTTGCTAAGTGAGCCAGTTGTTAAGTGAGTTTTGCCTCATTTTACAACCTTTCTTTCCACAGTTGTGAAGTGAATCACTGCAGTTGTTAAGTTAGCAGTTAAGTTGTTAGGAGAAGTTGGCTTCCCTATTAACTTTGCTTGTCAGATGGTTGCAAAAGGTGATCACATTCCCTTAAGACACTGTAAGTGTCATAAATATGAGCCAGTTGCCAAGCATCTGAATTTTGATCACATGACCATGAGGATGCGGAAACGGTCTTAAGTGTGAAAAACTGTCATAATTCACTTCTTCCAATGCCATTGTAACTTTGAGTGGTCACTAAACGAACTATCGTAAGTCAAGGACTACCCGGTAGTCACACAACCCTATTCAGTGCTGACATCTTTTAAATATTCTATTTCTTCTAATGTACACTTTCTATCACTCTTATCGCAATCCAGAACCAACCTCCAATTTCATGTTTGGGTACAACATTCCATAATTCAAAGCTTTTCAATTTATCATATGCTTTCTCCAAACCAGACCTGTTCAACACACAGCTTTTGGACACACAGCTTGTAGTGGCAGAAGTGTTTAATTTATTGCATGTAGCCCATTCAACTGCCTTGCAAGGTCCATCATTTAAAAAAAAACACCAATACATTAACCACTGCTGCCACTACACCAGAAAATGCACTGCTGGGCACCTCCAATGCCTCCATGTAACTGTGAGCTCCATTGCTGCTGCTGCTGCTGCTATGCTAGCTGCCAAAAAATTGATTGGCGATATTCTTTTGAAGGCCAGAATTACTTTTCATTCAGCAATTGGTCCTTTTTCTTCTATATTTTATTTATTTTTATTTTATTTTATTTATTTATTTTGTCAAGCATGTATCAGATAACAGATATAGATATAAACATGGTTATTAATACATGAAATGGATACGAATAAAGGGGGACATTAGGACAGGGATGGTAGGCACTTTGGTGCACTTATGCACGTCCCTTACAGACCTCTTAGGAATGGGGTGAGGTCAACAGTAGATAGTCTAAGGTTAAACTTTTGGGGGTTTGGGGAAGAAACCACAGAGTCAGGTAGTGTATTCCAGGTATTGACCACTCTGTTGCTGAAGTCGTATTTCCTGCAATCGAGTTTTGTGCAGTTTACCTTAAGTTTGTATCTATTGTGTGCTCATGTATTGTTGTGGTTGAAACTGAAGTAGTCATTGAAAGGTAGGACATTGTAGTAGATAATTTTATGTACTATGCTTATGTCAGATCGAAGGCGGCATAGTTCTAAGTTGTCTAAGTCCAAAATTTCAAGTCTGGTGGCATAAGGTATTCTGTTGCAAGCAGAGGAGTGGAGGACTCTTCTCGTGAAATATCTCTGGACTCTCTCAATTGTATTAATGTTTGATATGCAGTGTGGGTTCCAGACAGATGAGTTGTATTCGAAAATTGGTCTAGCAAATGTTTTGGATGCTCTAGTTAGCAGTACAATATTACCAGAGAAGAAGCTATGCAAGATTGGTTAACAACTCTTAATGCTTTTTTTGCAATGTTGTTACAGTGGGCTCTGGCACTTAGATCATTATAGATGAGTACTCTAAGGTCTTTGACAGAGTGAGGATCGTCTACAAGTTTGTGTCCATCCAGTTTGTATTTTATGTTCTGATTTTTTTTTGCAAATATGTAAGATAGAGCATTTGTTGGTTGAGATTTGAAGTTGCCACTTGTTGACCATTCTGACACATAGTCAAGGTCTTTTTGAAGGTAGCAGTATTGTCGGTGGTGTTGAATAGTTTTACATCATCAGTGAAGAGAACACAGTTGCTTTTAATATGATCACAAAGGTCATTTATGTGAGGTATAAAGAGAGTTGGTCCTAGAACGCTGCCTTGGGGGACACCACTGTTAACAGGTACAGGATTTGATAGGGCGCTCCCTATTTTGACCACTTGTTGCCTGTTTGACAGGAACACAGTTATCCATTTATGCAGGGGTCCAGAGATGCCATAAGATTTTAGTTTTAGAAGTAGTTTGCCCTGTACCGCTGAATCAAAGGCTTTGCAGAAGTCTATGTAAATTGCGTCTATTGCTTTGCCCTGATCGAGTTGTGTAGTCCACAGTCACTACATACACAGCTGTAGTGAGCTGAGGTGGTGCAGTGGTTAGAGTGCAGCACTGCAGGCTATTTCAGCTGACTGCTAGCTGCAGTTCGGTTGTTCAAATCTCACCGGCTCAAGGTTGACTCAGCCTTCCATCCTTCTGATGTCAGTAAAATGAGGACCCAGATTGTTGGGGGCAATATGCTGACTCTGTAAACAGCTTAGAGAGGGCTGTAAAGCACTATTAAGTGGTATATAAGTCTAAGTGTTATTGCTGTATGTTTTTGCAGTGTAGGAGTTACAGATTACAGGATAATTTTTTTCTGAAACCAAATTGTTAGAGAGAAGGTTGTTTGTCTCTAAGTGGAGGGTAATGGATTGGTTAATGATTGATTCCATAACTTTGCAGGTGACGCAACATAAAGTGATTGGTCTACAATTTTCAACTACGCTGGTGTCTCCCTTTTTGAAGATAGGGATGACAGTGGCTATTGACCATAGGTTGGGCAAGGAGCGGGTTCTGAAAGATTTTTCAAAGATTATGTTTAGAGGTTCTGCTATGTCAGTGGAAAGCTTTTTTAACAAGTAGGCACATAGTCCATCAGATCCAATTGATAGAGATGGTTTTACACTGCGTAGTGCCTTTATCTTCTGTAAAATCGATATGTATTAGATCGCTGTAATTATCTGTGGTACAACTAGGAAATATTGGGCTTGAGCCATTGCTGTTTACAAAGACTGAGCTGAAGAATGTGTCAAAAAAATTGGCTTTCACGGTTTCATCATTACAGTCTTTACCGTTAGGTCCTTTTAGGGGTGGGATGGATCTCGAGTCTTTAAGTTTGTTATTTACAAAATTATAGAAGGCACAGGTGGATTTCATGCGCAGGAGGTTTTCCTCTTGTTTGATGTGATAATTGGTGCATGTATTATATGCACCAATTATCACACACACACACACACACACACATATGTATATGTATATGTATATGTATATGTATATGTATATGTATATGTATATGTATATGTATATGTATATGTATATGTATATGTATATATGCTAGTAGCATATGTTTTTGTAGCGGCTTTTAAAGTTAGTTACGTAGCCAGTTTTGTTTTTTCGCCAAAGAGATTTTGGGGGGATTGAAGCTTCCTTATTGTTATGGATAATTTGTTTTTCCTGGTTTTGGGGGTTATTAGTGGTATAGTTTAATGACTCTTTTGACTTTGAGCAAAAAAATGTTGTAATGGTCTTCAGCAGTATTGCAGCCAGTAAATAGAATTTGCCAATGAAGAGATGAGAGGTTGGTGTCTATGAGATCATAGTTGGCTTTTTTAAAGTTATAATTGGGGTTCCCATCATTAAGACGGTTTTTGTAAGGACATATGTTGAGACAAAAGTCAATCATGCTGTGGTCACTGTTGGAAAAGGGTTCTTTTATTTGTAGTCCATAAATTGAGTTTAAACTGTTGCAGAAGATGAGATCAAGGCAGTTGCTGAGTCTAGTGTTCTTAGTTACTAGTTGTTCCAGTCCCAGATTCAAGTCCTCTACATTCATAAAAATATTAAGTTTCTTTCTTTCATTCATATATTGTTTAATTATCTCTTAAAGAGAAATATATAATCTATTCACTGCCTGTTTATCATCATTTAACACAGTTGCCTGTATCTCCTAGTTGTTGGGATGCAGGCACCACTATCATAGCTAATAAGATAGCCTTTAGATTAGAGATCCTAGCTTGTCTAGAACAGCTTGAACATGCCTAGAACAAAATTGTACTTTGTGGGTATTTGGGACATACTGGCAAAAATGTTCCAAACAAACTGGAACTGTGGTATAACTTTTAGTAGGGAATGCTATATGTGGCATGACTATGTTTAAGGGTGATTACCTAATGTAATCTTATTTTAATGACAAGCATTAAGTGAAAGTTCCAGCCTATTAAAAAGTCTCTGAGTTTTAAGCTTTGAAATGAGGGGGGGAAATTGTCTTTTTTAGTGGAAACTTTGAATGCAGTGTAGTGATACATGAATACTGTCACTAACAAGGATATGGGTTTGAATGATAAGCCACTAAAAAGAATTAAAGCTACTGGAGTGACATTACTAGATACTTACTTTTCTATGCAGTCTTTTTCTTTTTTTTTGAATTTAGAGATTAATTACTATTGTTTAAGAGAGGAGTGTTGGCATATTTAAGAGTAGCATTCATGGTTTATACTCTAAATCATTATCCTTCAAAGTTGGTTCAGGTAAGACTACATACAATTGACTTCCATCACTTAGCTTCTTTTGCAAACATAATCCTTATAGAGAATCAGAACTTTCCGATGTGTCCATTTACTGGATTCAAGCAACCTTTCCTGATTCCATGTGTGCTGCAAACAAGCCAGATAAACCAAAAGCAGCTAGACAGAAGCAATGCAATACCGGTGAAGAAAACATACAGCAACAGAGAATTTCTTGTTTCAAATCCTTTGAGTTCAGTTGCTGATTGTTAGGCAAACAGGAAAGGATATTGCTAATCTTGATGGAACCATCCAGAACGAGTGAATACCTGTCAGTAGATGTATATTTCAGAGTTTGTTCAGCAGGTTGATCATTGTTGCCAAGGGGCAATAATGTACAGTGTAAAATTTAAAATATGTGAAGTGACTCTGGCTGTCTCGCAATATTGTTCCCTTTACAGTACATGAACTGTATGATGCTTTAGCATTCGTATCAGCCCTACCATTAAACAAAATAAACATGTGCTTAGGGCACCAAGGAAAGGCAGCATCACAGAGGTCTTTTCATTTTCCCTAGCTATCATGTCCTTAACTTTTTCATTGTCACGTTTAACTTTAGTTTTCAGTACATTAGGTCTTAATGACCATTATTGTGAATCAGTTGGGATTAAACTTCCCTGGTTCAAGTTCCCTAAAATTTCTAGATTGGGCAAGGGGGACTAGGACTATAATGTGTATGTGATGTCACAATGAAAAACCCATGAATTATTTATTTATTTATTTATTTATTTATTTATTTATTTATTTATTTATTTATTTATTTATTTATTTATTTATTTATTTTTATTTGTCAAACATGTACAAGATAGCAGGTATAGGTATAAACATAAAGAAAGGAAGTAAGTACAGATAATTGGGGACAATAAGACAGGGACGGTAAGCATGCTGGTGCGCTTATGCATGCCCCCTTTACAGACCTCTTAGGAATGGGATGAGGTCCACGGTAGACAGTTTAAAGTTGAAGCTGTGAGGGTTTGAGGATGTAAAAACGGAGTCGGGTAGAGCATTCCAGGTGTTGACCACTCTGTTGCTGAAGCCGTATTTTCTGCAATCGAGTTTGGAGCGGTTTACCTCCAAATTCGATTATGTACCGTATTTTTCGGAGTATAAGATGCACCGAAGTATAAGACGCACCTTAGTTTTGGGGGAGGAAAACAAGGGGAAAAGGCCTCTGCCTCCAAGCAATTTGCCAAACAGCAAACAGCAAACAGCATAGATGATATACACTGTTTGCTGTGTATTTCTGTGCATGTGTGCCTGACTCATAGAAATAGCAAAGAATTGGAGAAATGTACATTATGCCAGAAAGTTTTCTTAAATGTAGTCACACTAACTCTTCCCAATTATTTAAATAGATCTACTCCAAGGTAACTAAACTCTAATACTAAACAGGACACTGTTACATTTCAGACAATACTTGTACAGAGCTGTTAAAATTAATTAAAATTTCTGGAAGTATACATTATTCTCTATTATTTAAAAGAAGATACAATAGCACTGGGCCTCTTCAGAGCAAGCATTTATTTTAAAAAGCTTCTATATTTTGTTAAGTTGGCTAGATTTACAGGGATCTCCAACCTTGGCAACTTTAAGACTTGTGGACTTCAACTCCCAGAATTCCACAGCCAGCAAAGCTAACAAAGCTGGCTGTGGAATTCTGGGAGTTGAAGTCCACAAGTCTTAAAGTTGCCAAAGTTGGAGATCTCTGGCTGTAGAACAATAATAAAGCAGTCTTTAAAAAGTAAGTCTAATAATTTGAACATTCTACAGACATTTAGTTATTCACTTACCCTCTTCCATCCAGTACAGCAAAAAATAAAAATCTGTGTGTCTCTGCCAGCTATTTGCCTCTTTGTAGTTAGTTTCACTTTCATTTTTCCTTGTGGCAAACCTAATCAGCTGTAGATCGGGAAACTGCTACTGACTTGCTTGGCTTTGCAGGCTCTTCCCTCTTTCCTGCAAGCAGGTAAATTGCTGGAAGACAGAGGCCAAAGGGTGGGGGTGGGTGGGTGGGTGGGGCTGCATTCGGTGTATAAGACGCACCCAAGTTTTCACTCTCTTTTGAGGGGTAAAAAGGTGCGTCTTATACTCCGAAAAATACGGTACTTGTGTTCAGTGTTGAGAAGCAAGCATACAAGGCTGGGGTTTATGTTACGGCATTGTAATATTATTTCAGCATTGTGGTAAGAAGTAAACCCCTACAGTATGTTCATGTTCAAAATTAAGGAAAAAAGTTTCATTCTCCTAATTTTCAAATGTTTGATAATGAAAGTTAGAGGTGGCAAGTTGTCACCAGTAAGAGCACATATGCACAAATATTTCAAAGGCATTCTTCCTCCAAATATCAGTGACAATAAAAAGTAAGAACAAACCTAATATATCAAATATATTTTACTATATTTAAAAATATCAGGGCAGTTATTTAAACAAATATTTAAAAAGGATACTTAAAATTAAAAATGGATTATTTTCAAGACAGCATCTATGTTACAAGAGAGAGTATTAAATCTAATCATCCATGGACAGTAACTAGCTGCCACTCACATGTCAACCTTGGAGTTTTCCTTACTGGTAATAAGCATCATTTAAGCAGAATTAAATTCATTTCAACATAAATCAGAGTCACATTCTTAAAATTAAAAATGCTGCATGTATATCATTACAATGTGTTTTTGACTTTAATTATTAATGAACTGAACTGAAATTCTTTTATGATTTCATACTATCCTTGATTTTGATATTGTTTCTAGTTTCCATTGGGTATGAATTTCTTGTTTTTACATTGGGATTTCCAAAACTTTCCCCAGAAACCTCAAGAGGAAAATAGTTGTTGCAGTTTACTGAAAGCTAAAGCTAGTGTCGGACAGGAACTTTTGAAGTATATTATACAGAGAATGTTATTTATTTTACTTCTTTTAACCTCATTTTGATGTGCCTATGGTGAGACAAATGGCGAACAATTTAAAAGTCAAATATTCTGTCCTTTTTCATTTAATATATTGTCATCATAATTGGACATTTGAGACAAATTCTTCCAATGATCCATTTCGGAATATTATATAAATTAGATTAATAAATAAATAATATTACCTATTAATATTGTAATTTGATCTCCCTAGTATTTTTTTTTAAAAAATAAATCATTATGCTATCTAAAGATTTAATAAGGTCAGAATTCATTTCAAAATTACTTAATAAAAATTGGAACTGAACTGATTGAAAGTAATGTAATGCCTCAGCATACATTAATCAGCAATTCTTTTTGGTATAATTTCAACTTGTATTAAAGACTAACTGGAAATTAAATCTCTATTTTGCCTAAATAGTCTATCAATTAGCCTTTGTTACTCCTAGAATTAGAACTCCAGTTTCAAGAAAACAGCTTACTATACAATGGCTTAATTAATAATTCTTTCCATTTTGGATGAAATCTGGAATTTATTTGCCTCAGTGGAGTATAAAATTATTACCGCTTTAAGTAGAGCTATCTTAATATACAAGAACACCTTATTTTAAAAAAACGTTCTATTTAGATTTAGATTTATTATTAGAGTTGGAAGGGACCTTGTAGGTCATCTAGTCCAACCCCCTGCTCAAGCAGGAGTTCCTACACCATTTGAGACAGATGGCAGTCCAGTCTCTCCTTGAAGGTCGCAAGTGTTGGGGCTCTCACAACCTCCGCTGGCAAGCTGTTCCACTGGTTGATCGCTCTCACCCTCAGAAAGCTTCTCCTCACTTATACATTTTGAAGTGTATACTCTGCACAAATGTTGTGCCTTAAGATAATTTCTCTAGCAACTTGTTCACTGTTGGATTCATTATTTGAGTCCATCAAAAAAATTGTTCCTCTTTTAGAATAGAGGAAGGTTTACCTAGTGTCTATCTTTCCATCTCTAGTCTGCTACCACTAAGTATATTAAGGGATTTTTTTTTCCTGTTTTACAACCCTTTAATCCTTTTATTCATCAAGGAGACTGAAGGAAGCTGAGCATTTCCTGGCCAGATGCTCTTTCTGATGCCTGCATGGAGATTCCTGCATGGAGCTTGCAGCAGATATTGTCTCTTTGTGACATCTATGCTAATTGTCCATCGTATTGTTTTTATCCTATGTAGAAAAATATGTAAACAATGTACAAATTCATCTCACTCTCTTAGGCATAGGCACATGTTCACTAAGGCACAGTATGTAATATAGAAGAAGGATATACTAATGGAGTTGCAACTTCTCTTGTTTCACTGGGGTTTTATTAATGTTTTGTAATTGTTTAATTAACATTCATTAATGTTGTGTGTCAGTGGTGGGTTGTAAATAAGTTTGCCACCAGTTTGCGCACTCACGCACGTGCACAATGCTTCTGCGCATGCACAGAAGCATCCCAGGTCAGTGGGCGGAGCCTCCAGCCACCGGCGCTACCAGTTCTAAGAATCGGTCCAAACTGGGAGCAACCCATCACTGGTGTGTGTGTGTGTGTATATATATATAAATGTGTAATAGTGGTTCATAAGGAAAGTGAAGTTTGTATGCTAAGAATTCCAAATACTATGCATATGTCAGTTCTGAAATTAAATACAGATGTTTTCAGAAGTTATAGGAAGTGAAAGGTAGAATGTATTAAAATAAGGCAGAAAACATCTGCTTATCTAGAAATTAAGAACGGCTAATTTTATTTGTCAATGTTTCTGCAGAAATGAAGTATAACATAAAGAGGACCAGAGGGCAGAATGACAATGTGAATTATATCACTGTGTTATGATTAGCAGGTCCTTCTCTGCAAAGCACCATGAGCTATTCCTTGACACAGAAAATGCCAGCATATGAAGAGTTATCATGCTTATTTTATGCACTGCATAATGGAAATGCTCCAAATAAGTGCTTAGGGAAAACTGATTTGCAATAGAGATGGGGCTGAGTGAAGTTTATGATATGAATAAACAAGCTTTGTAAACATTGTTTCACCAAAAAAACCACCCTTATTTTATTTCTATATTGGAAAGAGGCTTTCACTCTGAGCATTATATGCATTAATTGTTAAGAAAGGCTTTATAATTGAAAATAATTCACATCTCCTATTTTTCCTAAGAGGATCATGTTCCTGCAAAATAGTCTCCACACTGCAGTTGCCTCCTGTAGGATGAATTCAAAACAGACTGCAGTATTTGAAGACCTTTTTTTATTTTATTTTGAGCAATCCTGATCCCTGTTGAGGTCATTGTGAAATGCCTTTATTGAGATGCTTCTGTCAAAGTTCTGAACTCAAGTTCTTTGCTTCTTGAAATGGATTTCTCTAAGTTAATTCTCATCCATGTATGGTGATTCTCTCCCTGGTCCTATTTCCGTATCTTTCCACCACTGTGCATTTTACTCCTTGTAGTTTTTAAGATCTTTGCACTGGTTCCTTGGGATGCTGTGTTTTGAGTCCTTGTTTTTCATTTAATTCTGTCTTGAAATCTGCCTTGCAAAACAGAATTCTCTTTTTTACCTTACTCTCAGGATACTTGCAAATGTATTTTTAAAGTTTTCTTAATGTATTTTGAAGCTTATTTTCTTGTTGGAGGGGACATAAGCTGCTATCATTAATGTTGTTCTTTCCTATTACTAATCTTTATACCTATCCTACCTTTATACCTTTATACCAGTATGCCTTTACTGGTTGTTCCTACAACCCAAACTGGGAGGAAACACCCCAAATGGAGAAAGTGCCTTCATATTTTCTATTGGGATATAAGTATGGAAAGTCAGAAAAGTTGTTGAAGAGATGAATGTACAGTGAAATCATGACAATCTGTCTACTTTTACGAACACTGAATCCCATCCAAAAGAATTTCATCAAAACTATGTTGAAGTTTTATTTGAAAGATCTTTTAAAAGCACATTTATTCCATTCAATGGAATGAGAAATTATAGAGGTAAAATGAAGAATATAGTTCAGAATCTGTTTCAGTGCTTATATTGGCCATTGATTGCAAGGTACACACCATGTGTGTCTGTGACTGGGTGTGGAGAGAGAGGGGGGGAGGGAGGGAGGGAGGGAGGGAGGGGGAGGGAGGGAGGGAGGGAGAGGGAGAGGGAGGGGGAGGGAGGGGGAGGGAGAGGGGGGGAGGGGGAGGGGGAGGGGGAGGGGGAGGGGGAGGGGGAGAGGGAGAGGGAGAGGGAGAGAGAGAGAGAGAGAGAGAGAGAGAGAGAGAGAGAGAGAGAGAGAGAGAGAGAGAGAATTGTGCACCCTGCACATCATTAAGTACAAAAGAAAGGAATGGAAGTAATTGTTGGGAGAAGGACAAATAAATTTTTTAACTCATCTCTTTTTCAAAAGCTTTTCTACTTTTAGATTTAAACAATCCCGAATGAGACCAAGTTTCTTCAGAAATGTTTTAAATTGCAGGATATTTCCACCCTGCTTTATTTCTTTCCAGCAATCAGTCACATACATTCAATGAGTTGTACAAATACAGTGGAGGATAATGCTTTCTCACTGAGATTGGGGGAAAAAAACAACCCTCATGTTTGCTCTGGAAAATTTCAAACCTTTGAAACTTTTGAAAGTTTTTCAGATATCTGTGTTCAGTACTAAAAATTCAGGGATCATAAATCCATGAAGGAAACACGTGTGCCTATTATCTCCTTTCCTGGCTTCTTGAGCTCTATATGTATAGTGCTATAGCTCTTAAAGGTTCAGCTCTTGCTATACCTCATTATAGTGAGGCTGATTTATACTGTACAAACTACTTCATCATCCATGCAGTACTTTCTACTCTGACAGTAATGATACAGGTTTTCCTGTAGAAACATATTTCCCGTCACTTGCTTCCAAAAATGTTTGGAAAAGAAATGTAATTAATTGGATCTGAAACCTTCTTAGGGTAAGTCAAATGTTTTGCTTCAAGCACTTCTCAATTCAACACAAACACAACAATTTGATTTTAAATAATTAACTTAAGATTGCATTAAAATTATTTGAGATCCAATTTGGATATACAGAATTATGGAAAAAAAAGAGTGCAAAAGATGGAAATCATATCCACAATGCACAAAATGTCTTTTTATTTATTTTTTGCTAGAGAAATAGATGTATAGGATCCTTGGTACTTTCTGAGGTTTGTTCAGAGAGTATCAGGAATCCCATGTACAACCCTGAGCTACACATATTATCTTTGGTTGTTTTTTTTTTATTTTTATTTTTCATTTTTCCAATTTACATATCATTAAACATTTTTAACAGTACTGTGTCATGTGTTTCATATGGTTATTTACATTTATTTCTATATTCTAAATATTCTCTTTGGCTGGTAGAAATAGATGTCTAAACTATTATGATTTAAAGTCACAAATAGTGACAGAAGTGGGTATGTAAATAGTAAGGTGGATATTAGCAGTATTCTTGTTGATACACACACAAAGGTCTTTGAGTGCTATAATACTTATTCAAAAAAAGGAAGGGGGGAACGGAGGAAGGGAGGAAGGATGGATGTCTTGATAGTTTATCATATTTTGCTTACATCAGTAAGTCAATATCTATTTTTTTAATTTTTATAACTGTTTTTAAACTATTACTATTGCATTTCTTTTTAATTAATTGTTCTTTTTACATGTTATATGCCGCCCAGAGTCCCACGGGAGTTGGGCGGCCTATAAGAATGATTAAAATAAAATAAAATAAATAAATTTATTTATTTATTTATTTATTTATTTATTTGGTTTTCTTATATGCCGCCCAACTCCCGAGGGACTCAGGGCGGCTTACAACACAAGAAAGATACAAGAATAACCAATAAATTCAATTAAAATCAAAATATAAAAATTAAAAAATTGCAATATAAAAAACCATTCAACCACCAGAATAAATATCTTATTATAGAGTTCAATATCTTTTTTGACACCCAACTAGACAACACATTGATATTGACACTGGAAGAGGAAAAACTGTTTGAGTCTTTTTTTTAAGATGTCCCAAATTGTAAAGATTATCCATTATTGATGCACTAATGCATTTGTCCCAACCTGAAACCAGGAAAAGGTGGTGTGAAGGTTAACATTTTTGTGTTCCAAGCTTATATAATCATGATTAGTTTTTCTTGAGTATATTTTTATCATAGTCAATGTCTAAAAGGAACAATTATATTTTCTGACAGGAATGATGCCGCTAACAAGCAAGCACAGAAGCAGTTGGTGGAGAACAAATCAATGACGCTGAACTTTAAACAACATTCTTTTGGCATATCATGACACTGCTGCTCTCTGAAGGAGAGTTGTCAGAATTATGGGAAATCATTGAGAATAGCCTTTACAGTTCTCCCACTCCACCCTACTCTGCTTTGAGGTCTTCTGTAGTTTTATTTGATTGATTTTATCAAAGAAGCATTGCCCGTTAAAAGTTCAGTCTGCTGTCACCTAAATTTACAGTTTGTTTTGGTTTTCAACAGGGTACACTAATATATCACAATCATACTTTTCCAGCATGAATGTTTATTCCTAGGAGAGTTTATAGACAATAAACTATAAAAGTGCTTCTTCAAGATACAGTATGGAGCTCATACTTGTTTGGGCAATTACTGTGCCTTATACTGAGGCTACCTCACATGATAACTTTAAGGACAAATATAAAGTGATCCAGATTAAGTTGGTGTTAAGCACCTTGAAAGAAAATTAGAAGATAAATTCAATGCACATATGCTATTTATATTAAGGTGAGGTAGTCTTTATTTAGAGCTCTAAATAAAGATGATTATCTTCTTCCCTGCTGCAATTATTCATAGTCAACTTACATAAATTGGGGCGGAACAATTAAATATGTGCAATGGAAGTTGGTTCAGCACAACTCTAATTAACAACCCCTCTAATGGGTGGAGCCGATTAAATATCTTATTTCTGCTTACTTAACTTATCAGGCATTTGATCTCTGGGCCCAGAGATTCTTGAAACCATAATCAAAAGAAACATAAAGTATAGAGAATGCCCAACTTAGTTCATTGCTTCTATAATAGAACTTAGACTTACATACCGCTTCACAGTGCTTTACAGCCCTCTCTACGTGGTTTACAGAGTCAAAATATTGGCCCCAACAATCTGGGTCCTCATTTTACTGACATTGGAAGGATGGAAGGCTGAGTCAACCTTGAGCCCTCAGAATTGAACTCCTGGAGTGAGCAGTGATTAAGCCTGCAGTATTACATTTTAACCACTGTGCCACCACAGCTCTGTAAACCTCACTTGTTGGTATTGTAATGTGACCATTCAATATGGTATAGTATACATTTCTTAACAGTTATTTCCACAGGGATGCATAGCCATTAAAATATCTAGATGTCCAAAAGCATCTGAGCAGAAAGCTGAATGTAGCCAAACATCTCAAAGCTGTACATCTCCACCCCGTCGCAATTCAGGGAGGCAGTGGATGTGATATGCCGCTGCCTGGGTGATGTTAGGATCTGGATGGGAAGGAACAGGCTCAGGCTCAACCCTGACAAGACTGAGTGGCTTTCAATGCTGCCTCCTAAGGATTATACCGACTGTCCCTCCTTGGTCTTCGGGGGAGACAAATTATCTCCCTCGGACCGGGTTCGCAATTTGGGGGTGCTCCTAGATCCACAGCTAAAATTAGACCAACATCTTATGGCTGTGACTTGGGGTGCCTTTGCACAGGTTCGCCTGGTGCACCAGTTGCGATCTTATTTGGAGAAGGAGGCTTTACTCACGGTCACTCATGCCCTTGTCACCTCTCGATTGGACTACTGTAACGCGCTCTACATGGGGCTACTCTTGAAAAGTATTCGGAGACTATTCCTTCTCTGTGGGAGCTCCGGCTCTCTGGAACCAACTACCCCAGAGATCCGAACCATTCCCACCTTGCTGGCCTTCTGGAAAGCCATTAAGACATGGCTCTTCCTTCAGGTGGGGTGATTGAGACCGTTGAATACCTTGGTCTCCCCCATGTATGTATTGCTGGTGTTGTTTTTATTCTTTTAATTGCTATTTTATTGTTGTTGTTTTTCTATTGTATTATAGCTGTTCTTCTACATGTTGTATGCCGCCCTGAGTTCCCAGGGAGTAGGGCGGCATATAAGAATCGCTAAATAAATAAATAAATAAATAAATAAATAAATAAATAAATAAATAAATAAATAAATAAATAAATAAATAAATAAATAAATAAATAAATAAATAAATAAATAAATAGGTTTGTATTAAAATGGATTCCTAAGTCTTTTAAAGATCAATGTGGTAGGTATCCCATTAATTTTGATCTGCTTAAAGGATTTATAACGTTAGTATCATCAGTATCTTCTCTGTGTGGATTGAGAAATTAAAAGAGGAGTGTTTCCGCTCTTGGAACTGTGTAGTTAAATGTGAACTTATCCAGAAGAAACTTAGTTAATTCCCTTTCAAGTTATCGCTCACTCCTTTCACCCTAAATAAATTTTAGTTAACGCAACATAATTAAATTCTTCTTTGTATATCAAAGATGACTCTTAAGTCATACATTTAAAATTCAAGATTTGTCATTAAATAAGTAATACATAAATGCATTAGTGCTCTTAACATTGAGAGGCAAGACAAATAATTGATTAACAGCATAATTTTATGATTGTCTACTCCCTGAATTTAATCTTTCAGTAAGTATATTAAATTCTTAGTCTTATTGAATCAAATAGTAAGATTTCAGGAGTCTGGAAAAGTCTGTTGGTCACTGTTTTTCATACTCTTTAAAATTTGTTACTCTCTTTGATAGATCATTTTTCACTTTCATTTCTTCCTAAAGATTAGGAGCAGGAGACTCATTTTTAAAAAGCAATAATATTAAAATGCAGGAAAGGAGAAGGAAAAGAAAAGGGGAATAATTGTTTACCCAATGGTTAAACATTGTTGAATTCCACTGTGCACAGTCTATTATAGCATGTGAAGATTCAAATAATACTGCTGGCTTTTTTCTTTTTCTTTTTTAAATCTTGTCATAAAATTTCTTAAACTGTCATTACCATATGCAAAAATCCATCCCATTTTGTTTTATTTAGATTTTAAGTAAGCATTTCAGCCAGAGGTGGGTTCCTCCCAGTTCAGACCGGTTCGCCCAAACCGGTTGCAACCCACTGGTGACATCATGATGATGTCACGGAACCGGTTCAGTCGGTGCTGGTCCGTGGAAGCCGCCATCATTTTTTTAAAAAAATTAAATTATTATTATTTTTAAAATTTTTTCCGAATTTTTTTTCTGGCTTTTTTTCTTCTGCGCATGCGCAGAAGCCGAGTTTTCAGCACTGGGCATGTGTCGCCATCTTGTTTTTAGCTTTTTAAAAAATTGTTTTTTATTTTTTGCCACTGCGCATGCACGCAAAGTGCACATGTGCCCATGAGGCACGGCCAGGTGGCGCGGGAGGAAGAGAAAAGGCAGTGAGGTAAGTTAGAACCCACCCCTGATTCCAGCCCAGCTGAAAGAATGAAACCTCTACTTGACTCCAGATTCTACTCCTATTTCTTGTTTGTCCCTTCAGATGCATGTTAATACATCACATCCAGGGGTGGGTTCCTAATTTTTTTACTACCACTCTGTGGGCGTGGCTTATTTTGTGGGCGTGACTTGTCAGCCATGTGACCGGGTGGGCGTGGCTTGCCAGCCATGTGACCGGGTGGGCGTGGCTTGCCAGCCATGTGACCGGGTGGGCGTGGCTTGCCAGCCATGTGACCGGGTGGGCGTGGCTTCTTGGACTGCTGAAGGGAGGGGAATGGAGATAGCTCCTGCCGCCCGTTCTTTCAGCGTCTCATGCGCTCCCTCAGCCATCCTCCCCTGCTTGGACTCACTGTGGGGTAGGAAGGCAGCGCATGCACAGTGCCGGAAGCTCGGCTTCTGGGCATGCGCAGAATAAAAAATGTTCAAAATTTTTTTTAAAAAAAAATGGTGGCGCCCAGGCACCGGCAACCAACCGCACCGGTACTGTGACATTACCAGCAGGCCGCTACCGGTGCTATAGAGTGGACTGCACCGGTAGGAACCCACCACTGATCACATCCCTATACTTTGTGGACTTCTGTTCTCAAGATAAAGTTTTTAAATACAATTAACAAGAATCATTTATTCCTTATTCCTTTTGGTTTCTGAAATAATGAATGAATGACATCAGTTGAATGTCTCTTCCACATAATCCCCTGCCCTTTGGAACATCTTGCCCCCTGGAGTAAGGTCCGGGCCAACACTCTTGAACAAGAGCCAGGTCTTTAGGGGCTTCACGTTGGGGGTGATTGATAGATTAATATTGGTAATCCTTGACTTATGACCACAATTGATCCCAAAATTTATGTTGTTAAGTGAGTTTTGCCCCATTTTACAACTGTTCTTGCCACAGTTGTTAAGTGAATCACTGCAGTTGTTAAGTGGCTAACATGGTTGTTAAGTGAATCTGGCTTGCCTATTGACTTTGTTTGTCAAAAGGGTGCAAAAAGGTGATCACGTGACCCTGGAATACTGCAACTGTCATCAATATGAACCAGTTGCCAAGCAATCAAATTGTGATCACATGACCATGGGAATGTTGCAACGGTCATAAGTGTGAAAAACAGTCATAAGTCACTTTTTTTCCAGTGCTGTTGTAACTTTGAACAGTAATTAAATGAATTGTTATAAGTAGATGACTTCCTTTATCAGATCCCACCTCTGCCCTGATCATCCTACTCCCTCCCCATCTTTTAGCTAGTATATTTCGTATTTTTTCCCTGAAAATACCTGGCCCTGGATGCTCTGGCTAGAACTGTGAAGAGGATGTCATTCATCCTCAATGCAGAAGTCCAAACCCTGGGAGTTTTCTTGACTCATGACTACTGCTGGGTTCACCAGGCTTGTGGATCTGAATGTGCAGTAGAGCCTATACAACGGTTGTGTTTGAGTGTAGCTATCTCAGCTGTGGATTTTGTTTACAGTCTTTTTTATGGTTTTATATTTTATTGTGGTTTATGATAGCATTTTGTCGTTTTGCCGTTTTTTGTTGTTGGAAGCCAACTAAATCATGCAAGTAATGATGAGTGATGACTTAAGATATCAAATCAAATCAATCAATCGTGATGGGAACTTTCAGTCAAGTTCAGTCAATGGGCGAGTTGCACTCTTACCTGGAAATTAGAGGTCCTAGTGATGGTGATTCATGTGTCCTCATCATAAGGATAAAATTCACATGGAGTTCCTTTGAAGACTACTTGAAAAGTACATTTAACACAAAACAGAGCAATCTTGGATAGGGATGGTTTGGATTCCCCATATATTTGGGAAATAAAGGAAGCCTGGCCTGAAAATAATGCTTCCCTAGTCTTAAGGAATAGTCTTCCATTAGAGCAGTGTTTCCCAACCTTGACAACTTGAAGATGTCTGGACTTCAACTCCCAGAATTCCCCTGCCAGCATTTGCTGGCTGGGGAATTCTGGGAGTTGAAGTCCAAACATCTTCAAGTTGCCAAGGTTGGGAAACACTGCATTAGAGGTTCAAACAGTATAACAGCTCTTCACTTTTGTTGCAAAGCTATAAACACAGAGCGTTACAATATGCCCTTTATGGTTTGATTGCTTCAATTACCATTTATTTATTACATGGTTTTATATAACACTCATTTCCATATAACTACCTATTTCAAGGTAGTTTACAAAAGCATAAAAACAGGACAAAACAATAACTAACAACCTATCGAAGTGAGATTACTGTGTTGTGGTTGGCACCAAAGTTGCAATGTAATTATCATTTTTACTGTTTGCTTCTTTAGATCTGGTTGTGTGTATTGTTCTTTTAACCATATTGCAGGCTTGTTAACTGATTACAGTATTTTGGGCATTAAAGGAACTCATAACACTTTAAATTTATAAAGCGGGTTTTATATCCTTTGCAAAGCATACTATTTAACTTTTAAACCTATTAAAATTGGTAGCAATAAATGTGGTTGACTGGTTTCTCAGACTTTTTGCAGGTTCTGTACAGTATAGTAAAGTACTGAACAAGCTCTTGACTTCAGTTGTGCATCAATACATGTGCCTGGTCTTCAATCCAGTTGAAGCAACTTGGCTTAAGCAGAGGAGGGCAGTACTACAGCCTAAATATGTAATCAGATTAAGTTCTGTAATAAAACAATTTTAAAACCTCAAAATGTTCAGTCTGTCTTTATAGCCAGGTTAGCAACTTGTGGCTCTTTGCCTAGCTTTACATGGGTTTTGGGTAAAAGCCTTCTGTAAACAGACAATTTAAGTTGTTGGAAAAGAGTATAAAGGAGATATTAAAGAGAATAATAAGTCTATCTACTTTTACTATGTTTAGTACTAAATATTTATCATATATAGCCTGCAGCTTGTTGAATGTCAACTGACAGTTTGAATGCAGTCTACAACAAATGAACCCTGAGAAAATGTGGTTCTTAACAGAGAAGAAGGCTGCCCACATCTGCCTAATTGTTGAAATTATGCTAATTTTTGCTTTTGGTTTTATTATAGTGTTTTTGAAGATAATTTCTAATATACAGTCTTCAAGTGAAAGAATATAAAAACTATGAGATTTCTCTTGGTAGCTTGGGGGTAAAGGCAGTGCTGTTAGAGAAGACTTTGCTTCATTCATTGACATTATGAATGCCCAAAGCAGCTGAGTCCCAGGAGGAATATTATAAAAGAAATGGATAGAATAGATTTCTGACTTTTCATCTGGTTCTTTCGGCAATTTAACTTGAAATTCCAGCTTGGATCTTTTTTTCCCTTTTCATCCTCATGTTAGTGTAGATATCTCATGTCTTTTGGACAGATATCTTGCTTTATTGCCTTTACTGGCAATCCTACATGTATATGTTTCATCCTTACTCAATGATAAGAAATATATGAATTTCATTGATGACACTGTTTAAGGCGAAGCAACTAAGGAAGCAGAGAATATGAGTAAGCAGTAGTAAACAATTTAAAGGAGAAAAGAAGGGAAAAATCTAGCTCCATCTAGTTTATACCAACTACAGTATATTCACTGTACCTTCCTATATGCTTTATATAAGCTTGTATTTGTATATCAGTGATCACCTGACTCTACGTTAAATAAATAAATATCTTCCTATCATGCTCACCCCTTGCCATTTACTCTTTAAACTGCTCACTGTCTCTTTGGGAAGATCCATTCAAAGAAAAGTTTTGTGATATTCCCCTTTCTCCCAGTTCATTCACGGTGTCTGCATACATTTACACTGCAGTTTGAATCTCAGTTGTTTTCTCTGTATCATTAAATTACTTCATGGTATCTCTTTTGTCACTTGTTTTTGCATTCAATCTATATTTATTCAGCCCATCTTTGCTCTTGATCTTACCTTTTCTGATTTTAGCACAAGTACCCCATGTTCACAGTATTTATCTTTAATTTTTTTCTGACATACCCAATGTCATTTTTAATCATATAGTGCTCTTATCTCATTCGGCAGCCAAGTTTCAGCTCCATATTCATGTAAGACATTTCATAATTCAATCTTATCTACTTTAGCACACATTCTCTCTAAATTCAACATATGCACAATATACATTCTTTCTCATTAATTTCTTGTCCAATATGTCACAAACTCCCATTTTACCCCAAATATGTTCAGGATATTTTCTGTAAGCCAGGATCTCTTATCTAAAGTCTATTTTGTAAGCCAGCACACTGTTGTCCAATGAGGAGATATGTGTAGAGCTTTGACATATTAAGGATTACCGGTAAATTGCATTCATATTTTTTACTACCCAGTTCATTTTAGACTTCCTTTAGAGTCTTGTTTTCTCAGCCTTCTTGCTGTCACAGTTGAGAAGTAGATGCAGCTTTACCCAACAAGTATGTCTTCTGTAGGTAGTTGAGCCTACAAATATTCCTGTACATAATTAGGGATGTTAACACTATCAAGCCTTTTCATTTCCAAAATGTTTTAACACTGACTGTGTGTGGAGCAGAGAGTTAAGGCACAGTTTGTAGAGCTCCTGCTTCTGTGTTGTATTTCCAGGCATGGTGCATTAAGTTCCCTTTAGTTTTATACTCAGAGAAAAAAGTGATTCATAAATGAGATATGGCATCCCTTGATGCATCAGGATGGAAATTGGCACAACCGGTGCAGAACACAATAAATCATCCTGTTAATGCAATGTTATTTTTAGGGTCTTCTTGCCATCACATTTCAGTGTGCCTCATAGGGGTTGGGAAAACAGAAACAATAGCAGTAGATGGGAGCTTTTTGCACCCACATAGATCACAGTAGCAGCAGAGGTGGGTTCCTCCTGGTTCGGACCAGTTCTATGGAACTGGTAGTAACTTGGCGGCCTGGGTCGCTGGAACTGGCAGGGACCCAGGCCTGCCATGCCCCTGACCCAGCTCTCTCGGTGGCGCCATAGGCGTCATCTTGTTTTTTGCTTTTGTTTTTTGCTTCTGCGCATGCACAGAAGCTGTGTTTTTAGCACTGTGCATATGCGCGCGCCCGCATGGCGTGCCACTGAGTGAACCGGCAGCGAAGAAAACCGGAACCCACCCGGAGTAGCAGCACTTGTTATGAGCCAGGCCAAAACCTGATGTTTGAATCTTCCCATGACAAAGGAGTGAGAAAGTCTAGGACAAATAAAGTAAAATTGATTTGATTAATTAAAGATTAAATACAATTAATTATATTTAGTAGGGATGATTATTCTTCGTACACTCTAAAATTTTGGTTTAAATTTTATCAACAGGTATATAACAAACATAAAAGTTTGATGAGGGACTTCCCACTGCCCCCAAAAGTAGGGATAGGGATCTGTAAGTAGAGGTTAAAAAGTTTCTGTATGTAATTGAAAGCAGTACTTTTCAATGTGTGTTACACACATTAAAAAGGAGTGCAGCTTCAATCATACAGTCCTACTTTCCTTTTTTAACCCCTCTTTTGGAAACTCTTGAGTTTTTCTAGTCCTTTTACATCTTTCTTCTGGAAATCTCCTTGACACCCCGCTTAAGCTATAGATTTACAGTAACTATCTTAATTATTTATTTATTTTATTTTGTTATTCTTATATGCTGCCCAACTCCCGAAGGACTTAGTTCTGTTTATATATTTTTAAATGTAGTAGAATATATCAGAAGTTATAAGGCTCTGCCTTATCCTATACATCTCCATCATGGGGTGGGTTCTAAAAAAATTTTTTTACTGCCGGTTCTGTGGGCATGGCTTATTTTGTGGGTGTGGCTTGATGGTCATGATGGTGGGCGTGGCTTCATGTTCATGTGACTGGGTGGGCGTGGCCAACTCAATGTCACTCACACCAAGGTGCCTTGCCTGGCCCCTCCCCTCCCAGCCATTCCTTGTCACACCCAGTCTCAACATATCTATAGTTCTGTAAAAAAGGTTGTTCACTTTTTTGAACTTTATTATCTACTATAGATGTACTTTCATGGACCACTGAAAGGTGGAAATGGCTCACATGCTTTGCCCAAGAGTGTGATAGGCAACAGGCTTTTAAGGGGCTGCCAGAAAGAAGGGGAGGCAATGTATTTTCCAAAGCATCAGAAGGCAAAACAAGAAGCAATGGATGGAAACTGAACAAAGAGAAAAGCAACCTAAAACTAAGGAGAAACTTTCTGACAGTGAGAGCCAATATAGGTGTAGAAATATTTCAGTCATAATAATTTCACATATAAAATAGCCATTTGTTTAATGCAACCTGCATATTGTTCAAAACAGTAATTAGTATTATAGCTGATGTTTGACAGCAAGCCTAAAAGTTAAAGATCACAAGAGTGCTTCTTTCTCTGTATACAAAACATCACATACCAGGAATAGCATATTAACCTGGACTTATGCAACCTGATGTACAAAATAGACACACACATATTTATGCTCTGGACTCACATTGTCTGCACTCACATTGTCTGCACTCACATTGTCTGCACATTGTCTGCACTTACCCGGTTCGGCAAGCGGTGGGAAATTCTAAAGAATTGGTCCGAACCGGGAGGAACCCACCTCTGATGAGCACCCTGTATTCTACTTGCATGCGAAGGCAAGTATCTTCAACAGGGAGACTTGTAAACTACTTGTTGGAGGCTTATGCAACTTACAGCCTTTAGAATTTGCATTACCACCCATTATATGGGTTCAGGATCTTAATAGTCTGATTTGTAGATCCTTGAAAAAGACTAAATCTAGCCTGAACATAAAGTTTTCCATACACATAAATACACATGAACATCAAATGAGATTGATGGAAGGTTTTAAATAGTACTGAAGACAGGTAAGTATTTTGGGACAGGAAATGCTCTTCTTTATAATTTTGCCCCACAGCAATGGATGTTCGGATGAGGAATGAGATAACAGGATGGGAAGAATTGGGATACTTGGACATTTCATCCTCTAGGTTTGTGGGGGGGAGGAGAGAGAATGAGAATACAGAGACAGAATGAGGTATAAGTATAAAATGTGTACTAGGCTGCCATGAATAAACTATTATTAGACATGATTTGAGATTTTTGGATTTATTCAGAAACCAACTGGCATGAAGGATTACAGCAAGGCTTTTTGATTCAAATGCAGCTAACAATTGGAGAATAAATGTAGTTTGAAAGGTTTGGAAATTTCACCTTGGGGCTAATTCAGCAATTTTTGAAACTTCAGCTCAATATTAACTTTAACTTCAATGCAATTTTTTTTCACCCCAGTTGCAACTCAGCATTTTAAAGAATATATGGCCCTGTATGAATTAGAAAGCTTATAAATTTTGAAGGCTTGAAAGTTCCAGTGATTGACTATCACTGACAAAGAAAGCCATATTTCTAGAGCAAAACCCCCTAAACCATAACCATTGCTTAACAAATAATAGTGAGTGAGAAATGCAGATCTTCAAAATTGATATTATTTTGGCTCATCTTGTTATTGTTGTGTGTTCTATAATTGAATTACCTCCATTGGTCTGGTTTCCATTAATGATTCAAACAAATCTGAATGAATTGCCTGGGCCCATTCCAATAAAACTGTGATTACTTTAGTCACTGAGATTCTCAGTTAACCTGGTGTCATATGATTGAAGCTGGATTTTTTTTAAAAAAAACCTCTGTTAAGCCTATTTGTTTGATTGTGCTGCTGGTGGTGAAAAATTGAAGCAATGGAAGGGTGGGGAGGGGGATCCAGGGGCTTCAAAATTTGAGAGCTGGCATGGCTTCTGATCAAACTGAGTTCTTATTGTGATAGAATTTAATGTAAAAGAGATTTGAAAATGTGATTTCAAGTAGCTACCGTATTTCCGGAGATGCACCAGAGTATAAGACACACCTTATTTTGGGGGGAGGAAAACAAGGAAAAAAGGCCTCTGCCTCCCAGCAATTTGCCAAACAGCAAACAGCAAATAGCAAACAGTACAGATGATATAAACTGTTTGCTGTGTATTTCTGTGCATGTGTGCCTTACCCATAGAAATAGCAAAGAATTTGAGAAATGTACATTATGGGACACTGTTACATTTCAGATTATACTTTTACAAATCTTTAAATTTGATGTGGCTTTCTGGAAGTATAGTTATTCTCTATTTAAAAGAAGATACAATAACACTGGGCCTCTTCAGATCAAGCATTTATTTTAAAAAGTTTCTTCATTTTGTTAAGTTGTCTAGAACAATAATAAAGCAGTCTTTAAAATATAAATCTAATAATTTGAACATTCTATAGACATTTAAAGTTATTGACTTACCTCCTTACAGTTTTAGCAGTCTAACATTGCCAGCAGTCCACCTCCAAGCAATTTGTCTCCTTGCAGCTACCGTAGTTAGTTTCATTTTATGAAATAAAGAAAATGGCATTACTTTTTGACTCTCCCACATGACTTGCAAACCAGAGTCAGCTGTAGGTCGGGAGGCAGATAATCACTTCCTTGTGCTAATCAGGCTCTGCACTGTTTGCTGCAAAGAGGTAAATTGCTGGGAGGCAGAGGCCAAAGGGTGGGGGTGGCTGGGTGGGGCTACATTCAGTGTATAAGACGCACCCAAGTTTTCACCCTCTTTTGGGGGGTAAAAAGGTGCGTCTTATACTCCGAAAAATACGGTAAATAGAAAGACTCTTGCCCAAAAATGCTAATCTGAACAGGGTGAGACATGCAACTTAAAGAAAAGATTGGAAAAACTGTCAGGACATACAGGAGTGAGTTATCTTATCACAAAGAGAAAATATACAGTCAAAATGTATTTCTCAGCTCCTTGATCAAGAACTATATTTCTGTCAGATCCAGGGTATTGCTGTAGTAAGAATAAATTATATACATTAGACAAATATATAATCTTACAAGTTCTTTTGACTCCATATTGTGGTATGCCTCTGGCTTAGCAATATTTGCTTATTGGAGAAAAAAGAACAGATAGGTGTTATCAGATTTATTAGGCAACAGATAGAACCAACACAGACTTTAAGTTTAGATTTATTTCTGGGGAATAGCTACAGCACAATGATTAGGGAGAGATTATAAATGTAGTTAGATGATAACGGGGAATGAATGATCCATATAAATAGCTATTTCAATTGTACAGTTTGACTAGTGGGTTACAACATTATGACAATTGAATAATAGACTGTAAATATTTTTTTTAAACTTCCACTACAGTGTCATTTTAGCACTGAGTCTTCAAATTGTTTTGATAATCCAATCACATGATGTCCGCAGGGAGCATTTGAAAAATCAATATGAGATATATTTCTAGTGTGCCTTGTATGTTTTTTCATCACTACTTTCACTTAGTTTGTCATGCTAGGCTTGGTTATCCATTAGCATCTGAATAAATTGTTTGTTTTATCAGTTGAGTGATACTGCTATAAAACATGGAAGCAAAAAATAATAATAGTAGTGATTATTTCCAATAGAATAATATATTTCTAAGTTGCCCATAATTTGTATGAATTGAAGAACAAAAGAGGATTTCAAACCTGTGCTAGAAAGTAATAAATTGTTGTGTTATGTTGTTTTGACAATGCATTTCAATTTTATCTTCTTAAGGGCATCTTAGAATTAAGCATTCTACTTAGTATAACTACCCGTATTTTTCAGAGTATAAGATGCATCAGAGTATAAGACGCACCTTAGTTTTTGGGGAGGAAAATAGGGAAAAAATCTACCTATCAGGTATTCATCTGGTCAGTCTAGTCAGCTTCAGCACATTATTTTATCCCCTGGTTAGGGCTGAAAAAACCTTTTTCGGAGAGAATAGTAATGAAAACAAGCCTGCAAAGACTTAGGGCTCGAAAAAAACTTCTTCGGAAGGAGTAGCAATGAAAAAATCCTGCAAACTGGGAAGATCGTTAGCACCTCATTAGGGCTGGAAAAAAAGCTTCGAAAAACCCTCTTTTAGGGGGGAAAAGGGTGTGTCTTATACTCCGAAAAATATGGTACATTATACTTAGTTTGGAGAATCCTGGCATCTGCTTTCAAAATTGTTCTTCTGTTCCTATAAAGGTTTAACAGAGGTGGGGAACTATGGCCCCTTTATGACTTGGAGACTTCAACTCCCAGAATTCCTGAGCCAGCACGCGCCCAAGTCATAAAAGGGCCATAATTCCCCACCACTGGTTTAGGAGAAGAGAGTGATGCCACTCAAAGTATCACTGATCAGGCTCTTGTTTTATGAGATCCAAGCACGAATTCTTTCTAGCCTCAGGAGTCTGCTTTCGGCTAGCTACAGTATTTGGAATGCGCAACTTGCTTAGCATTCAGATTCATTTCACTGCTTTGCAGAGACAACATATTTTAAAATTCTATGGATCATCCCTTGATGAATTTCACATATGTTGCACTACCTCCAGACATTCTCAGTCAGCATGCTTTTACCATTTTTCTATGGGAATTCAACATAGTAGGGCACAACAAGTTGGAGAAGACCATCAGAGATTATATTATAACAACTCGATTTTAATGATGCATGATTCTAACTGCACAGTTTACATACCTATTTTATAATTTGCATTTTAACTTCAGCAAGACACCTTGAGTCTTGTACGGTTAGAAAGCTGAGATAAAATGTAATACAGTTAATTAAGATCCTGAATGATTTTAGAGTAATAGTTTAAGGTTTGCAAGGTTAAGGTATTCATTGGCTTTAGCAATGTTGACTTAATAAAAATGTAAAGGTTTTAAATTAGCAAAGTTTGAGAAAAGGCTGCAGTGGTAGCTCTTGAAAGACAGATGTCTTCTGCTTGTTCATTAATGTCTACCTCTCAGCAAAGAATTGCTCCCATTCTATTCTTGAATTTGTGAATTTCTGTGAGTTATCATGTCTTCTTTATGACAAGACCACTGAGCCCAGGTAATTCTCTGCTGGATGTTAAAACTACCTTGTTACATTTGCTACAGTAGCTCCGTATATAATTAGATTTGAAATGGCTTACCATAATAATGGGTTGTACAATAAATATGCTACCCAACATAATAATGATTGTTCAGTTCAAAATGAAAACATCTCAGTAGTTGTAATACAGTCCTTGACTATCATGCCCAAACATGTTCCGTGCTGGATAACAGAAGCTCTTCCTCATTTATATAGTACAGTTAGTCCTTGACTTACAACAGCTTGTTTAGTGACTGTTTAAAGGTACAATGGCATTGAAAAAAGTGAGTTATGGCCATTTTTCACAATTATCAACATTGCATCATCTTCATGGTCATGAAGGAAAAGAATGATGAGTTACTCTTTTATAAAAGAATAGTAAATGTACTAACAAGCTTATATATATATATATATATATATATATATATATATATATATATATATATATATATATATATATATATATATATATATATATATATATATATATATATATATATATATATATAACATAATCTATAATGCTCTTCTTTAACTAACCTAGGATGTATTTAGTAAAACACATGAGAATGACTTGAGATAATTCCTCCTGGAACACATCCAAGGCCAGGCCACTGGATCACCCATGGTCAGGAAACTACAGGAGGACAAGATAAGATAGCTATGACTATGGAGAGAATTGTCATGTTGACCCTTTAGAGTATAGAATAACATAGAAAATGACTTAGCAGAATAAAGGGATATGGGGAGGGATTATTAGGCGTGGCGTGTGATGTGTAGAAGGTATAAAAGTATGGATTGTAAAATGTGTCTTTGCTCTCCTTGTACTCAATCCAACTTTGGAAGAGACTTGGAGGCTTCCTTTGCAAACGTTTTTCCTCTCTCTAAATAAACCTTTGAATTGTGAACCAGATCTGTCTCTGTATTGTGAGTATTAAAATAATTGGCTATCTTATCTCACAATCACATGATTAAAATTTTCGGCAACTGACTCACATTTATGATGGCTGCGTCCCAGCATCATGTGGACCCCATCATGTGAACACCTGTTGCAAATGTCTGATGAGCAAAATCAAGGGAAAAGCCAGATTCACTTACAGCCATGTTACTAATTTAACAACTGCAGTGATTCACTTAACAACTGGGGCAAAACAGGTCATGAAATGGGACAAAACTCACTAAGCGGTCTCACTTAGCAAAACAGAAATTTCAGTTGGGGTCAACTGTCAAGAGCTATCTGTATGTATACTTGTTGCAATAATATGCTATGTTTAAAGAACTTCTTAGACATTAGCTATTTGATGACAGGACAACTAACAGAAAAAGAAGGGGATGGTGACCTCTGATAAACTGGATTAAAGAAGTTATTAAAAGGATATTAAAAAGTTATTTTAAATATATAATCAAGAAGTTGCCAGTATACAGGAGGAGAAACCAGTAGGAATCCTGTTCAATTTCATTATGAAAATAATATTGACAAATAGGAAGTCTTGTTTCAGTCAAGGCATCATGGCAGATTTGGTTTCCTAACTCCCCGTGTTACAGAATTTCTGAAGTCTAATCTGGACACCCAAGAAATAAAATTGCCTCATTCAGGAACCAAAGGTTCAAATCTTATGCAAGATGAGGTATAGGATGATAGCTCCAAATTTAAATAATAAAAATTTGTTTATTTAAATGCTTTTAATAATCTGTTCTCATTCATTCTCTCATTCTTTGACTCTTATGTACCATCCCCCATCTAGGATTATTGGGTCTTGGGTAGGATGTTGTGGAAGACATTACATGCAATAGATAAATGGACTAGGTCAGGCACCTTCCAATGAGCCTTGTGATTTCATCTTCTTTTAATTGATCTGCTATTGCCCTTAAGTAATTCCTCCCCATGAAATTTATTGTTAGTTTGCCTTAAGTGCACATCCCTTTTCTAGTGGAATGTGATGTTATTTTCAGACATTTAACACAGGTAGGCTTTTACTGTTTTAAAATGATTGCTTTTCTATTTGTGGTAAATTGGTGCCTCCTTCAAACACATATGGTATCTCACATCATTTATAACACCCATGGCTACTGTAGATAATACTTGGATCTTACTAGGCTAATTGCCAATTAATTTCTTTCTGCTCAAGATTGAACCCAAATGAAAACCTATAACATTACTACATCTCTAGGTCCTACACATCATATCAAGTTAAGCCAGCAACTCTCAGTTCAAAGTGATCAGGTAGTTTAGGCCAATCAATATTGTGCTAATGCACAAGATATGAAGCTTTGTGAGTAAGGAAAAACATCATGCAACAGAAGCCTGGCATAATATCAGATCATTTCCAGAAGAACACGTTCTTAGGGATCAAGATATCAATTTTAAAAAGGCTAACATGAATTGAAATTAGATACAAATTTTAGCATACATGCATGTACATTAGAAATGTGAGAGGATGGCTTTTAGAAAAGAAATGATGGACCGAAGGCAGTTTCACAAAAAGAAGAACCAACAACCAGCTCTTTGTTATTCCTTTCTGGACAAAAACAGTACTTGAGATGGCCCACAAATGCTGCAGACAGATGCTTCTCATAAGGCGATTTTGTGAGAAAGGACTAAGAAAAAATGAATTTCTATGACATTATTTGAAGACACTAAAGATCAAGTTTGTTAGAAGTGAAGTGTTATAAAGTTGGTTTATTTGATCCAGGTTAAAATAGATAGGTTGTTATTCTGGTAAACCTTAGTGTACTTTTGCTAACATTGGGACTGAAATGATGAGGGTTTATATATTGCTTACAAATAAGAGATGAAATATGGAAAGAAACAATTTATTGTATTTTAAGAAATGATAAGTTACTAACTTTGTTACTAACTTATTGTCAGGCCGAAACCATTTTAGTTGGGGTCTTTGGCCTGCCACACTTTATACTAATTTAATATGTATTCTTTACTGTGGGAATTTGGGAGGGGGAATTGCATGAGGGCTGATGGAATGTAGCCATAACAATTTCTTTCTAGATAGTCAAGGTCATCCTTTGTCTTTGCACTCCTGCACCTGCACAGAAGGAGATGGGTGGATTCTGCCAGGTTGGCAGTTGAAGATTGGTCAGCATGATGGGGGTATGGGGACAAGGGCTTGAACTTTCAACTGGGTGGAGAAATCCCGGGACTTCAGATTTGGGTTTCTCCCAGATGTGCCAACATGGCTCTGCTAATAAATTGGAACTTTGAGGAATATTTTGCCTTGGACTCTGATTTAGTTTTGGATGCTATTTGGAACCCTGACACTTATATTCAAATGCATTTCTACTAACATTGTTTATATTTGTTCTGATGAATATGGGAAGTCACTTCTTTATATATTTCTTTTCATTTTCTTTACTATATTCTTATTTTTTCTTTGTTTTCTATTTCTTTTTTCTTTGTATTCTGCACTTTCTTTTTCTTTCTATTCTTTTATTTTTTTCAGTTTGTCTTAGTTTCTACTATTATAATTATAACCTTTAATAAAATTACTATAAAAAGAAATATTATTTCTTCCTTGATACAGTATATGATATTAAGTTGATAAATGATATTTCTAAAGTTGGTGCAATTTTAATCACACCATTATTAAAAAGGGTTTTAAAAAGAAAAAACAAACAGAGCAAACAAGTCATTTATTATTGAAAAGTTTATGCCTAAGAAGTTTTATTCAAAATTAAAAGCACATAATAGTCCAACTGCTAGCTAAACTGATTATCTACTATCCTTGGCTTGTATTCATTTTGTGAAAGCCACAAGGGTCTAAATTATTTTTTCATCAGCTATGAGGCAATGTACTGTCTGATTAATCTTCAGAAAGTCATGTGTTTTCTAATCTAGCTACATTAGAAACAAAATCCCACAAAAGTGTGAAATCACACCCAATATGAATGGGCATCATTCAGAACTAAGGGGATTTCAGATTTGAGCATCTTAAACACTGCTTTTCCAGGCTTTTCTCTTTCTCAGTGAGGGGAAATATCACAAAAGTAGTATTGTGCTATGGTGTGGGATCTCTCAAGGGATAAAGCCGAAATGTCCACCTGGGCCAAGCCTCAAGGAGCCTCAAATAGCCATGCAGTTGCTGCAGCTCTCCCATTGCATAAGTTGTTGATATTTTACTTTTTTATTCTGAATTACTTTTCTAAAAAAATTCCCTTACTTATCTATTTATTTAGATGTATAAAACACTTTAATTCCAAGTAACTTTTAGAGATATTCATCCCTTATCAGATGAAAGATACCAAGATGAAACACCAAGAGCAAATAACAAAATACGTAATAAATTCACTAATCCTAATTACAGCATCATATATAAACCAAGGCTAAAATTAAGTGGTTACAACAGTGCAATTGAAGTACCACTGAGTAGTATATGTCTTGGGGCTACACTGTGTGTGTTGTGTGTGTGTGTGTGTGTGTGTGTGTGTGTGTGTGTGTGTGTGTGTGTGTGTGTTTATCTCCTTGTTCAGTGATTACCTATTAACTGATTAACAGAGTCGGAAGGGACCTTGCAGGTCATCTAGTCCAACCCCCTGCCCAAGCAGGAGACCCTTACATCTGCCTCTACCTAGGATCGAACTCACAACCTCCTGATTGTGAGGCAAGAGCTCTACCTCTAGGCCACAGCAGCTAAAAGTTGGGTGGTTCCACTGGGGCTCGAACCCAGGACCTTTGCGTGTAAATTAGTGACTGTTCACTGTTATAACATTGATGGAAAAGTAACTTTGCAACTCACTTTTATGACTTTCATGGGTCTATGAAGCAAAGGAAAGCTGAAGTAAGATCATAAGCATAGTTATGGTTTCACTTAGCAATCATTTCACTTAACAATGAAATTGCTGATCCTAATTGCAGTTGCTAAATGAGGTCTACCTGTAGTTACAAACTGAAAACAGAAGACAAAAGATCCATAATATTGAACTCATGGAAATGGTCCTTCATTTTGGCTCCCATTTTCTTCTTTAGCCTTCAATTTTTTTGAACATTTTAAAAGGAATAAGAAGTAGAAGCAAAGTGAATGGGGAAAGAGCAGCAAAGAAAAAAACAAAAAAGGTTGCAAGCATCGTGGGATTAAGTAGAATAATCTATTTAATAATCTCAGAATAATGTTTATTTAGTTCTATATACTATATTTAAAGACCTTATGTCATTTTATAATGACTGATCATTGTTTTTTTAAAAAAAGTTAATGTGTAGCTATGAAATTCCAGAAATGACACAAGCCTTTGGGTAGAATTTAAATTAATTTTGTGCTGATTTGTTTTTCAAATATGAGGTTATTTTAGAAATTGGGACATATTCCACAACTTAATTTGACATTTTTCTGTTGAAAGAATTCCAGTATAAGTCTAGCAGCTATTAGCATGTATAAAACTAATTTGGTATACTATATAAAAACATAAAATGTAGTAATATTTAAAAAGAAAATGAAAGACTGAGAAGACATTCAAATTTTAGAAAAGTCTTTCAGTTTTTAAACTTTGGTTCATCGTGTTATAAATTATTTTCTAAAATTTCTGGGCTTTACATTATTGTCATTAAATGTAGAGGAATAATCTGACCCAATTGTTATCTTTCCCAGTTTTATAAAATGAATTCTCAATTTTAGCAATGAATAATGAAGTGATATAATTTTAATCCTTATGATTTTAATAGTTTTTATATGGGTTTATGTTGTTTTAATTCTTGATTGGGAGCTGCCCAGAGTTTGGTATATGACAGGCAGCTATAAAAACTTTTTAAATAAATACATTCAATAGTAAATACACTGTCTATAAATCATCTTATGCCAGTTTTCTTCTTATTTACCTTCTTTATTAAATTTATATGTGATTCTTTGCTGTCCAAGGGTATAGAGTCTAAATATAATATTAAATGTACAGTAAATGTACATATAATTTTTTCTATAGAAATTTCCATTGTTGCTTTTTTATTGTTCTATCTAAATTCTGCATACATTTAACCATATAATCTTTAACTTTTGTAGTTTCTGAGACATTTTTACAGGCAATTTATAAATGAGGCCCAGGAAGTGTTTGAGCTTTATGTTATAAAATTTTCATTTTCTTAACAAGAATTGGGCTCTGTAAAAATATTTTTTTAATAATTAATACGTAGTGGTATTGGCTGATAGAGTGAAAAAAGGCAAGATAGCAGATGTGGTATTGAAATGACAGCCACACTACTTTTGTATGTATATCAGTATCATACACATAATAGCAGTAACTGTAAGAGGGATCTTGGAGTCTTAGTGGACAACCAATTAAATATGAGCAATAGGGTGCAGTGGCAGCCAAAAAAGCCAATGCAATTGCATTAAGGAATACACAGATGGATACAATCAAGATCAAGTGAGGTACTAATACAATTCTAAAAAGCCTTAGTAAGACCACACCTAGAACACTGCATCCAGTTTTGGTCACAACACTATTAAAAATGTTGAGACTCTAGAAAAAGTGCAGTGATGAGCAACCAAGATGATTAGGGGACTGGAAGCTAAAACATACAATGAATGGTTGCAGGAACTGGGCATGGCTAGTCTAGTGAAGAGAAGGACCAAGGGAGACATGATAGCAGTGTTCC